>JASTWB010000034.1:0-133522 GCA_032158295.1 Pycnopodia helianthoides
CCGTCAAAACCAATCATTAACGGGAATTCTACTGTACCGTACGGGGAAGAAAATACTGCATGGACGGGAATTCAACATTTTAATTCATTAAAAAAAAACGGAAACAGCGGGACGGGAATTCTACAGAACCGCTATACTTAAAAATGCTGGCGGAAATTCTACATTGTACTTCCATTTAAAACTTACAGGGTGGGAATTCTACAATTATTCTTCATCAAAAAAATTACGGTCGGGAATTCTACAATCAACTTCCAATTAAGTAATACAGGGCAGGAACTGTATAATGTTGAAATGGGTGTCGATATTTCATTGGAGTTTGTCTTTGGACACGTGGGGATTGTTTGGGGCCATGGGTTCCAATTCACAGCAGTGTTCCTTTAATCAATATAATTACAGACAAAAATGTTCGTATAGCTGATTTGGAATATCGGACAAGCGGTTGACCGAGTCAACTCGAGACAAGTCGTATACGTTATAAGCCAAGGCGTTTGTTGAGACAAGTCGATGGTCAAGACAAGTCGACTCTGTAGTAGAGACACATGTAGGAAAAACTTTGGCCCCTGTCCACGCAAAAAAGAATACTTACCTCAGTGCACTGCATCATTTAATTTCACCACTTGGGTCAATGGACTATGGGCATTTCACATAATGGGGATCATACAACATGCACTTTATTTATTGTCTGTCCACACAGATAAGAGTTGCTAAAATGGAACATCATGCATGGCATAACAAAAATAGAAGACAAGCCTTGGCACTTAACGAACAGCTGTCTCATTAATACAATAATATTAAATACTATGTAACAGAAATAAGTGTCACCAAACAAAGTATAAAAACTCTTTGTATTTGGACATAAAGGGCATTATTGTCCTCTCGACCCATCAGATTTAGTTTTATATAGACTCAAAAAGAATTTTTCATAGTTTATTCTGCCGTGGGAGGTGGGTTTGTACATAGTCGGAAACTAATTTGCCGTTGAGTTTAGTGAATCAACCCACTGAAGAAAATGATCAAAATCGTGTAGACCTCCAAAGGAAATGCTCGTTTTATGAATTTGTTCCGTGTTTTAAAATAAAAAGAGCCCTAATTCCCCGGCTGTGTTAGATTAAATTTCAAGAACTAATTTTGCCATGATAGACAGAATTGTAAACATGTTCCTTGTGATCCAGGTGCCATCAACGGCTTAAATGATCTCACAATTATTGGTATGATCGGCAACCAAACTGTAGATTTAAATAGCTTTTTGTGTGTGTGCACAACTCCGGTGTTCATTTTGGCATAGAGAAAGGATGTCCTTTCTCTATGATTTTGGTCAGCCGTCCATCGTTGCTGACCGTCGGCAGCGCACGATTTGGCAATCTTCTGTCAACAAACTGACGCCACAGACGCTTGACCAATCAGATCAGAATATGCTAATGAGTAGACAATACTTAAGCAGCAGCCCAACTTTGATACATGCCAGACAACGATTTGTTTTCACAATGGTACATGTACGTCGACTCTCTCTTTACTCAAAAACCCGCATCGCCTTGCTAGATTCGTCAGGGACACGGCAAAAAGATATTTTGGCCGACCTGCAGAGGAATGGCATAACCGTTACTAGACGAACTGTGCGTTTATTTTTGAAGAAATATAAACAAACAGGGTCATACGCAGACAAGCCAAGATCTGACAGACGCTCAAAGTTTCCCTCGTACTTAAACGGCTTGATTCACGACCTATATGAAAATGACGATGAGCTAACTTCCCGTGACATCTCTTTAATTCTTCACAACATCTTCGGGCTCGATGTGTCGGAATCAACCATCCGTCGTCGGCGGTTGAAGCTTGGATGGGTGGCCACCGGTCCTGCATATTGCCAAATGATTAGGGATGCAAATAAGCAAAAACGTCTAGATTTTTGCTTAGACGCTCAACGTCGGGGGGAAACCTTCGACAATGTCATCTTCACTGACGAGTGCAGTATACAACTCGATCAGCACAGCAAGTTGACGTTCCGAAAGAAGAACAGGCCAAGAAAACTGAAGGCAAAACCCAAGCACCCACTCAAGCTTCATGTCTGGGCAGGAATTTCAAAGCGCGGGAAAACCCCCATCGTGGTGTTTCAGGACATCATGGATGGGAAGTTTTTCAGGGAAGATATCCTTGAAAAAACCCTCATTCCGTACCTGCAAGCCCGTTTCCCGGATGGTCATCGATTTCAACAGGACAACGATCCGAAACATACCTCCAATGAGAATAAGGACTACATGAAGGCTGCTGAGATCAACTGGATGCCAACGCCGGCTGAAAGTCCGGATCTGAACCCCATCGAAAACTTGTGGCACGAGTTCAAGCACTTCTTGCGTCGACGAGTAAAGCCGACAACCAAAGAGCAACTCATCGGTGGGATCAAGCTGTTTTGGGAGACAAGAGTGACAACTGAGTCTTGCACAAGGTACATCAACCACATCCAGAAAGTCATCCCGGCAGTGATAGAAAATCAAGGAAGGGCAACTGGGTACTAAGTCCCTACACAAACAAACCGGTCCTTTTCAGGACCACCATCAAATCAAAAGAGAGATTGATCCCGTGTTACTGTTATGAATATGATAAGTCCAATAAATAAAAGAACCCGCCCCACATTGTAAGCGTTTTCCTTTTCAGGAAAGACTTGTTTTCCCTATGAAAACATGCACATAAATACAGTAGCAATAAATAATTTAACTTGATTTTCAAAGAAAATATATAAATATAAAAACCTTTCCGATTAAAATTACTCAAAATATAGTTCTCCTTTTGAACAAAATATTTCATTTAATGTTAAAGGAAAAACCAAAACAGCAAAACCTGATGACAAAATTCCTTCTGATAATTACTTATTAGGTCTTTAAAAATAAACTTGTTGAATTTTTTCTCGACTTTCTTTCGCTACAAATTATTTGGTTGTTTTAAGAACACAGAACTTTTCAAAAGGAACCGACAATTTTCTTTAATGAAACCACGACTTTCTTTAGGTTCTTTGCGGATTAAGTTATTATTACATGTATAAACATCCGTTTCATGGAAAGAAAATAATTGGTCCCCCCACAACATTTTTTTAAAAAAGGTTACAGAAATACACTTAATGCCATTGTTGAACAGGTGACATACAAAAGTGGACATTAAGTCCCCGGTTCAGGAAGGGTCCCCGGTTGTAAAAAGGTCGTAGTTGGAAATCGTGTTCAAAACCAATGGAGTTGATGCTAAAAAGTACAAACAAAAGAGGGATATAGATAGTAGGTCACCCTAGGTCACCGATTGGGGGCTGGTCATTTCACCCCCAAGCAGGCTTGCTCAAACAAAGTCGCCTCCAAACCAGCTCGTCCTGTTGAACAGGGTCCCTTCGATCAATGTACCAACGCCCCTGCCAGGACCCAGTGGCATTTCTTACAATGCGGCCCCTTTGGTTTCTGATCGTCTTGACTGGGCATGAGCCCGGACGCGCATCCCGGACGAACCCCAGGAGATTAGGGATTACCACTGCTTACAAATCGGACACCTTGACTTCATGTCCTTTTGTTGAACACACAGTGCGTGATTTTGGAAGATTTAGGATTATCACTTCTGCCTGGGCATGAGCACTGACAACCCCAGGAAAGCCAGGATTATCACTTCTTACAAATCGGCCACCTTGACTTCGTGCCCTTTACATTTGAACAATTGTGCATGATCTTGGAGGTTTTGGAAACAACTTCTTGCAAATTGGCGTCCATCCCCACCAGATCAATGGAGTGATCCGAACACCTTATAACAACTACTCCAATAACAGAAAATCAAACGACCATTGCATTTGTAAATTTTCTGAAGTACGGTACTGAGGTCCATGTTTTTATATTAATCCAAAATGGCTTGGAGGCAATTGATGAAGATTGAACGCGAAGTACTCGTTGAGTTTGAAGACAAGAAGATCTCGATCGTTCCATCTAAGCTCGTAAAAGATGTTCGGCCAGGCTTGGAAGCTGGTGAGATGGTTGAGGTTATGTGGGAGGGACATTATCTCCCATGTAAGATCATACGACTCTCGGGTAAGTGTATATAATCTTCAGCAAATGTTTTCTTATTATTTTAGATAACATGTATTGACACGGAAGATCATACAATGAATCCCAAAACAAACTAAATTAAAATGACGACCACTGGCATCTTTCTATTTTATGGAAAGTTTTTATTTAATGCATGTCCGTACCATCACCATGAGTTGGCCTAATAAAAATATTGAGTAATTTCTTTCTAACCATTAATGTTTATACTGAGGCCCCATTTTATTTTAACGCTACCATATTTTTCCGCGTAAAATTTAAACGCTACAACCTGATCGCCACAAAATTTTCAAAGTTGTTTTATAACGTTTAATTTATCTAGGTTCATTTTGGTAATTTTTTTGTTGTTGTCAGGGTTCAGTGGTTGCCATGTAAACCGTCTGTCTGACATTGCGCACACGTATTTTGCGGGTTTTAAAAATGTTACTAGGCCTATGTATTAATATATTGCGTATATTTATGACATTATTTTTCATGTTCCCTTTCGGCCTAAGTCTTGTCATTGTTATAGTATTTTATATTAATAATAATAATAATGAAAAACTGATAAAGCGCAGAAAATCCATCAAAGTGCTCATGGCGCTAAATACCAACAACAACATACACAATCATGTACAATAACCACAATGGAAACGCTACTGTCTGTATTTTGTACATGTGTATGATTTGAAGGCCAAAAATGATCAGCTATAGATGGGCAATCCTCGTGTATGATATGAAAATAACTTTAAAGAAAAAATACACCATTTTCCCACAGACGATCATTCCGACTTGCTTTTCTTGGAAAGAGCACTGTCCATGGCAGCCGCGAGGAAATCACGCGATAAGGTAAGTTGTCTCTGTCAGTTCCCTTTTTTCAATGAGAGATACAAAACCTCATAATATAACGTTAGCCTTCCGGTTATTGTTTTATATTTACTGTTATTTTTCGAACTGCCATGTATAGAAACAAAAAATATTCATATTAACTATAATATAACTTTATAAAAAACAACAACATGAAATTCATTGCAAACACGTATTTCTTTGATTCAGGTCGTGGATCCGCCTCCAGTAACTGCGCCGAAAGGAACGGAAAACGCTGCCCCGAGCAACAAAAACGACACCCAACCCGAACGAAACAAAATGGTATGTTCTATATACATGTATGTTACTGGGTTTTTTCGGTCGAGTTGTAAAATGTACAGGCTTTAGTGTTACCATAAAAATGCTTGTGCATAATTTATGTCTTTCTTGCAGTGTATACAGTAGCAGTGATGGAACAAATTTATATTTTTAACACAATTAGAGAACATGTATATTATAAGTACAGAAAACCAATACCTGTCTCTTCGACAACTACATGTATAAGTACATGTAGGCCTGAATATTTAGATTTATTTTTATTTGATTTCCATGATTCACCGATGTCGGTCACTTCGTACCCAAAATATCACACCCAACTTCATGACTGATGTGGCTTGCTGGCTGGCCGGACGCCAGTCTATCCGGACAAAATACCTGTGTAGTCACGGGCGGATGATTATCTGTGTGTCAATTTTCTTTGTAAAAAACATTATTCCGATAGCGATTTATCACCTCACTCTACCGGAGTCACACTACCACCCACCCACACTTAATTCTAATGACGGAATCATCAAAATGGCTCTAAGGTCACCCCCATTAATTTGTAAATAGAACAAATTCCCCTGTCACGTAACGACAATCATATATTTAACTGACACAGACGCAACCAACAAAACTTGTGAAAATCATCGTGCAAACTTATCGCTTTCAGCAACATCATTTATTAACCAAGTTATTAATGAAAGTCATTCTTTTTCATAAATTTGATTTTTTTGCCAAAAGCTCAACTAAAAAAGGGACCGAGTTCTGATTGTTTTTTCATTCATACGCGTATGATTTGAGTTCGGGTTAGGATAATAAGTGACTTTGGTATGAAGTGACCGACATTCTGATTCACCGGATGCTATTGGTGTTTTTTTTTTAAAATGTGTTCGTATTTGTTTACTTTTTACAGACTTCAAAGGCAGCAGCTAAGAATACTGGACAGAATTCAGCCAAACCCTCGACATCGACATCAAAGGTGATTACCAAAGAAATAAATTTGTCTAGGCCTTCGAGAAAAAAAACCCCGATTTTTATAATTATTATTGTTGTTGGTTTTTTGTTTGCTTTGGCAATTTTCCACGAACTACTGTTCAATGACTAATTTTAAAAACCAACTGCAAAATCTTGATCCTATATTCAGTTTGTTATTTTAGTTTTCGGAGTACCTTCAGCCGTCATCTTAGCTTGATAAATGTTTCTGAACTATTCCATTTTTTTAACAAAGGTAACAATTTCCTTAGGAGTATCCATTCACATTTGTTAATGGCCAGTTTGAGAATAATAATGGAATTGCATTATTTTAGGATTTTCTACTGTGATTGTTGTATTTCAATATTGTTAAACCTTTTTTTACAGACTTCAAAGGCAGCAGCTAAGAATACTGGACAGAATTCAGCCAAACCCTCGAAATCGAAATCAAAGGTGATTACCAGAGAAATAAATTTGTCTAGGCCTTTAAAAAAAAAAAAAATTATAACTATTATTGTTGTTATAATAATATTAATTATATATTTATACCGTGCACATATCTGTCAATAAAGGCGCACAAAGATAAAATGAATGGTAACATTTAACAGAAGACTTGATACTGATTTAGAAAGAACGTTTGAACAAAGGTTGTTTTTGTTGTTGATTTTTTGTTTGCTTTGGCACTGTTCCGCGAACTACTGTTCGATGACTTTATTTTTAAAACCAACTGCAAAATCTTGATTCAATATTCAGTATGTTATTTTAGTTTTCGGAGTACCGTCAGCCGTCATCTTAGCTTGACAAATGTTTCTGAATGAATTCATTATTGTACGAAGGTAACAATTTCCTTAGGAGTATCCATTCACATTATTTTGTTAATGACCAGTTTGAGAATAATAATGGAATTGCATTATTTTACGATTTTCTATGTGATGCTATTGTTGTGATTTTTTTTTTTTTTACAGACTTCAAAGGCAGCAGTAAAGAAGACTGCACGTTCAGCAAAATCCTCGCCATCGAAATTAAAGGTGATTACCAGATAAATAAATATGTCTAGGTCTGTAATTTGCACATTGAAAACTAAAATAACATACAGATTACAGGAATAAGAAATTGTAGTTGGTTGACAAAAGTTATCATTAAACAATAGTAATTGTAATAGTATTTAGAATAATATTTTTCTCAATTGAACTGATTGTCGAATACGCCATGTTATTTGTTACAGACCAAATCAGGGAAGAAACGAGCTTCAGTTGTTGCAAGGTTTTGTGAGGATCAGGAAATGGGTGCAGACAACCATCAGGACCTGGTTCGTGTAAGTTACTGGCGAATACTTTTTATATGGGAGATGGGGTGCACATCCATATTTGTCATGTTATAAGCTTGAATAGTTTTGTATCGTTGTTGTACACTTGCATTACTGTTTTCTTATTTCGATTATCACGTTTACATAAATATCACGTTTTTTCTGGAGAACACTATGTAGAAAATCTGAACAAAAATCAGATGTACTTTTCGTGAAACGAAATCCGAGCCCGCCCCCCCCCCCCCCCCCCCCCCCGTTTATTTATGTTTTTCCAGTTTATGGTTCTCACTGTTACCAATTTATGACTAGTAAAAATCCTGGGAGGAAACAAACATGTTCACGGGTAATTATTCATACAACAAATCAGAGTCAAAAAAAGTTTACAATGTAGGCCTACATGAACATGCTGAAAAAAATACTCTACAAATAACAGATCAACAATGCTTTTAATCTTGTACACTGTATATTTATCCTCAGTCGCCAATTGTACCAAAGGCGCTGTTTCAGCCAACTGTTTTGACACCAAAGTCTGCTGTCAAGCTCGTGAAGGTAAGTTGCCGAATACAACATGCATTGCCGTTTGCGCAAATATTTTGTTTTTTGTGTTCAACTTTCTACACTTTATAAAGATTTTATTTCTAAAAAGTGGTATCGGCGAGTTTGTGTGATGGCCCTGCATCCAGAGCCTAACACATTTACAAACACACAATGTTTTACCTGTAATTAAAAGGTTTTACTATCGTTTGGTTTTGCAGGAGACATACTTTCCCGAGGTCAGCTTTGAGCTTGAGGACCAATTTGAAGAGGAAGAAATGGACATCGAAAGCCCTATTCGGGTAAGTTTTCATGGAAGTTTGCCGCTCCTGCCTTGGCTATTTGGGCTACAAAATAGACTAAAACGTGACTACTAAGGTCTCCCAGAATTAAGAAGAACGGTTCCATTTGGTAAATGGGGAACTTGAGCCACTCCATTCACGATTTAGGGGAGAAAAGTGAGAATTTCAGGGTGAGCAACATGATCACACTAAAGAAGTGGTAGAGATGAAATACGTCACATTTAAAAAAAAAATATGTGAGCAACTTGTGAAAACTGTTATTGTTTTATTTTTATTTTGAATATGTCAAGACACTTCATGGGAATTTAATCACGACTGAGTGCATCATAGTGCCCATTATTGTTTATATATATAAACAAGACTCAAGAGGCCATTTGTTATCCCGTAATCTGCACATGTTTATCAGCAATGTTTGATAAACTTCGAAAGTGTTGCCGATAAAATTTTTACTGGCAACAGGACTTCAAATAAACTCAAAAAACGGTACCCACCCTGTAGATTTCTCCGAAGTCTTTACCAATGCTTCGATGAACTTAAGCTTACTAATAATACAGAGGAAGTTGTTAGTCCTGTTTATTTATGTTGGGTGCCAATACTGCTAATGTCTCCAGCGCTCACGAATCACAGCACTGTTGCTTGGCTTCTGTTTGACACTCCTGTTATCAGCTTCAAGTCTTTGTGGTGTCTGCGGTCAATGTTTACAACATCTTGGAGGCTTCGTCTTATAATGAGTTTAATTTGAATAGGACGTTCCTAAAAATTCAAACTTTTATATCATTGTTTGAATCACTGGTTGTATTTCTTTCGGGATGTAGGCCCCTATACATGCAACATTCAAAAGAATAAATATTAAGAGCGAGACAAGAAAAAAAACCTACGGACCTATTTTGAAATTAAATGGCATGGAGACCTATTTTATATTGCAAACAGATTATTTTGTTTTTGGACCCGTTTACGCTTCCCCTCTTTAAATACAAAACAAATACCTTCTTTTGCAAACAATTTACACGGGAAGTAAGCTTGAGAGGCCTAGCTCCATGTTCAACAAACGTTTGAGAATACAATGTACCGATGATGGTAAATATTAATTTTATCTTGTCAACAGACTCCATACGCTGCGGAGGGAACCCTGCCGAGACCGACAGCATCACCGGTGGCATGCAGGTGTTTGGACAGTGACCTTTTTAGAAAGATGGCGGAGCAAGTGAGCGACCTGTGGCAGGCCAAATTTGGATCTGGATCCAAAGGCCTGTCACCGGTCATAACCAGTTCACCACTTAACGTAATGACGACTTCGCCCCAACCACGATCACCCACACCGCCGCCGTTCAGGGCCCCATCCGTAAACCGGACACCACCACCAGGCTCATCTTTAGACACGACCCCGCCTATTCTTACTCCGCAAAGGGTGATGGAGTTAAAGGCGGGGTCGTGCTCCGAACAAAACTTTGCGTTATCGCTTGTTAGGATTCTGTTCACAGAAAAGGAGATGGGGGAATCAAATTGTCGAGGAAAACGTGGCAAAAAGCAGCTTGACCCCGACCGCATTGCAAAGGTCAAACACTTGACGGCTAAGTCATCAACTCGGTCTCCTGCACAATTCGCTGCTTTCTGGCAGAAGGAGTGCACAGTGGCAATCGACGAGGGGTGCAGGAGGCTGAGGAGACATGCAGTAGCAGGATATTAACGAGCACGGACAACTTATTTTGAGAATTTATGTTTTTTTGGTTTTCGGGGGGGGGGGGTGGCGAGGGGTATTTTTATTTTGTTTGCTGGTTTTTGATATATATTTTTTATTCTGAGGGGACTTGATTTTTGCTATTTTAACCTCTGCCATTTTTTATAGCATGTCTATGTAAATAACTGTTATAAATTTGTTTAACATGTATGTATATTCTTAAATATTTTCGTTCTTGTGTAGCTATAGGTTTAAGTAAACTTTTTTAATTCCCGGCATTTCCGTTTTTGTTTTTTTTAGTACCAATTCTACGTGAATGTGTGTTTTTAAGGCCGAATATTTTGTGAGTTTTTTTTTTTTTGGGGGGGGGGGCGGCGAGAAATATTCTCATTTTGTTTTCTGGTTTTTTGAGGGGCTACATTTTAAAGTTAAATTTTGTATTCTGGGCATATGCCTCTGGCTTTTTTATATTTTGTTTTTAGTACAAATACTTGAATAAAACTGTAGGCCTGCTCTGTTGTTGAATTGAAACCTTCTATGTCGTATTTTAAATCATTTAGGCTCAACTGTTATCACCCCGAAACGTTTTAAAATGTTCAAAAAGATATGCTTTTATTAAGTCAGTGGCCACGCAGCATTAGGAGATTTAAAAATTATCTGTACAAAATGCCCACTTTAAATGATTAAACTAAAACAATTAAGAAATTCATATTAATGTACATGTACCTCCTTTGAGTTCATACCTCGATGTATGAGATGGGCCTTAGTAAGAATTCCATACCCCACCAACAGTCTGAGCCAGTCCAAACAAGCGGGAGAAAATATAATAAAAACCAGCTGTGCAGAATTTTTGGCAGTCCTATTGTTTGATAGGAATGCAGAAAGTAATACATTTCACTTTGTACGCCCCCATTGAAACTACCTGAGGCCGGCCCAAGTTGGAGGAGAAACCTTCCAACTGCAGGACTGACACCACTGTTCTCTATTGTGACTGACACACATTCACAATCAAAAGCCAATCCTTGGACTTGTAAAAGGGCCATCGCCGCATTAAGCTCATAAAGCGCAGTGCAGGCACTGATCAGGGGCACAGTGAGTGCAAGTTGTACATGTAGCAATTAAACCAATTAAACATTTCCAGGGGCGGGAATTCTAGTACAGCACGGGGAATTAAATACTGCATGGGCGGGAATTAAATATTTTATTTCATTAAAACAAATTACGGAACGTAAGAGCAGGTGCTTAGAAATATACGGGCGGGAAATTCTACAAACCATTTAAAAAATTTCAGGTACGGGAATTATACAGTAGGCCTAGTGTACGGGGAATAAAATACTGCATGGGCGGGAACTCAATATATTCCTTCATTAAAACAAATTAAGGGACGGGAATTATACAGAGCAGGTGTTTAAAAATAAACGGGCGGGAAATTCTACAAGCCATTAAACAATTTCCAGGTGCGGGAATTCTACGTTTACCGTAACCTCCATTAAATCGAATAATAGTTTCACTGTTCTTAGTCAGAAAAATAAAGCCAAGTGTGCGTGGGTCTTCGCATGCCAAGAGTCGTGCCCACCTAGTTCACAATCAAAACCAAAAGCCAAATCTGTGGATTTGAAAAGGTCCTCAATAATTACCCATGACGTCGCCGCAGCGCAGCATGGCTCAGAAAGCGCAGTGCAAGCACTGATCAGGGGCTCAGTGAGTGTTTGTTATATATAGCAAGTAGCGCGATTCCGATAATGTTCACGCATTCTATAGGCCTACATTGCCGTATTTTGAGACCAAATCCTGCGGCCAAGCCGTGAATGTTTTACCTGTAGCGTTACGAACGATGCCACGCACGCTGGTTCGTCGGCCATCGCCGCGTTCGCGTACTTCAAGTTTTTAATCAAAATAAATTGGACATTGAATAAGTGACACACCATAGAAAAAGGACATGTGACACCTGAAGTAGCATGGGACGATCGAAATAATAGATGTCAATTTTTGGGGACTGGAGATCGTGATAAGACAACGAATTCTGACGGGGAAATCTCCGCGTTTTGTCAGTGCCGATTGACATGCCCGCATATGGCAATCTAAAAAATCTTTTTGTCAACAAAGACGCTTTTAAAATCACGTAAACCTCGCTACAAAGTACGTACGTATTACACATTTCAAAACCCTTTCAATGTAGCCAATGTAGCCGCTGTATGGCACCGAAAAAAAATTGTCTTCACGGGTCAGTGATCCCCGAAGAGCCCTCGAAACTCCTCGCTTCCCTGTAATACACACCTGTGCGTGGATCGTGCGGTTACGAGCAGGTTGCGAGCAGGTTGCGTGCGAGGAGTGTGCGAGGAGTGTGGATTTTCGAGGGGTTGAATTTCCCCTCGATAAAACTCGATAAAACATGTGTCTCGCTCGACTCGCTCGCAAGTTTTGGGGGTACCTCCTCGAAATCATCACTGTAGCACTCTCCTTCAGATCATTAGCTGCCTGTGCGTAGTCTTGTCCACTTTCCGATGTTGCAATTTTACGGAGCCTATACATGCAAAAGAAAATGAAATAGTACCATCCCAGAATTATAACCACTTTACATGTACAGAGAGTAAAATGAATACAAAAAAGGCATACTATAAAATCACATTGTCTATGAAGGGTGCCAATTGGCACCCTGTCATGAAGTGTGTATAATTAACGATCAATATGCAAATTCAGACATGAAAGATCTATTACATGATGAGCATCATGGCCATGTTCATCAAGTATTTTATTTTATTTGTTGCACACTCCCACATAAATGACTTGAATTATCAGAATACTTAAATACATTTTCTTTTAGATCATCCACACTTCATGTTATGGGTTTTGTTACGTGTATTGTGTGCATCAGCTCTACTGGAATGTCCACATCAGCGTAATACGTGAGACGAGCAAGGTCTTTTAATCCTTTCTTTCCCGTCGATTTCTCCAGCTTAGTCGCAGCTGTTTTCGCCTTCTTTCGCTCCTTTTCTGTTGCTCCTGTCAATGCCCTCTTTTTCAGTTCTGCAACTAAACCCCCATTTCGTAACTGCTCATCCTTAGAAGAGGGAAAATGTCGTGGTCATTTCTCCTCACTTCCAAATCTAGTTACGTGGACACGAAGGGGAGAGTCTTCACACAGGTGCCGCCTATTCTCTGTGTATATTACCTTTTGGTAATGTGGGTTCCACACACCTGCAACAGATCACGTTGTTGTCAAGTATACTGTCAACTATATTCATGCAGTTTTGGGCAAAAACAGTTGAAACCCTTAAAGTTCTCAGATGGGCCCGATTGGTGTTGATGAACTTTTAGGCAGTATCAGTCATGGAATTGAAATCTCCAGAAAGAACAAACTTTCTAACTAGGCTAGGTTTGTGTACAAACATACTACGGTTTCAGTGTAAAAACATACTTAAAAAAAAACAATTAAAAAATAATGTTTTGTTTTTGTTATGTGTTTAAAATGTCTAGAAAGGTTTTAAGTTTTGAAAACAGTTAATGAAATCACATTTCAAATGAGTTGTCACATTTTTCCAACTGTCTACATGCTGCAGTATCTTAGGGCAGCCGTACAGTATTTATCATGGGTGGGGCAGCACAGATAAGACAAACTGTTTCTCTACCGATTGAGATGACCAGAGCATGCGAAGTGATAGGTGGACATGCGTCTCAGTATCTGCTATGTATAGTTTGTGCTGTGAGCGGCCCTCACTGCGGGGTTTCGGAGGCAAGCACATTGTTTTTTCTAATTCTCAGTAGATGTCTTATACTTTGTCAAATAATTGCCTCAACTGACTTGGCAAACTTTCTAGGCTGTCTTTCTTTTTTCGGTTTGTAAGTATTCGTACACTGAGCCTGTTTGTCCTATAACTGGAATATGAATATTGTCACACTCCCCTGGATTTGCAAATTGCATGCCCATTCAACTTTGTCACAAATAAGTCGCCTTTTTCCTGACCAAGAGATTCAAATGCTTGCAGGATTTCTGCATCTCCTCTACCTCTGTAATTTGGTTGAAAGTTGATTGGTAATTTTTTTTGTCGTTTCATGGTTTCCAGCAAGTCACATCGAGCTGGTTTGGTTCCTATGCGTTTCAGGGCTTTTCGTGATTCTCGGCATTTGTGCCCAACGTGACACTCAAAATAAGGTGTTTTTCACAATATGAAACCATACAAAAAAGTTTTACTCAATTATAGGGCCTGTAATCATTACACACTCGATTTACCTCTCTATAACAAAATCTTATTTTCGTTCAGGTTGATTTTTAAGAGTAGGACATCTACAACTGGGGTCTTGGGTTCCTAAGGATTATTGACAGGCTCAGCATTATGATTGCTACCACCATTAGCCCGCTTCCACCTCGCCTTACGCCCTCCTTCACTGTCCGCAGAGCCCTTAAGGTAATGGGATACCTCTCGTGCTCAGCATTATGATTGCCACCACCATTAGCCCGCTCCCACCTCGCCTTACGCCCTCCTTCACTGTCCGCGGAGCCCTTAAGGTAATGGGATACCTCTCGTGCTCAGCATTATGATTGCTACCACCATTAGCCCGCTCCCACCTCGCCTTACGCCCTCCTTCACTGTCCACGGAGCCCTTAAGGTAATGGGATACCTCTCGTGCTCAGCATTATGATTGCTACCACCATTAGCCCGCTCCCACCTCGCCTTACGCCCTCCTTCACTGTCTGCGGAGCCCTTAAGGTAATTGGATACCTCTCGTGCTCAGCATTATGATTGCTACCACCATTAGCCCGCTCCCACCTCGCCTTACGCCCTCCTTCACTGTCCGCGGAGCCCTTAAGGTAATGGGATACCTCTCGTGCTCAGCATTATGATTGCCACCACCATTAGCCCGCTCCTACCTCACCTTACGCCCTCCTTCACTGTCCGCGGAAGGTGAAGAAGGTGAAGAGCCGCCATCTCGCTGCCATCATTTCTGTCTCTCTGTCGTCTACTGCGCCCCCGCGGACAAACACGAGCTGATGCTTTCCAGTAGCAAAGATTGGACAGTCAGAGTCAAAAACAGGGTCGCTGGCATAGTGGGATTTGGGTGCTGGCAAGTGGACGACCTGGCCCTCTAAAAGCAGTAGCATATCATGCCATGGCAGAACGGATGGTGACCATCTAAAGTCATTTAAAAAAATCACCTCCGATTTCTCGGCACCGACCCAAGCGAATGTTGAACTTGCAGGGTTTGTGAATGTTTTGTATAGTAAGTTCAGGGGATTGAGGAGGAACGTCTTCCCGCAGTTGGCAGGGCCAATAATCATGATGTTCCGGTACTTGCCACGGCCTTTCTCCAGAAGTTCTCAAGTTTATATAGGGGGAGGGGGCATGAATGTTGAGTGGAGGAAATCAGGAGGGATGACAGGAAAAGAGATAAAATCATTATTATATGTACCTGTATAGCATGCTCCACAACCTTTTGCCCCCTATTGATGATGAACTCGGCCAAGTCAGTTTTTCCATCCGTTTTCTGTTGATTGGCGAAGGCCATCAGCTGCACACGACTCGTGATGCCTCTTGAGACTGCAACTTGTGAAACTTCGAATGCTGTCAATCTTGTTTTCTTTTTCCTCTTCGCGGGCATGCGGCCTTCTTCCTGCTCATCGGCTCGTGCTTGGGAGGCATGGGCAGTTCTGGGGGGCAAAGCGTTCATCAAATCTGGATGGTCTTCGGATTGGCAATATGCTACGTCTTCTTTTGTGACATACCTCCAAGCACTGTAATAGTTGGAGTGATTGGAGGAAAAGTTAACCCTTATGCCGTTCTCTTGCTCCAACACATTTCGGATCTTCAGCCATCGCTGAACCCGGTGCAGTTTCACTGCCATGTGGTAATGGAGTCCCCCATCCAAATGGGTCTCCTGTGAACATACCCACTGTGCCACCATTTCTGGGCCATTCTCCGTTGGTGGGTCGAAGGCTTTCACAACAACTTGGGCAAATTGTTGGCGAGATGAAATTAGGGCCTCATTTGCTTGACTGTACGTTATTAAGTAGACTTGTCGCATTTGACGGGGTCCAAGGGAAGGGTCTTCCATCTTGACCAAATACAGTAGTTATGAGGAAAAGCACAGTAGATAAAGCAACTGTGTGTCATGTGATACCTTACTCGTCGTACAGAGCGTGCATTGTGTTATTCGTAACTTTATTACCCTCTGTTTGGCGCTAAGCAAATCGTACAGAGCGTGCATTGTGTTAGACGTAACTTTGATACCCTATCTTTGGCGCTAAGCAAAAGATTTTACGACTGCATTTCTCGCACTGCATAATCATGCTCACTGTAAATGGACTCCTTGACATGACTTTGACTCGCTTTCACAAATAAAACATGACTATATTCATCGGGGAAACCTAAATTAAGAATTTCACTTGGGTTGGTTCTTGTGAAATATTTCGTTTCTTCAAAGTATATATTTCTTTATATCAAACTCTACATTTTGTGTGTTGGGTATGAATGTCATAAAATAACACAAATTAACACCGGTGTCGCTCCCAAAATAACCCGTTTCGGATAGAATTAACCCAATTGCCTATTCACTCTGAGGCGTTACAATGACGATTCCTGGCATGACCGCCTTGCCCCTGCGCCAAAAATACATGTCCAAAATATCTTGTTGCGTGCATGTCTGACGGTTCACCACACGATTCACCATGGCACGTTTGCTTGTAACTTACGGGAAAAAGGTTTTTGTTCAACACGAAAAGGGCATTACAGTCCACAAACAACACATAACCTGTTCATATTCTTTTGAACCACCTCATTCGGTTATTTGGCAGAAAATGAAACGGTTAACCCTCAAAACCAAAATAGAAAAGAAATTTATGAAATCTCTTTACTTACTCTACTACGGTGAACCGTGTAGACTTGGTTTCAAGCCTGCGATCGTGGCTTTTAGTCTACTTGATAGCCAATACATGATTGGGCCAAATAGCGCACATTGTTAGATTGGCCCATGATAGCTTATCTGTGGGGCGTTTCTCGTGCCTGATACAGAGGAATAACCGCGATCTCAGACTTGAAATCAAGTCTATGAATCGTAAGCATCACTGTGTGACTCGCATGGTGTAATGGTTAAGAGATACGCTTAACAAGTCAATTGTCTTGAACCTAAATGGAGTTCAGGAGAGACAAAATGCTCGTGTTTTTTTTCTCTTATTTTTATCACCTTCCTCGACAAACAATGAATGTTCATTGCTTATAACCATTCTTTCATTTTTCAATCCCATTGTTTCTATTCTCTTATTACTTATTTTGTATTAATGCTCACAAAATAATACCACCCCCCCCCCCAAAAAAAAAATTACACAAATTTCAACAACAAAAATGTTTTCTGTGTGTGTTCTTTTGTGTTCAAACGCTCTACTCGGCAAGAAATAGTCATTTACTGTCAAAGCACAATCATAGTCAGGCCCCCCCCCCCTCTCCGGCTCCCCCCCCTCCCCAGCTCCCCCCCCCCCCGGCTCCCCCCTTCCCGGCTCCCCCCCCCCCCACAAAAACATCCTTGCTGATTTGAATTTTGTTTTAACGCCCTACTCAGCGATGAATGGCAATCACTGTCTTTGGACATTCATAGTCATTTTAAAGCTTTATTTTGTAATGTTTAACCCAAGAATTCACGCTTAAAAAATTTCGGACAATCCCGGCCATATCTCGTTGGGCCCCCCTTCCCCCTTTCAATGTTGAATCACATTGTTGCACGGTCTTGTGCGTTGCAGACAACATTGAGCGGGGGGGACGGGGGACGGGGGGAAGAATGTTTATTGTGAGACAGGGAATGGTTATTGTATGGTTATTGTAACGTTATAGGAACGGGTGGCCCAAGCATTTTGGCCGGGATTGTAGGGTGAGATGGCTTTGTGGGTACGGCCACACAACATCTTGTGTGTGGACGGCTAAAGTCTTGGCACATATTGGGTTGGTGAGAGTCATTTTTATATGTTGTACTGCAATACTACACTCTTTAAAACTCCTCGGACAAAATGTTGACCATTCTGCCTGGTGCAAATAATTTTGACCCTTTTTCTGGGTCAAAATTTGGTTCATAACGTCATGCAATGTTCTGATTGGATAAAAAAAAAGACATGTCACAGAGCTAGAGATTGTTAAATCTGTAATCCTTCCTTTTGTATTACTGTGGTCAATGTGGCGTTGTTTCTATTTTACAGAACAATAATTTGATGCCCAGTATTTCCCTCTGATATGGACAAGACAACAAAGGAGACCATTCCAACTTCTTGTTATAATATCAAGTTTAAATAAAAACATTCAAATATAAATGATTTACATTGTAGGTTTACCCAACAATTCAGTAAATAAAATTACCCAATATGTTACATGTTTCTATTTTACAGAATAATAATTTGATGCCCTCTGATATGGACCAGACATCAAAGGAGACCATTCCAACTTCTTGTTATAATATCAAGTTTAAATAACAACATTCATCTGATCAAAGAGGAGGCAATATTATTGTCATTACTGATTGGGGTAGAAACAATGTTGTTGTCACGGACAACCCGTTTTTACATTGCAGCATTAAAGCAAGTCTTTGGCTCTGCAAAATGCGTGTATGCATGGAGGGTACTTGGCAAACCTAGAAATCCAGCCTGTCGCATCAAGTTATAGGCGAAGTTTGTTTTTTGGACTGAACTGCAATACACCACCTTATTACTGCCGGGGTGCCATCTCATCTGCTTCCCAGATTAGGTAGATTTTCTCTGCTGCTACCACAGTAACTTTGCAGGAGTGTCCTCACCTAGCAGGTTATTCATCAGCTCATCAGTTTTCAAATGTAGCTGCCATTCCCTCCTCCTGCATCGGAGTTTATGACAGGCTCTCCTCGGAGATCATTGAGGCAATTTGTGCCTCAAGGGTTGCTCGTTTCCTTATCAAACTTCTCCTCTCTGCGTGCAAATCTACCACCTTTTCCTCAAGTTGCTGCCTTGATAGGGAAGCATTCGGTGCATTTGAAGATGCTGAGCCATACCAATGCTGCTTGCCTCTCAGTCGGCTAAGAGCAGACGCCAAATTTGCCCTACGTGTTTTGCAAATGCTGCATCTGGTTTCGGTTGGCTGTATCAAGAGATGGCACTTCTTATGGCAGATTGTTGGAATTTAATTTGTTTTTATTTAGCACAACCTTACGTCAAAGAATCAAAGCTTGCTTGATGAAACTCTCCACCCCCCCAAAAAAAAAATATATATATATATATATATATAAAATTTGTAGGGTAGATGGCCTTAGCTTTCGATCCAAACCGGACCTTCGTCAGAGGCAAAAACAAGCACAAACGAAAAACATATCCATTTATAGCAAAAAAGAGAGGCAAAGAACAATGGGATGGTATCCAGAAAAAGGAGGGAAAATTATAGCCAATCAAAGTTTCAGTTTACAAACAATGGGGCGGCCAAGAACCAATCAGAGTTATGTGGTGGAGACAAAAGGATGGTCAGTGAAAGGGAGGATTACTGGACCAAGCGGGAGATTTGAAAGGACAGGATTAAGGGTCACGAGGCATCGGGTATGATGCATATAACAATAGGGAACAGGACCAAAGTATATACAACAATGTGAAAGGGAGGTAATTATAGAACAAGTCTGTGGAGAGAAGGGGTTATTAGGAAAAGAACAGGTCGATCTCCAAAAAACTTGTCGAGAAAAAGAACGGTAACAGTTAGCCAGTGGAGAAAATATGATTTTTAAAACAATTAAAGAATGGAAAACAAATCAATCATTGAAAGAACAGGTTATTAGCAGTAATTGTATTTATATGACATACAATAAATAAGTAAGCAGTAAATGAAGTGGGAATTTATTTGACACCGGTGTTGATGTTAAGTCCAAAGGGTTGGACTGTCTTAAGTTGGTGAATCCAATGCGATTCTCTGAGTTTGCGGTGTGTGTCATCACCATTGCAAGCCTCAATCACCATAAGTTCAACATCTTTGACGTTGTGATTGGGGCTGTTGAAGTGGATGGAGACGGGGTACTGTTTCTTGGTCTTTATGGAAGAGACATGGTTCGCAAAGCGAAGACTAAGTTTGGTCTTAGTCTCTCCCACATATTGTAGTCCACATTTCTTACATGATATAACATAGACTACATTAGGTGTGCTACATTGGGAGTCGGTCTTGATGTTGTAAGAAGAGCCAGTGCTATGACTCTTTACTTTAAGTGCCGGTTTGATGTAGAGACATGTTCTACACTTGGAGCGGGTACATTTGTGACAACCTAGTATTTCTGTTATGGGTGGTGTTTGGCATGTACCTGGTGGGAGTTTAGCCCTGACTAGGATGTCTCCCAGGTTTTTAGGGCGGCGAAATGCAACCATGGGGAGCTCAGGGATTGCTGAGCATAACCTGTTAGAGGAGTGAAGTATATTCATATTGTTATTGAGGATTGATGAAAGTTTAGGCAGTTTAGGGTGGAAGGTGGTGACTAGGGCAACTCTCTTGGTCGGTGGCTTTTTTTGTTCTCATGTTGGTCAACAAAGTGTGACGAGGTATGTTGAGGGCTCTGTTGATGGCAAGTTGGACCCTGCGTTCGCTGTGGCCCCTTGAAACAAGGTGTTTCCTTAGGTCGGATGAACGACTTTTGTACAAGGTATCTGTGGAACAGATACGCCTTATACGTAATGCCTGACTGTAAGCAATTGCCTTCTTACAGTGACTAGGGTGGCAACTGTTGGAGAGAAGATACTGGTGAGTGTCAGTGGGTTTGCTGTATACATCCGTAATAATGCCATTAGGGGATTTAGTTACGGTTACATCTAGAAAGTTCACACTTGTGAGAGAGCATTCAGTAGTGAACTTTATGGTGGGGTGGAATGAGTTTATATGGTCGATAAACTCATCCAAGCTGTCTTGACCACCACACCATATGGAGAAAATATCATCGATAAATCTCCACCAAACTAGTGGGCGGTTGGGGGCAGAGGACAGGAGTCTGTCCTCTAAGTCAGACATGAATAGGTTGGCATATGAGGGTGCCATTTTAGTACCCATTGCGGTACCCTGTACCTGTACAAAATGTCTGTCAGTAAATGAAAAATTGTTCTTAGTGAGAATGTGGCTGATGAGTTCCTTAATCTCTCTCACTGAGGGGCGGGATTGTCTATTGGCCCTGAGAGCAGAGACACAAGCACTCATGCCTTCATTATGGGGTATGTTAGTATACAGTGATGAAACATCCAGAGTAACCAGAATAGCAGAGTCAGGTATTTGATGTTTGACTTCCTCTAGTTTATGGAGGAAGTCTGTGGTATCCTTTATGAAGGACGGGATGCGGGAGACTAAGGGGTTGAGGAAACTATCGACAAACTCAGAAATGCGTTCTGTGGGGCTACCATTACCAGATACAATGGGTCGACCCGGGTTGTTGGGCTTGTGTATCTTGGATAGAAGGTAGAAGCGTGCTGTACGGGGGTCCTGTGGGAGGAGATAGTTAAACGTATCTTTCTCGATACCGTTGGCATTGTGAATTTTAACCAGAGTGTCACTGATTTGTTTGGAAAACGATTGAGTAGGGTCAGTGTCACATTCAATATAATGATCAGTGTTGCTGAGCTGTCTGAGGCCCTCAGCTATATAGTCATGTGTGTTCATGACTACAACTGCGGACCCCTTGTCAACTCGTTTAATCACTATGTCTGGTGATTGGCGGAGCTGTGTTAGGGCGTGGCGTTCATCTTGGGGGAGGTTATTGGGTGTCGAGGTGTTGGGGACCTTAAGAACCTCAGAGTTGACTGAATTGATGTAAGCGTCTAGAGCTACATCTCGGTTCTTAGGGGGTACCCAACTACTCTTTTCCTTGAAGCGGTTGCGGGTGGGTTGGATCTCAACAGATGACTCGTCATCTGTGGATGGCTCTACATGAAAATATTCACGTAGGCGTAACCTACGGTTGAATTGGGCCATGTCCTGTTGGAAAGACAGTTGGTTAGGTTCTCTAGGTGTGGGGCAAAACTTGAGGCCCCTTGAAAGGAGTTTAACCTGTGGGTCGGTTAAGACTTTGTCAGACAGATTGACTACTGTACGTGTTGTATCTGGCGACCTTTCAAGGGGGTGAGTAAGAGTTGGCCTCTTGCTGTGGAAACGTCTATGAATGTATTTCTTATGGTTAGCTTGGACATTCATGCATTTCTTGTTCTGTTTGTCCGTTAGGGTGGACCGTAGGTGGTTGACATTAGATCGTAGGATATCATGTAAATGTTCGTACTCTTGATTGGAGCATGACTCTTGGAGTTGAGATTCAGTCTCTGTTTTCTCAAGTAACTGGTTATCAATGTATTGTTGGCATTGATCTTCCAGTAACCTGAGCAGATGGAAAGACGTGTTAGTGAGTGTCTTATTCCATTTCTTCAAAAATGAGGGTTCAAGGTTCCCAAAGGAAGGGGCACACTTGATCTGGAGCCCTTTAGGGATGATCCGGGATAAACGATAAAAACGGTAGTTATCAAGATGTGACAAGTATATATATATTATAAGTGAATCAGGTACAACAAAATAAAAGAAAGAAAAGAAAAAAAATACACAAACAAGATACACACGCTTGAACCAAGATTTGATAGATAAATCTTAAATCTCGTTGGCAGGGGTCTGGTTGTACACATCTTAAGATTACAGTTTTTATACTTTTGTATAACCTTGACAGCCCTGTTTATTTCGTAATCATTGTGTATATGTCTAAAGATTTAAAATAACTGTATATTCAAAATCAAACATTAGTAAGCCGCACTGAACTATCTAACTACGCATTACGTTAACACACGACGGTATGGAAATATAATGCAAAAAATAAAGTTTTAACTACGCGTCGAGCTAAAACACAAATAATAGCTTACATGTTGATAGAGTAATTACAGAATCATTTTCATTATCGATATAGCTGTTACAGCAATGACATCATTAAAGATTGAAACACATCTTTTTAAAATGACGGTATGGAAATATAATGCAAAATAAAGTTTTAACTACGCGTCGAGCTAAGACACAAATAATAGCTTACATATCTTTTTAAAATGACGGTATGGAAATATAATGCAAAATAAAAAGTTTTAACTACGCGTCGAGCTAAAACACAAATAATAGCTTACATATCTTTTTTAAATGACGGTATGGAAGTATAATGCAAAAGATAATAGTTTCTTACCTCATCCCTCGCAGCTCTTCCTTGTAGATGCGGAGGTGTCTCTGGAACAAACATAGGGTCGGAGTCCGATAAAGAACTTCAGTCAAGTTAATTGGTGACAACACTAACGTTGGGTAGGGGGGGGGGGTCGTTATGAAGAACTTCAGTCAAGTTAATTGGTGATAACACCGACGTCTGGTCGTTATGAAAAACCTGACCAGAGGGTAAAAGTATTATTATTATTATTATTTAATAATGATGACCGTGTCCATGACATAACCAGGTTAACTTTTGTCACGTTGTAAAACATTATTTTCATGCATCTGATAGTTTTAGTTGCTACAAAAGCTCATGCAGATATTTATGTAATACTAGTAAGTTATTAAAGCACTACATTATATTTTCCTCTTTACGTTGTAAACATATCTTTGTTTACGTCAAGACTCGTCAAGACTTGTCCGTGACGTCACTTTATCTGCAGATTGATCTTGTTGACTCCTGTATTTGGAAGGTAAATCACACGCAGGGGTCCTAATCTTACAGTTGTTTTTTACTTCAATCAACTGTTCCTTATATTTATTCGTTTGTAACTTGATCCGTTGCGTGGTCGTGACTTTCCCTCACTTCGTGGTAACTTTATGCAGGGCAGGTCACCTTACGTTCCTTCCAAAAAGGATCCTCAGCAATAACGGCTTCAGACCCTTTTGTTCCTCATTTCCATTCATCCTACACTGTCCGTACACACTTGTACGTGTGTGATCACTCAACCGAAAACACCTATTATACTGCGCGCTATAACCACACTACACAAGATGGTCTTGGAAGGGGAGGGAAAAGAGGGAGTGGCATGAAGGGAGGATGGAGAGGGAGGCAGAGGGTCTTGGAGGGAGGGTCAAATGGGAGGGATGTAAGGTGGATGGAGAGGGAGGCAGAGGGTCTTGGAGGGAGGGTCAAATGGGAGGGATGTAAGGAGGAAAGAGGGAGGGGAGGGATTTGGGAGGGAGAGGGGAGGTTTTGGGGTATGAAACGCCCCTCCCATACTACTGAAAAGGTTGGCAAATTCTTTGTTTGTTTTTTCCTTCAAAGCAAAATGAAACAAGTTGAAGTAACCTTATCAAGTTAGTCTGGTTGTGTCTACTGATGACAACTTTAATACAAAACAACTAAGACCAGGGGTCGATTTCACAAAGAGTTAGGACTTGTCTTATCTCGAGTTAGGACGAGTAACTCGTCCTAACTTGGGAAGCGTCCTAGGAATGATTTTACAAAAGGTAGGAAGGGTTCCACGTGTCCCAATTACCTTGGAAACGGCCCGGAACCCGTCCTAACTTAGGACGGGTACGAGGGTCGTCCTAGCGGATGATTTTGCGTTAGTTGTACGTTAACGCTACGACGTTGCTTGTTACAATAATGGCGCTGCTACTGTAGGCTGACCACGAATAGAGACGGGAGCTATGAGAAAGCCTCTTCAGTGGCAGACAGAATCCGTAAGATAGTCTGAACTAGATGAGGAAATCGTACTCAAGATTTACGAGGCAGGGGATACCGCCAGACAGGGTTGGTAGACAACTAAAGCATGAAACACGGGTAGGGCCAATGATTTTCTGCGATCGCGCCCTGAACCCCACCGGGGCTTCGCCCCTGGACCCCACTCATTTTTTGTCTTCCCTCTAATCACCGTTGAGCCTCCCGGTAAAAAAATCCTGGATCCGCCCCTGCCCCCCCACTTTTAAATACCTTCTGGCGGGCCTGAATAAACGCTCGCGTACGCATGTAAGCGGCCACCCAGTGTACGTTCTCAGTGCGCTATCAGACTGCTATTTGATACAGTAGCAGAGAACATTGTATTTTGCCAAGAAAACCTTTCTCGGACGTAACCCCTTGAAGTGTAACTTTTGAAATATCCAAGGTTTATTCAAAGATGGTGTACAATATGGTGAAAATGTAATGCTCCCACCCCCACCCACCTCGAAGGGAAAAAACGACGAAAAAAACACACCAAACAAACAAACAAACAAACACCCCAACACAATGCAGTCATTGCGCACATAATTTGAAAACAAGTTTTGTACAAAAAAGTCTCTTGCGATTTACTTAAAATTTCGAGCGATAAGTACTTCAACAAAACAAAATTTACAGGGGGTTAACTAATTTCTCAAAGTGCTGAAAAGGCACAAAATTTCACTAATTTTCTGTTAATCTCGGTCATTGATATAAAATAAGGGGGGATTTTAAATAGAGTTCAAACATTCAAGGGGTACAGTAATGACACATGATATCAGAAGAAATTTTTTAATAGACACTGGATATTCTGCTGGAAATAGATCAACTGATGAAAGGGAAGCATGTGTACTGTATTAAAGAATCCTAGAGATATACTTCAGGATGGAAAATCATGACCATGAGAACAAGGATAGTTACAATGATGACACCTTGATCAGATAATTTGAAAGATTTGGAAGTGCTGTGGCACCACAACAAACTGTTTGATAGAGCGTTGAAATCAGGCAAAATGGAAGTAAACTTAGTATGAACTATGAAGACAGTGGACACTGCAAAAACTAATGAACATTAACTCTTCTTCTTTTGGAAATTGCAAAAATATGTAAATGTAAAACAACAATTCCAACTGGGCATAAGTCAATTTTGTCTATGGGAGTTTCAAACTATTGGACGTCAGTGTTTTAGTCGAGACCTGGGAGTCCGAGACCGAGACCGAGACCGAGACCGAGACCTGGAGGTCCGAGACCAAGACCGAGACCTTTTGGTCCGAGACCGAGACCGAAACCTCGAGACCACATGTGTAAATTACATACATGTAATAAAATTTGACACATAATAAATTAAATGAAAGTCTCTTATTGATGTAAAACAAGCTGAATATGTCTTTTGCTGTTGTTAAAAATGTCCGTAAATTTACGGAGTCTGTAAAGTGAAAAATTCTGTATTTTCTCTGTAATTTTACGGATTTTCCATAAATGTAAATATTAATTATGCTAATTAGGGTAATTACAATCAACCACATTTAGCCAAACACCTAAACATAACATAGTACATGTAAGAATATTTCACTTTACGGAGTTTTGTGTACTTGTTTTACAACAATACTGTACTGGATATTACAATATTTATCAACAATCAAATATAATAAGTTTGTTCTGTCGGATTCAGGAATGTGCCAAAACAGTTGTTTTTTGTATAGGTACCTGTCCATTTACAGAATATCTTCATTGCACTTCAGAAACATCAACATGGACAGTATCTCTGCGGACAAACTTGCATTGTCAATGGGGGTGTTCTTGATCATAATGTAAAAACGTTACATTTTGTCCACTTTCATGAATATCATATACAAAAGTGAAACTAAGATATGGCTTAATCAGTGTTATAATTGACATTCAATTTGTAGTTTACTGAGAATCATGAGCAATGAAATCAATTTGAATAATGTTAATTTGTGTTCTTTACTTGGCCTTGGCTTTATGGGCCCAACTTAAAATGAATAGTGAATACTGAACTTGTCCCCGATTATCCGTGATTCGATTTGTCGTTGAGCAGAAAATGCAAACTGCAGGATGTTTCTTGTTACCTGCTTTGGCGTCCATGATCTGTTTATGATTCTTACAACCAAATCTTATCACAGCAGAATTACTGGACATCTTGTGATAATCGTTTAAAAAAAAAAGTGAAAACTTTATTTTATCGTGGTACTCTAGCGAACTTGAACTGTAGTGTATGCACCTGTTTGCACCATGCGCAATGCATCTGTTTACCTTTCACAACGAGTAGTGCGTGTTTTGGTCATAGCTAGAAACTCGCTCCCAATTTGTATCGAACTCATGATGGGTAAAGCCGATGGCACAAGCACACACATGGCACTATGTACATGTACATGCGATGCGTGCAAGCTCACACAACCACAAGCGAGGTTGTCTGTACAAACTGCAAGTTTTCTTAAACTATTTGCTATCTGTTTATCGTGATAAAGGATCGTGAAGGAATATGAATAAATCAAATAAATTTGCATATTTTGCTGGTCTCGAAGTGAGACCAGGCAAATATTCGAGACCGGAAGGGTCCGAGACCGAGACCAAGACCGAGACCACAGGGTATCAAGACCGAGACCGAGACCGAGACCAGCAAAAAGTGGTCTCGAGACCGGTCTCACTGTTGGACGTCAAGTTCCAGTCGTTTCAATTTTGCTTTTTCCTTGAGGTTCATATTATGTATTTTATTTCTCAACTCTGTCCATGACTTGCCCTCAACAAGTGTTCCCCCTCTTTTCAAAAGGAGCAAGCACAGAGTCTTTCCTGGCACTCTTTTTGACCTTAACAATGTCCGCACCTCCTTTTGACCAAGAATAAATTGTTCTTGTTCTTTTGTCCATTTGCAATATTTTCTGAGATTTTGGGGTTCCCACTTTTTGAAATCGATGCCCAAGGTTTTAGATAGGGTTTTTTCTTTGGTTGTCCACGTCCACGTGAGTGTCTACTATTGTCATCTTCCATTTCCTGATCTATACAGTCCAGTTCACCTTCCATTGCATCGTCTTCATGGTCCGAGTCATCTTCACTGTCACTTTCCTCGTAGGTAGGAGGTAGTGACTCGTCCATTGATAGACTCACCTCTTCAAGTGTCTTACCCTTAAATTGAGACGTTTTCCCTTCCTGAGCAAGGTTCAACAACTTGCTCATTTTAGCAAGAAGGAGTGTTTCCATCGGAAGCCGATAATATTCACGATGAACTGTCACATCATGGCCCATGTGGTTAGCCAGTTGCTCAAGTTCATTGTCTTTCAGGTCCAATAGTTGGGAAAGTGTTGCCAGGTGCTTTCGTAGTTTAGTGCACCCGGCATTTTCTGGATGTTTTAGTTTAGGTGTTGCCACAGATGCAAGTTGGGCCATCACCTGGTATGCCCTGATGGGAGTGGAGGCACTGTCACTCTCTCTTGAAAACATATACAGTTTGCCTGCATTGTGCTCGGCAAGAAGTTCCATACTCTCCTTTAAGTGGGGAGGGAGTAGTATTGGAACTCCTCTTCCTCTTTTGCCCCTTACCATAATGAGGGTAAGTCTCTTGAGAGCTATTCTCTCAGGGGCAGTGAGGGACTTTCTTACTTCATCATGGACTGGTGTTTTGTTTGCAATACTGTCCATGTAGTGTTTAACAGTAAGGAGTTCAACTTCCTTTGGACGTCTCCTGTTGTACAGAATGACCTGAGCTAATGTGACTCTTGCCAGTTCTATGTACGTAGCATCGGAGATTCCTACTGCTTTCAAGCTTTCTTCGCTACGCTTTAAGAAAGCATTGAATTTAACGCAGTCCTCAGTTAGAGGGAGAATCTTGGGAGATTTCCAGGATCTCTCTTGCTGTTGATGGCGAGCCCCTGCAGATACATGAATTTTCCACTCTGTTCTCAACAGATGCAAAAAGTCATCTACCATGGACACATTATCACGACTTTGTTGTCCATCCATACCGCTGTTTTATTTACGGGGTTAGTGCCCTCTCTTCCTCTCTTTGTGTTCAAGAACACCTGGGTACCTGTCTTAATAAACAGGTGTTGTTTGATATTTTTTTGCCAGATTTCCTTCGAGGGACTTGGTACGCGGTTTTCTCTCATTATGTCGGAAAGTTTACTGAGATTGAAGGCAATCCCTGAATCTCCATTCTTTAACTGGACGGTCGGATTTATGGCTGTAAGAAGATGATATTGAAACAATAAATAAACAGTAATGCTTTTTAAATCTTGTTGTGAATAGAAAGTAACTGTAGTAGTTGGAAATTGTAAACTTGCGGGAACCAAATATTTTAAAGTTTGTATCATTGGCTCTGGAAAAAGCTGTACGGTTGTGGTCTTGACTTTTCGATCAGTGTGCTCTGATCATCTCCTAGTTCCATGTTAGAATCTACTGATTTCAGATAGTCCCTGAAAAGTTTGATGTATTAACTTGTAAGTTTTGTCATTTTTTTGAGTAATTATTCATTCTCAGAACCAGCATGTCATAGTTTGTGTTTTACTTTACGTTAGTGAAGAGTCGAGGCAGTGAATATTTCTGTTTTATCAAAATGAATTTAAAAGTTGCCAGTGCTTTTCAAGGATTGGATTTCAATATGCACTTTGAAAAAAAGAAAAATACCCCCCTCCCCCCCAAAAACCAACAACAAACAAACAACCCAACAACCTAAACAAACAAACAAACAAACAAACAAACAACAAATAAATAACATAATCATGTCTCTTCATCTATATTTATGAACCACACCTTATACACCGTCGTCGTAATTCTTCGTTCCTCAGTGATATTACCGAAAAATTAAGCTCACCTGTTGCGTAATAAACAGAAGAATTGAGTAATTGAGGTGAACCCTGTCCTCTAGTTCTATGCCGTTCGTCGCTTCAATCACTCTGCTCCGGTTCTGACTAAGGATGTTCCTTTTATTGTTGACAATCTTCTGGCCTATTCCAATCAACAGTGGCAAACAATGAACTGCTTCTATACTGGCCTGGTCTCTTATGTCTTCGGCCCTGATTTGTTGCTCCCCGGCACGCCTTTTATTCTAGGTGAATGGCACCACAACAGATCTTTAATCTGATGTTCTACTTTGTTGTCGGTTGAGTTGACAAGCGGTACGTTTTTGCAAACGAACTCTGGAAACGTGAGGAAAAATATAAATAAGTCTACTCTCTGTGTGATTGCGGTGTCAATGGAATGACATATTCTAGTGAATCTTCCCTT
The DNA here is from genome assembly GCA_032158295.1 of Pycnopodia helianthoides. Lineage (NCBI taxonomy): Eukaryota > Metazoa > Echinodermata > Asteroidea > Forcipulatida > Asteriidae > Pycnopodia > Pycnopodia helianthoides. The sequence continues at coordinate 29,847 of JASTWB010000034.1, forward strand.
CGCAAGGCCTCTCATCATCTTCATCTCAGTATGTGCCATGTCCAAAGATGCAGAGCTATGTGGTTATATGACTGACTGATCTACTCCTCATTGACCTGTCTTTGGTGGATGAGGGAGGAGATGTGGTTACTCAATGTGCTTATCAATATTGATTGAGAACAATCAAGTACTCTATAACATGTTTTGTATGATCCTTTATCCATGGTTTTGTCTTTGAAAAAATATCAAGCAAATGTGCAAATGATCAGGTGCAGTTACACATCCCAATATTTGTATTGAAGTATCTTAAACTCTGAAGAAAATGGTACAAACAAATATTTTAAATAATCAAAAGTTTTATCTTGCTTGCCAAAACTTTTTTCTTTCTTATTTCAGATGGCTATGATGCTTGTAGAATGAATTGTGTGCACAAGAGTGGTTCTTTGATTGTAAAGCAATGACTGAAAATTTTTAACATGAAGTTAATTCAAAACTGTTCCTGTAAATTTCACTTTTCACTGAAAAATGTCCTCTGTAGAAATCCAACTGCAATCCTTTGCCTTATAAAGCAATCCCATTCCATTATTCATGATTCAAATCACACAGTGTATGCCTTGGCTATGTGGTCTCTCATGGTAGAGGTGCATACACCAGTGCACAGAGAAAGTGGGAGGAGAGGGGAGTAAATGGAACTTTGTGCGGTTGAGTGGCAAATATAACAAATATGTATGTTTAAATATGACATTTATATTTTAAGTGACACTGTTATGGCATTCCATAGATAAAACAAAATGCAAACATTATTAAGAAGTGAAGTTGTTCATTTTCCCCAGCAAGAATGAACCACTTTGAAAACTTCAAGTTGCTGTGAGATTGTAAGTTTTTAATCAGGCCCCAGGGTAATTTCAATAATTCGCTGACATTTTTACTTTAATGTGAGTGCAATGAAAAAGAAACAAATGTTATCCTTGCAATCAGAACCAGGATGAAAAGTTATACAAATCTCTTAGTAAACAATGAAAATGTGCAAAGATGAATGAGTAAAAGTAACAAAGGTTATCCTTGCTGTTAAAACCGGGAAGAACATTTTCAAAAATCTCTGAGAGAACATTGGAAAAGTGCAAAATTGAATCTAAATTCTGCCTGCAGTGATGTGAGTTACTGCCACTGAATTATCAAATGGTGTATATGATGGATTTGGTTGTGACTTACTGGACTGAACCAACTGCTCAACAAGCTCAGTACAGCTTTCTTAACTGAGATTGCAGATTCAAGTTATCTGAAGAGTCATTTCTCTGTTATGGTCAAGACAAGAACTCCTTGTATAGACTACTGTGAGCAATAAGGAATTAATAATCAAGAGGATACTGACCAGGATTCATCATGGATGAACCGTCTGATGCATCAAGAGAACTCAATCATGTCAATGAACTGCAGGAGTTTTTGAAGCGTCAGGAAGGATTTTCTTCTCATCACTCACTGTGACAGTGAACTGAGGAACTTTATTGTATGAGCTGGTGATATGTCCTGTGCTATGTAAAAAACTTTACTGGAGTGTGCAGTAGGAAAGACTAAGAGTTAGTCCTTGAAGGGTCCTCCATGATGAGACACTCACTATGTTCAGTTACATCTATCAGCTACTGCCAGAACACCACAAATCACTGCACATCAAATCCTACTGATGACCACATCTTACTGATGAGTGTGAAATGTAGTTAACTGCTTGATACCTGTTGCAGTATAGCTGAGTCAGCCGAACCAATTGTCACAGGTTTGTATACAGCTTAATATCCATGGATTTTCAGTATCGCCATGCAGTGTTGCCAACATAGCTTCCCATGCACTGTCTCCACAACTCATGTTAAAGCAGTCACAGTCCAAATGAGAACATCAGCATCAGTCAAACAGTTACAGACCAACCATCGAATAGTGTTGAAACTTTCACAACTACAATGACTTGATGGATGAACTCCAATTCAGAAGTAAAGTGTACATACCAAAGAAGTTTCATTCACAGTGAACTGCTGTTTACATACATGTATCACCCTGAGAACAATGTCAGTGCAACACCATTAAAGTTAGGGATGCAGTTTTCTGGAAACTTCATCTTCAAGTGGATCTTCGACAGACACCTCAAGTAGACTGGACCAAATGCAATCATTGTAAAAAAAAAAGATACACTCAGAGACTCCCTATGCATTTTGGAAAGATTGTGCTGCAAATCCAACAGCAAAGAAAATTCTTGATATTTAAGATGATCAGAGATTGAAGATGAATCCTGGATAATGACACAGCAAGGATAACCTAGTTCTTGATTGCCACTCTAAGTTAATCTGATGCAATTTACTTGACAAAATGCACTGAACATCAACAAATGGACACTCTTGTTAATTATGCAAGCAGTGAGCTGCAAAACCAGCAGCAGAATTAACTTTTTTAAATTACAGATGATCAGAGAATAGACATGAATCCTGGTTGGTGATAGAGCAAGGATAACTCAGTTCACTTTGTCTGGATTACCAAGCTTGATTTAAGACTACACAACTAACACAAACCATAACTGCAATGAACAGAACAATACAAGAAGTTTTGTGAAGAGTTAATTTTGGTCTAGATGCAAAATGGGTCAAGAACTTCCTTAGTAGTCATAGCAAATTGCTGTACACTTCTTGTACATTTACAACTCATAACTTACTCTCTGTATTGATGAGTGTGCTTACTTTTTTATGAAGAGAATAACAAACTTTCATTAAAGTGTTTAGCACAAGAATTCTGCTTAGCACAAACATTCTGCTTAGCACAAAAATTCTGCTTAGCACAAAAATATGATGCTCAGCAGGATTGGGTTACCAGTCAGGATGTCATGTGAAATCACATCATTGCAAATGATGCCCAATTTATTTATCTTTGTGAAATAAGGAAGCCATGATAATTATGATAATGGATTGTTTTTCAGGCCTTGAATTAAACTAATACAGGGGCAGGGATACTTTCCCAGAGAAAAAAAAACACTTCTACTATAAAAATGTTTTTCTGTAGATCTACAGGAATGTTTAAATTGAGGAACCAAGGCCTTGAGCTGAGCCATTGAGGCAAGGGGTTCTGTGGTCCTTCCTTGTGAAATATGAAGTAGCTCAATATTAGGATTTTTGCGGCCAGATATATTTAGGAAAAGCTTCAGTCATTGCTTCAGTTATTAAACTTCTTTTTACAATCAATTCCTCAAAAGTATTTACAGGTGTTGACTGTATAGGAAAATCATCTATCCTATACTTGGTGCTTACAAGTATATAGAAATTGTACTTTGTGTTTCAGAAACTGATTACTGATTTAGTGCTCAGCAATGTAAGTGACTGGTTTCCTGTTACATTTGCAAAGAAATAAGTTTGTTCTGAGCAACAGCTGTTTTTATTATAGCAGTAATGACAAAAGGCTCCATGGATAAAGAAATCTTTGCTGCAGGTTGAAATACTTCTCTTCTTGACTTTACTATTCAACTTTATCTTCTTGCTCAACTCTACTGCTTGGCTGTTTTCCTTTTTTGCTTCTCCCTTTGTCCCTTTTCAGCTTGATCCTTCCTGACCACTTCATCTTCATCTTGACTAATGTTTCTTGGAATCAGTGACATCAGTGTACCACAATTCACCTTTATCTTTGTATGAGGGAAGGTTGTCCCTCTTGGAATAGTTGGAATATGAAGAACAAAGGGATGTAAGTCCTGTGACGGTTTCTTGTGCCCAAATTTCTCTTTTATCACTGTGGCAGATTTTTCTCCCCCTTCCCATATCAAACTGTTACCTCTGTCTCATTACCCTCCATGTTTTGGCGGTGTGCCCCTCCCCTCCATCCTGTGATGGTTGGATCCTGTGATGCTCTGCTAGCAAAATGGGAACTTGGTGTAGTCTGCATTTGCCCTTCTGTCCGGCATTGGTCCATCCAGCCAGGCACAGGTGATAGTGGGTTATCCTTTGTCCCACTACCTGTTTTATCTTGAGTGACATCTATCAGTAAGAACCGATAATGTACTCCAGGCTCCTCCACATCCATCCAGTCATCGTTGGTTAATAGAGATTGTTCTGGGGGAATCACCCTTGGGTGAGATTTCCTTGGCTTTGGCTTGTCTCTTTTTTCTTTTTTTCTTCTTTGTCTTTCCTTAGGTTTGCTATTTCTAGCCAAGCCTGTTTTATTTTTGTCTGTTCTGTTCTAACTGGTCTTGCAACTCTCGCAAAAAGCCTTCAATTTTTGTTATAATTTGTATTCTAAATCATAATAAATCCAAATTCCGGTTCTGACACCAATATGACAGTTTCCTCAGATGCTGAGCATATGTTTGAAAACTACCAAGGGATGGTCCTGAAATCACTTGTATCATTGCTCACATGAACTGTTCATGTATGAAGTTCCTCATTCTCTTTTCTGTCCTCCAATTCTTGCCGTTGCTATTCTAGCAGCTTGGGAGTCAATTGATTCTCCTGATCTCTTTGCAGTTTCTCTGCTTCAGTTTGTTGTTTCTGGAGACTTGCAAACCTTCTATCCTCGGCCTCCTGGGAAGCCATGAAGGTTTTCAGCATAGCCGAGACACTTTGCTGCGCACGGGACTGCTTGTAACCTACAAACCAGTTAACAAAATGAAAACGTACAACATTTTTAAAAACACTACTATCCTATTCAGGCCTTGTGCTTAAGCATTTTGTAAAGTAGCCGGCCGGGGTAGTAAACTGCGCATTTTACTTGCCCCCAGGAAGTTTTAGTAGCCCAGATTTTAAACAGGAATTGCAATGAATGTAATGTTCTGATGTGTTAATGTTAACGATCACAACCAGTTTAATTAGTTATATTCACACACTCAATAAGGATTAACACATTTTATACATTAATTATTCACATCTGAAAAGGAAGAAATTAGCTTTTTAAACAAGTAGGTTGCACAGTTTTTAGTAGCCCACAGGGCAAGTTAAGAAGTGGTGTTTACTAGCCCATAGCATTTTTTACTAGACAATGTACGCCGGGCTAGTGTTAAGGGCAAGCTCTGCTATTTAATAGTATAAAAACAGTAAGTTTATAACCACACATTTTCCAATTTACACTTACCTTGTCAGTCAACCAGTTGTTACCTCGAAGAGATGCTGAGTCTGCCTTCTCAAGAACCTCTCCAACGACATGTACTCTTGACCCATTTGTTACTTTGACCTTTTTTATCTCACTAGCTGGCTGTAATTTCAACAATATGTCTGAAAAAGGAAAATAAAAGGACATCCTAGAATGCACAATCTGGACCAAAGCTTTAGTGAAGGCCAATGACTTACAAAGGAGCCCTCACTTGGCTACCTGCATTGATTCCAAACGTAATACACAAGTGAAATGAACTGTTTCATTAGTTCAGTACTTAGTTTTTGCAAAATGATGTGATCTAGAGTATTTTGAATATTTTGATGTAACTTAATGAAGAAGCCATAGTGGTTTGAAGACAAAAATATCACTATCAAGCAAGCTAAAAACGGAAATGGAGTTAAAAAGTACAATTTTTGTTTACCTCCTAAATCAGATTTTCTTGTACTTTCATTCTTTCCGAAACATGCATCGCTGGAGAAAGAGTCAGCCCTGTTCTTTGTAGCTGTTGATGATACAAGTTCAAATCATGCTATTTAATTATGTTAGTTGGATACTACTAAATAACACTTTGTCAGAAAGGCCACTATAGGAATGTCAGAAAGGCCATAATAGGAATGTTGTATTTTCAAAGGTAATTTATTTCAGGTTTTTTGATACTGTTAAATTTTGATTTTTCCCTGACGTACCATTTATCTTGTAACCTACTGGGCTCAAAGGTGTTTATACTGAATGTGTTGAACATTTTTGATTTGTTAGTATAAAAGTAAATTGATTTTTGTATTGTTTATTTGAGGAGTGATTGTGCATATTTCTTTTATTGAAGTCTTTCAATATCAAACTGCTTTGTGTTCGAAAAGCTGTCAATTCACTTTGCATTCTTGGTTTGCTTTTCATGGAGATAGGTCTAGAATTTGTTTTAAAATTAAAATACAGATTTTTTATATCTATAAAAAACATATTATTTAAGATATGTTCAGTGTTCATTTACCTTGCTGTTCAAACTTGCTGGTTTTTTTTCATTCTGTCCTGGACATGTACCATCCCAGAAGGTAACATGCTTTGTAGCTATTTGAGAAAATTATAAAAGTGAATTATGGTTGCTGTTTTATACAAAAAGTAATACAGACATATGTCCATAGTCTTTATTTAAATTCAGCTGCTTTTCTATTTTTAATATTGCTCTTAATCTATATGTTTTTATAAATATATTTTTATATTAATACATTTTTAAAATTTTAATGTGTTTGTAGTTGCTGGGCACCTCTGAAAAACAGTGTTTCACTGAGAGGTTTCCCCAGGGTAAATAAGAAATAAATAAATTAAATAAATGAAATAAGCAGTTGCGTCTGTTCATCGTCAGACAATTTATCTAAAACAGACATAGCCGTATGGGAAACATCATCTGCAGTCCAACTTTTTGAAATTTCTGCTTCTCCAACAAATGTAGACCACTGCTTTGGTTCAAGGGAATCCTTGAAAGCTTTAAAAAAGCATAATAAACTAGCAAATTAAATAGCAGACGGTTAGTTCAGTTATAACAGGGAACATAATTTACTATACAATAACATGTTCATCCAAACATAAAGCTCTTATTAATCTCAACTTTCTTTCGTACATGTACCTCTTGCTTTGTCAAGAACTGTTAACAAGTTTGCAGCTTGTTGACCTGGCACCTCAGCACACCCATCAACAATAACCTCCTCATCCATGATTGTGTCTTTGCTAGAGGATGTGACATACACCCTTTCTTTGGCTTTGTCCGCTGTTTCACCAAACCGCCCACTAGCCCGAAACTTGCTCCGGCGAAGGGGTAGTTTTCTTTTGGGTGTTGATTTCAGTGGTTTTCTGGTTGGATGATGGGAGCGGGAGATTTTCTTCTTTTTGGGTATTCAATTCAATTCAATTCAATTCAAAATTGGTTTATTTTAAAAAATACTTCACCAAATAAAAAGTCACAGACTAAGAGAATTTGGTTTACAAAATTACATTAAGAATATGTATATGTATATTATGTTAAACACAATATTAAAAATATAACTTGATTTATACAGAAAAACAGGAATTGAGAAAGCAGCATTCAAAAAAAGAAGAAAAAACAAAAAACAAAAACAAAACTGGCGGACACAAAATTAAAAAGGAAAAAAAGACGAATTCAAAACAGTACAACAACATTCTGGAGGCAAGGAGATTTGGACACAAGGGGAGCAATCGGGGATAAATTGATTGAATTGATTGAATTGAGCATCTGAAGCATTGATGGTACTGGCGATTTTTTTGTATCTTTGAGTTTTTATCTTCTGGTGTTCCAATTGCCTGGTATTTCTTAAGGTATGCTCTGACAAATAAACAGATTTTTGTTCTGGTGGTAGGAGGTGGCGGTGTTTTTCGGAAGTGAGCAGCGATTTAGCAAATTTAAGAACCAGGTGTTTGCGCCTTTCTTTCAACGATTCAAGCCTAAACAAATTCAGGAGGTCATGATAAGACAAAATGTTCGGATAAGCAATAATATGCAATGCCCTTTTTAAAAACTTTTTCAATATTATAATCTTGGATTTCAGTAATTCCTGATGACCACACAGCAACACCGGATTCAAGTATTGGACGAATGTAGAGCTTATAAATAATAATGAGGTCATTGACTTGAACTTGTTTTTTCTTTAATTTACTGAGTATGTGAAGCCATACTGACAATCTGTTGAGCTTGTTGGTCCCATTTGAGATTATATTGAATGGTAATCCCAAGAAGCTTCAATGATGAGACAGCTTCAAGTTGCACACCATTGACTTGCAGCTGAATGGATGAAACCGGATTTCTAAGAAAAGAAACCTGCATTACCTTGCATTTGGAAGGATTCAGCTTCATATCATTTACATCAGATTAACACCAGATTGTAAGTTTGACTGTTCACCTCTGGGAACAATCTCAACCACACTGAGATCATTGACATACTTCCATCGATTTTGGATGTCATTGGCAGCATCATTGACCATGGCCAAAAAGAGGATTGGTCCCAACTTGGTGCCTTGTGGCACACCACATGTCAGTCTCAGTGGAGTTGAGATTGCACCATGATACCGAACACTCTGGGTTCGACCTGTCAGAAAACTACATATGGTGGGAAGGATGGCTGGATTAAATTCCAACTGGATTAATTTTTCCACAACAGTTGTATGATTGACATGGTCAAAAGCTTTACTAAAATCAACAGTACACAAGTTGACTGATGTTCCACCCTTATCAATATTCTTATGTATTGTATCCCGATCATGTCAACAAGATAATGCGAAACTGAACTACCTTTTAGGTTACCAGACTGCTTAGGATCAATAATATGTCTTATGTCACTCATCATCCAATCAGCTGAAAACCCTTCAAAAATTCTTGTCATAATTGGGGTTATGGAAATTGGCCATAAATGATCAAAACTGGTGACCTTGGTGATTTTAGGCACAGGACACACACAAGCATCTTTCCATTTGGTTGGAAAACAACCAGCATTAAGGTAGGAATTAAAAATATGTGTTAATGGCTCTGATATTTCATAGGCAAATTCTTTTAGTAAACGAATCGGACAGTCATTTTGGTGAGTGGTTTTTGACGCATTGAGTTGACATAAATGCTTATAGACCTAATAACGATAAATTGTAGGCGGTGGGGACTGTGCTGGTATATAAGATGTACACAAAGGCGGAAGACCTGAACAGATCAAGGGAAAATGCGCATTCAATTCATATATGAATGCGCATTCAATTCATATATGAATGCACATTCAATTCCGATAATGTACTCCAGGCTCCTCCACATCCATCCAGTCATCATTGGTTAATAGAGATTGTTCTGGGGGAATCACCCTTGGGTGAGATGTCCTTGGCTTCGGCTGGTCTCTGTTTTTCTTTATTTCTTTGTCTTTCCTTAGGTTTGCTATTTCTAGCCAAGACTGTTTCATTTCTTGTCTGTTCTTTTCTAACTGGTCTTGCAACTCTCGCAAAAAGCCTTAAATTTTTGTTTTAATTTCTATTCTAAATCCTAATAAATCTAAATCCTGGTTCTGACAAACACTGTACGCATCACTTGGATTATATTTCCTGTTGTTGAGTTCATTCGAGGATAATATCCAATAGCAATGGGAACTTCCAGAGGCTTGACAAACAAACTGTGTGTGTAGAAGTATTTTTTGCTCTTGAAATCAGACATGAGATTTGTAAATGGATTGCTACATTCATTAAATTTGTCCATGAGATCTCAGTAATCCTCATAGTCTTGTACCCCTTGAGCCTCAGCAAACTTCTTAGTTTTGTAACTCAGGAAAGAAACAATTTCTTTGACTGTATCACTAGTGTGGGATACTACAGTGTCAACAGTGGATTGTACAACACTACTCGATGGCAGTAGTTTTGACACAAGCATTGCACATTTTGATTCTAATTCTGTAAATGTATCCCACAACTGAGCGTTATCTTCAACTATTTCTCCAAGCTGTTGGTTCTCTTCACGATGGTCATTATCACCGTCACGATCGTCGTCACCATCCTCCACATCAAACTCCTGGATTGGTTGTGGCCCACGATTAAGATGAATTGGATGACATTTTACAAGATGTTGCTTGAACCTTCGAGCGTGAGTGCGAAATGTTTGGACACATCCGTCCTGACCACAAGATACCGGTGATGTAAAAAGCCCCCCATCAACAATACTGTGGCAATTCCTGAAATGCCATACTAAATTGTGTTGATTTCCCGCGGTGTCCACATCTATAGCAAACATATCCCATTCTAACAACATTAATTGAAAGAAAAACGGGCGTGTACCTTCTCCCTTCTCCGTGATGAGCAACTTCAAATTTCTTAAGCTTTTTATCTGAGGACCAACATGTGAGATGAGTTCTTTCAAAGAATCTGCACACATGTGTAGGAGTAGGAGTAGGAAACTCTCTTGGTCAACAACATTCTCTGCAATGAACAAAACAAATAAATAAATCATGCACCATAATTGAAAAAAAACTTACACTGGCCTGGAAATCTGATTGTGTTTATTTTGGGTCAATTGAGACTTTGCATTAAGGACATCCAGTTGACATCTGGACATAATTATAAGGATATTCTCCTCATCAACATCCTAAGGCAATGGCATTATCTAATGCATGTACTTGGGTTTATAATATCGGGTGAAACAAAGCAACATTGTCACATGGACATTTTGTTGCGACTACAACTACAAGAGTGAGTGTTGTCTTTCTTTGGAGTTTGGCAGGGCTGTAAAACACAGTAGATGTATAAGTTGTTAAAATAAACGTTCATACTTTTTATTTGACAGGTAACATTTTGTAGGGAGAACCATGGAGTAAGGAGAAGGGGTTTGGATGCATTTGTGGTCATGTCAGCCTAGCTTGATTGCATTTCTCCAAGCCCTTGCAAATATTAACTGAATCAGCAGAATATGCTAACTACTAGATTGATAATGATGTCTGTGATGAAGGTTTATAGTTCTTTCATTAATCCAAGTTCAGTTTCTTTGGCAGAAAGAATTCCTGTAATAACCAGCATCTCCACTGATTGGACCAAGACACTCTGATGCCCTAACACATCCTGAAGACAAGGCTACTGGGATCTCTTGAAGACCAGGCTACTGGGATCTCTTGAAGACAAGGCTACTGGGATCTCTTGAAGACAAGGCTACTGGGATCTCTTGAAGACAAGGCTATTGGGATCTCTTGAAGACAAGGCTACTGGAATCTCTTGAAGACAAGGCTACCTAGATCTCTTAAAGACAAGGCTACTGGGATCTCTTGAGGACAAGGCTACTGGGATCCCTTGAGGACAAGGCTACCTAGATCTCTTGAAGATAAGGCTACTTGGATCTCTTGAGGACAAGGCTACCTAGATCTCTTAAAGACAAGGCTATACCTAGATCTCTTGAAGACAAGGCTAACAAGATTTCTTCAAGACGGGGCTAACAAGATCCGAAGACAGACTTACCATAAGGTACAGGACCAGTAGCTCAGAGATCGAGAAGAACTTCAAAATTTTAAAATAACTTCTATTTAAAAATTATGAAGCGATGTAGTGTACTGTGGCGTGACACCCTCCAGTCAGCGACTAGGTCAATAAAGACCAGACACAAACCCAGGTTGATTATCCGCCCCAATAATATTTATTAACCTGAATACAGTCGGAAAGCCTAAACAAGCAGCACTCAGCATCACACAGGATGGTAGGATTAAAATCCAGGTAGATTTGAATGTCATCAGCATACATGTGGTAATAAACCTCACTTGTCTCTTTGAACACAAACAAGTATAGTAAGCAGCATAAAACCCAGTACAACCTCAGTTGGCCCAGCGATAAGAACCAGCCTTGCCAAACACAGGTACCTCACATTATATTATGCTAATAACCCTCATAACCGAACCAATGACTGGTACTTTGATACAGTTTGGTATAAAAAAACTATTATCAACACTTAAATATTAATAATAGTAAGCCATGGGCATATCACCAAAGCATAAATTCAGATAAATAATTAATAAGAACCATTCGAAAGTGTCCTTATTGTAGCTGAAGATATTTCCTAGGCTGACAAGTTGCAAAAACAACTTCAAGACATGCAAGTTCATGTTAAATTAGAAATCAATATTTCATGTTCCTAATAATTACCAAGTTAGTTCTTTGCCTTTAGAATTGAATATGAGTGAACGTTTCAAAGCCTCTTTTTCTCAGATTTGGTTCATTTAATTCACTGTAGTCACAGATTTTAATTTTGTTCATGTCTTGTCTAGGTTGAATCCAAGATGGATTTGTGGCGGTTGTTCTTGGTTGCAGTGACTTTGGAAAATCCACAGGGAGACTGAAAACTGAGGCTCTGCACAACCCGATTACCTACATGAGAGATCTCCCTCAATACACTGTGAAGGAGAAAATGAGACAATCCATCACATGCAATGTACAAATACAAACCATTCGGACTGTCAACCTGTTTGTGCTAAGTATGATTGAGGTCACAGCTATCGTTTAGTAGCTGTCTGAAATTGGGCCCTGATCCTCAATCTGGCTCTGACAGACTCCTCTCTATTTGACATTTAGCATCACTGAGCCCAACCTCGCAAGCATACTCTTCAAAGCTGTTCTGTTATTTAATGGGCCCTGAATCTCAATCTGGCTCTGATGGACTCCTCTATATTTGGCATTCAGCATCCAGGAGCCCAACCCCGCCAGCACACTCTTCAAAGTTGTTAAGTTATTTAATGGGCCTTGATTCTCAATCTGGCTCTGGTGGACACCTCTGTATTTGACATTTAGCATCCAGGAGCCCAACCTCACCAGCACACTCTTCAAAGCTGTTAAGTTTCAATGTGTGTGTTGGAAACTAGTAAGAAGTAAGGACAACATACGCTGAGGAGCAATGTACAGACAGAGCATCCATAAAGGACTCTCCATAATAAGCAGTCACTTGGTACAGCCTTGAGTCCATCAAGATTCAGCCTGGACATACTATTCATGAGGCATCTTACAATGAGACAATCAAGATCATTTTTGTCAACCAAAGAAAAATAAAGAAAGTATCATTGTTAAAAAATATTTTGTAAACTATCATGAGGCACTGACATTTCCAAGATTTTTGTTAACCTCAAGCCAATGGGAGACTTTTGGGATGCAAGGTGGCAGCAGACTTACCGGGTAAATCCATTGATCTCGGCAATGTGTGCATGCTTAGAACTACGTAAACAATGGAATTTTACCTGGTACGTCTGCTGCCATCTATCATTCAAAAGTCTCTCATTGGTTTCTGGAGTCGCCGTTTGGTTCTGAATTTATGAATTCAACCCCTCCCTCCGAGGTTAAATGAAAGTTACCACTTCCAAATTAGCTTTATTACATTGAAAACAATGCTATCAACAACTGATTAATACCACAACATACACATTCTCTTAACTCAGGATACAAATAATGCAGTACTTTAACAGAGATTTTAGCAAAACACAGTACAGTTTAAGGCATTCTTCTGCAACCAGCCTGTATAGTTTGTATTGTTAAGTTTACACTATTATTACTAGTTAAAGTTGTAAAAGTAAGTGTGGAAGGCAAATTAAAAGTTTGATCTCATAGTATGTGGAGACTGTTTGTTATAACAGATGGCAACATGGAACTTGGCTTGTATCTTTTTAGCTTGACAAATTGTAATGGGCTTTGACATCATATGTTGGACTAATGCTAAGGACAGAAAGAGATTGCTTTAAAGAGACAGATTGGGAAACTTCATTGGAAACCACAAGGGAAACTGACTGGGTAAATTTCAAATAGTATGGGGTTGAACAAAGAAAAATTGACTAGAGCGGGATTTGAACCAACGACCTCCGGATTAACGTACTGGCGCTCTACCAACTGAGCTATCTAGCCCTATATTGGCGGTCTCCCTATTTTGTCAATATCTTTGTTCGGGGGTGCCGGTCAGTTTCCCTTGTGGTTTATTACTTGACATTTAAATTTAAAAAGTCGCATCCCCTCAAGGTGATCCCGTGGCTGCTGCTTCCCAGGTTGTATCGTAAACTTGGGTGTGATTCCTGGCTACACGGCAGTACACGGTTGTATGGCTTCTGACTGGCACCCCCGAACAAAGATATTGACAAAATAGGGAGACCGCCAGTATAGGGCTAGATAGCTCAGTGCCGGTACGTTAATCCGGAGGTCGTTGGTTCAAATCCCGCTCTAGTCAATTTTTCTTTGTTCAACCCCATACTAGCTTATAATGTTGGTAATGTTTTTTATATCTAACCTTTTCTGACCTCAGCAAATGTATGTTCTTTGCATTCCTTAGGCATTGACCTTGATATCATCAAAGCAAATAGGAATGGCGTTAGTTAACCTTCCTACTCTTGGGAACATTTGTACTAGAGTTAACCAACCATCTGAAACAATTCAACTGTTTGGGTTGTTTTTGGTGGCACAACTGGACAGAACTGTACAGGACTAAATATGTACTTTATTATACCATATTACAGGCTGACATATGTTATCTATCATTTAAAAAACGTATTTTGAACGAAGTAGGCCTACTTCTTTGCATGAGGGCATAGCTTACACATGATACTTGCTGCATTCCATTGCTGCTTTTTAATCTAAATGTCTATCCATTGTATAGATGTGGGAGTACTCTTTGTTTGTTGTGAAATTTTTTAACGTGATTTTCACTTTTTGATGTATTGCCACTCAATTTTTAGTGTATAGCCACTCAATTTTTAGGGCGAAATTTTATTGCATCATTTATTGATTATTGTTGAATGTTCCAACTTTTCTTAATCCTAAAGTCAATTACTTATAGCCCCATGATTAAATCGATTGAACAATCAAGTAGTCATGTGTTAGTTAAAGGAACATTACAGAATTGGTGAGAAACAAACTTGTAAAATGTACTTTTCGATCACAGATTTACATAAAACTTACACGGTCTAATGATGATGATAGTAGAAAACATCCCTTGAAATATTTCTGTCTGAAATGCCATATTTGATGGGAAATGAATAAACTATTTTTCAGATTGGAGTTTATCGCTCAGTGAACGTTTTATTCATTTGTTGATTCTTTATGATTTCATGCAAATGTGTAATCGGTTTTTCACTATTTTCTCGTGACCCAGATGGCCGATCGATCTCAAACTTCTACAGGTTTGTCAGTTTATGTATATGGTGGATTACATGAAGTGCTTACACTGCCAGCAACTGTTTTTTTTTTAGTAAAAACCAATTATGTAATGTTCCTTTAATTAAACCAAATGAATTATCAACTTGTTATATTTAATTTAATTAAACCATATGACCAATCAACTTGTTATATGCAAGTCAATAAAACCCAGTGAGCAATTAACTTGTTATATGCAAGTTAATTAAACCAAAATGAGCAATCAACTTGTCATATACCACATGAGCTACCAACTTGTGGTTTGTTAAACCAAATGAGTAATCAATTTGTCATAAGTCAATTAAACCACATGAGCTACTAACTTGTTTTATGCAAGTCATTTAAAACAAATGAGTAATCAAAGTATTATATATCAGTCAATTAAACCAAATGAGCAATCAATGGTTTTATGTAAGTCAATAAAACCAAATAAACTATCAATATTTTTGTGAATATTGTCTCTGTAACCATTGGTGTCTGTCAGTCTCTCTCATTAGGCTTGTTTGTCAAGTTCAGTGATGAACTACAACTGAAGTCTTCTTTAGAATGTATTTGCTTTCATGGAATTTTCAACATAAAGTAGATTTCACATTGTTCTGTGAATAAAATTGTGAAAAACAACTGAATTAAAGTATGGGGGAACATAATTATTCTCAGACGACGCCCCCAAAGAACATAACAGCAAAATAACTTATTGACTCTTGGCACAGCTTCAACTGTTTTTATTTCAAACAAAATCTGGTCAATTACCAGTTTGGCAAACATGTACGAAATACATGAAAATTTATCATGACTTAATCAAGGGCAAATGCCCAAGGGCAGCTTGCCCAACCAAATGTACTGGCCGGGATTCCTTGGCAGCTTGCCATAGATAAAAGGGGGGGGGCAGCTTGCCCAGCCTCTATACCACACTAAAACAGCAGTGTTTTCAAATGCTTACAAGGCTTAAAATGAATGTCGATAAAAAGGGGGCAGCTTGCCGGCCCCTATAAAAAAAACTAACAGCAGTGTTTCTAAAAAACTGTGATATAATTACATACAAGGGTTAAAGTTATTCCACTGCTGGTACATGCGGTTGGATTATATGAACTAGCCCCACCGGAACAAGAGGTTGCTAGTGTTACCAAATAAACATTACAATGTTAACATTGCAGACTAACCTGTCATTCATTTGTTTGACCCAATGCTGTGGCAGTCCACTTCCTTAGAAAATAATGCCACAGAGGCCGTGTATCAAAAGACAATAAAAAGAAAAGAGTGGCCCTTTTGTCCAACCCCTATAAAACACTAAAACAGCAATGTGTAATAGTAATGTAACTCAATGGTAAGCCCAGTAACTTAAAGCTTAAAATGTGATTCTACTGTGGGCACATGCAGTTGGAATACAGTACCTAGCCCCACCTGAACAAGAGGGTGCTATAGGTATTATTACCGAATTGATATTACAACCTTAACTTTAAACTTGAATCCCTGCCTTCCCCAGTAATTACTTGTCCCCCATCAGTCAGAGGAAACCACAAATTTTTATGGAGGACGAAATGGGGGTGGTGGAGGGTTTTAAAATTATGTTTACTCAAATGAAAGCTGAGCCGAAGTGATGAGCTTTCCCGCTCCTTTGATTTACCGACGCTTTTTTGCACCAAATTGCCACCTGATTGGTCAAGTTGACCATCGTAGTCGTACGCGCAATTTGCAACTAGGTCAGCCCCGCCCCGCTGCCCCGGAAAAAGTTAGGGACGTCACCAAGTAAGTCTAACAACAGCCAAACGGCAGAGGGCGCTATTACCAAAACTGTCAGAGCCATGTATTGCACCACGGCTCTGATACACTGTGGGGGTCATCTGCGGCGAATTATGTATTTTATCGTTCATGCAATAAAATTAATTCTCTTGCTGCTGCCATATAAAATATTCACATCCTATGTCAAAGAAATGTATTCACATTATTACTATTACTATTATTACCTGGAACTAACAGGCTGCAGTCCAGTTGTTGATCACACAAACAGATTAGCAGGACTAAAGTTATGCAAACTTCAGTGGAAATTACATTTTATTTTAAAGGTATTATACATGATTGGTAAGGATAAAAAACATTGTTTAATTTTAGTTAAAAAATAGCTGAAAGCTTACTGATTATGAAGTTCATACTAGTAAACAAAATTGTGAAATATTTCCCTCTGAAATGAAGTCTTGTGTTCAAAAAAGCTTTATCTGAAAACCTATAAAAACCGTCTGATTTTGGTTGTTACAACCAAATTTAAGGACAATATGTTTACATGCTGACAATTGTGCCTGGTTATTCACTATTTTCTCCTGACTCACCTCCAATTAAGCATAAATTTGTTTAGGTTTGTTATTTCAAGTGTATGGTTGATCACACAAAACATGAACACTGTGTGCGACTATTTTGTCAGCTCTACCAAATAAAAAACTAATATTCATTAGTAATACATTTAAGTTTTCCACAAAGAGAACAAAAATAAAATTCATTACGAACTAATGCTCAATCAATATAATCCCCTGGAAGTTAATTAAGTTTAATATCTCTAATAATGTCTTTAAATCAAATAAAATTGAATAAAAATAACATTAAAGGGGCACGTTACCTTTGGATCAGGTGCTTTTGGGCTATTAAAGGTGTTTGCCATGAAATAAATATGGTTGGAAAGATATTTTAAAAGTAGAATATAATGCTTCACTTAAATATTCTCTAAAATGGTGTGCTTTTTGTGTATAAAATTGATGACAGAACACCAACTGCTCTTTTGTAGACCAAATGTTGGACTTCATGTTCCGCTGGTTGTATTTTCAGGGGCAAATTTATGTTTTTTTTTAAATCACTTCTTACTAACTAGTGTTTTAGTGCAGGAAAAATTCTTAAAAACGGATGAGGAGTAATTCCAACATCAACATTTTGAGAGTTGGAGTCAATGTACCCCTTTAACTTGGCCGCCTAAAATGTCCACTACAGAGGGCGCTCTAGCCACCCTAATCCATTTCCACACGTGCCTGGATTGCCACATGTGCTGCATGCACGGTGAGCTAGTGTTGCGTTGGGGTTGTCAGAACTGTTTATTGACTTTTTAAGCACAACGGAACGAAGTGTTGGTCCATGGTTGGTTTAGCACTTTTATTGACTTGGTTGGATGGGTTCACACTATTTTTTACAGTAACTAACACCCGTTTGCTGGACTGAAGGAGGAAGTGTAGAGTGGACGACAGCGAAAACACTGATTTAACTGTAATACAGCATGCTTAGTACACATTTGAACCACCACCACGACAACCACAACGCGAGCGGCATGCATGCACACCGGTGAATGGTGGTACGAGCGGCGGCCATGACGGACTTCTTATGGCTGGCTGTATCTCGCAGCTCATCGTTGTTTGTAGTCTGGTAGTACATACATTTAAACACGGATATACTTATGTGTGTCACTGTAAAGGAAGTTGTAACCATGCAAACTATTGGATTCAGAACTGTATACAAAACTGGAGTTGTAGCCGTTATGGAAAGCGACGGCCTTCAGCAGCCACACTTGAGTCATGGAGGTGCATGCAAACTATATGTGGATTCAGAACTGTACACAACAACTGGAGTTGTAGCCGCTCTAGAAAGCGACGGCCTTCAGCAGCCACACTTGAGTTGACAGTGGAGGGAGTTGACACGAGGATTGAGAGGCTTGCCTTCCAATGTCTTCATGGAGTCACCAGCACAGAACTCAGCAGTGGTGGCGGGGATCTGCACGGAAGTAAGAATGGAGGATTGGTGATTTATGGTACGGTCTCACATTTACAAGAATCATCTTGAAGTGGAAGTTAAAGAGGAGCCATCTTATTCGGAGGTGAACTTTCACAACATCATCCACGGCGGTGGTAAGTAAACCTCAGTACATTTCTCAACCAAATTTTTTGAACATTTCCTTTCATAACACAACATTGTGTTTGGGGTTTGGTTTTTATTTTTCTTCCCCACAGGTGGCATTTCACTGGTTTGCAAGAACTTAAATTGTGACGTTCCAAATGAAGTTGGTCCTTACATTCAGTATTGTGAGAGTTTTTCCCACTTGAGGGCATACCTGTTGATACTCAAAGAACTATGAGGTTCGATCCGCTATCGTCTAGAAAAAACTAAAAATGTCATAGAAACAAAATCTATCAGAATCGTTATAAAGTGTAACAAAAACTTACCTCAATATTGTCTTTCCAGTCAAGAATTTCTTTGTCGTATGATTTGCAAGTAGTGTCAACATGGGCTCTTGCCACGGTGATGGTCTGGCACAACCCAATTTGTTGAAACAAATCAAACAGTCTCAATGGAGACCCTTGATGCCACATTTCAACTCCAACAACCACCTGCCAGAAGTTGTATATCTTAGGGCTGTGAGCGTGCAGCAGCATAGTAACATTGACTCTAGACCCAGTAACTGGGGCGCTGTACTCCTTTAACAAAAATTTTGACTTCATCTGTCGTACTAGCGGAACGACGTATGAGCCCTACTGGGCATGTGGTGAAAGAGATGGTTGTCTTTAAAAGCCTGGACGCATTTGATTATATCCCCGAGCCTTGACACCCTTGTTTTGTTGGATTTCGCCATGTAACGATCAAGCAGTTGCTCAGTAAACATCTTTCTGAGTGAGGTTCCAAGGGTCCCTGTTATCCGGCTGACACGATCAATGTGTGCGTCGGTATAGTTGCCCCTTGCAAGCTTCAGCGTATCTACAAATAGTAACAACCAATCATGTTCGTTAATTTCCTTTAAATAACATCTAAAAAGAACAACATGACAATTTGTGGATGCAAACCGATCCACAGTATTCATGACCCCCATTCACTGCAATAATTGATAACAATGTTATGCGATAACATAGAATCTTATATAGTTATATAATAGCTATTGACTCCTTAGCTTCTTTGGTAATTTAGGTCTTACTCTTGAATTCATTGTTCTCAAATTCGTTCAGAAGATCAAGGGCCACGTTTTTACCAGCCCCTCCTGTTATGTTTGCCGTTCTGTTCCAGGTGACATCGTGGGCCAGACGGTCTGGCAGCCATCCATTTACGCCTAAAAAAAACCAAGTAAATATACGCTGGCCATTACTCAAAACATTGAGAAAGATCTGAAGATTAAGTGCATGCACTTGAAGGAATACTGTGTAAAAAAATCACATTTACCTGTGTTGTTCCAAACTTATGGGATAGGCGTACTTGTTTAAGAAATTATATTTGTAGACAGCAATCCAAAGATATTCAGAGTGAAGGAAATAATTGGTTAATGGAAGTTGGTATACTGTCTGATTGAAAGTGTTATTAGGTCATAGTACTTATTTTTCATTAAACACGACTTAAATACAACTCCTGTCATTTAGTTTTAAACGTTTGGTTACCATGTTGTATCATTGTAATTAAAAAATACTGTTAACACACTTACAGTTTACTTCTCTTGCTTTGTGGCGTCAATGTGGATACCAAGGGCAACATTCCCTTAAAGGGTTGTCCTCCTAAACGGCATCTTGTTGTTCACCTCCTCCATAACTTTTGTCCATTTGAACTTCTCCAAATTCTCCAAGGTTACTGCAGTAGTTAGTGACGCTATCCGCTTTTCAGGTTGCATGACGGTCGTAAACTCCCGATGTACTGCCCTTTGCACAAATGTATGAATTGCCTTTTGTGCACCTTTTGTGCAGCAGCATAGTAACATTGACTCTAGACCCAGTAACTGGGGCGCTGTACTCCTTTAACAAAAATTTTGACTTCATCTGTCGTACTAGCGGAACGACGTATGAGCCCTACTGGGCATGTGGTGAAAGAGATGGTTGTCTTTAAAAGCCTGGACGCATTTGATTATATCCCCGAGCCTTGACACCCTTGTTTTGTTGGATTTCGCCATGTAACGATCAAGCAGTTGCTCAGTAAACATCTTTCTGAGTGAGGTTCCAAGGGTCCCTGTTATCCGGCTGACACGATCAATGTGTGCGTCGGTATAGTTGCCCCTTGCAAGCTTCAGCGTATCTACAAATAGTAACAACCAATCATGTTCGTTAATTTCCTTTAAATAACATCTAAAAAGAACAACATGACAATTTGTGGATGCAAACCGATCCACAGTATTCATGACCCCCATTCACTGCAATAATTGATAACAATGTTATGCGATAACATAGAATCTTATATAGTTATATAATAGCTATTGACTCCTTAGCTTCTTTGGTAATTTAGGTCTTACTCTTGAATTCATTGTTCTCAAATTCGTTCAGAAGATCAAGGGCCACGTTTTTACCAGCCCCTCCTGTTATGTTTGCCGTTCTGTTCCAGGTGACATCGTGGGCCAGACGGTCTGGCAGCCATCCATTTACGCCTAAAAAAAACCAAGTAAATATACGCTGGCCATTAATCAAAACATTGAGAAAGATCTGAAGATTAAGTGCATGCACTTGAAGGAATACTGTGTAAAAAAATCACATTTACCTGTGTTGTTCCAAACTTATGGGATAGGCGTACTTGTTTAAGAAATTATATTTGTAGACAGCAATCCAAAGATATTCAGAGTGAAGGAAATAATTGGTTAATGGAAGTTGGTATACTGTCTGATTGAAAGTGTTATTAGGTCATAGTACTTATTTTTCATTAAACACGACTTAAATACAACTCCTGTCATTTAGTTTTAAACGTTTGGTTACCATGTTGTATCATTGTAATTAAAAAATACTGGTAACACACTTACAGTTTACTTCTCTTGCTTTGTGGCGTCAATGTGGATACCAAGGGCAACATTCCCTTAAAGGGTTGTCCTCCTAAACGGCATCTTGTTGTTCACCTCCTCCATAACTTTTGTCCATTTGAACTTCTCCAAATTCTCCAAGGTTACTGCAGTAGTTAGTGACGCTATCCGCTTTTCAGGTTGCATGACGGTCGTAAACTCCCGATGTACTGCCCTTTGCACAAATGTATGAATTGCCTTTTGTGCACCTTTTGTGCAGCAGCATAGTAACATTGACTCTAGACCCAGTAACTGGGGCGCTGTACTCCTTTAACAAAAATTTTGACTTCATCTGTCGTACTAGCGGAACGACGTATGAGCCCTACTGGGCATGTGGTGAAAGAGATGGTTGTCTTTAAAAGCCTGGACGCATTTGATTATATCCCCGAGCCTTGACACCCTTGTTTTGTTGGATTTCGCCATGTAACGATCAAGCAGTTGCTCAGTAAACATCTTTCTGAGTGAGGTTCCAAGGGTCCCTGTTATCCGGCTGACACGATCAATGTGTGCGTCGGTATAGTTGCCCCTTGCAAGCTTCAGCGTATCTACAAATAGTAACAACCAATCATGTTCGTTAATTTCCTTTAAATAACATCTAAAAAGAACAACATGACAATTTGTGGATGCAAACCGATCCACAGTATTCATGACCCCCATTCACTGCAATAATTGATAACAATGTTATGCGATAACATAGAATCTTATATAGTTATATAATAGCTATTGACTCCTTAGCTTCTTTGGTAATTTAGGTCTTACTCTTGAATTCATTGTTCTCAAATTCGTTCAGAAGATCAAGGGCCACGTTTTTACCAGCCCCTCCTGTTATGTTTGCCGTTCTGTTCCAGGTGACATCGTGGGCCAGACGGTCTGGCAGCCATCCATTTACGCCTAAAAAAAACCAAGTAAATATACGCTGGCCATTAATCAAAACATTGAGAAAGATCTGAAGATTAAGTGCATGCACTTGAAGGAATACTGTGTAAAAAAATCACATTTACCTGTGTTGTTCCAAACTTATGGGATAGGCGTACTTGTTTAAGAAATTATATTTGTAGACAGCAATCCAAAGATATTCAGAGTGAAGGAAATAATTGGTTAATGGAAGTTGGTATACTGTCTGATTGAAAGTGTTATTAGGTCATAGTACTTATTTTTCATTAAACACGACTTAAATACAACTCCTGTCATTTAGTTTTAAACGTTTGGTTACCATGTTGTATCATTGTAATTAAAAAATACTGGTAACACACTTACAGTTTACTTCTCTTGCTTTGTGGCGTCAATGTGGATACCAAGGGCAACATTCCCTTAAAGGGTTGTCCTCCTAAACGGCATCTTGTTGTTCACCTCCTCCATAACTTTTGTCCATTTGAACTTCTCCAAATTCTCCAAGGTTACTGCAGTAGTTAGTGACGCTATCCGCTTTTCAGGTTGCATGACGGTCGTAAACTCCCGATGTACTGCCCTTTGCACAAATGTATGAATTGCCTTTTGTGCACCTTTTGTGCAGCAGCATAGTAACATTGACTCTAGACCCAGTAACTGGGGCGCTGTACTCCTTTAACAAAAATTTTGACTTCATCTGTCTTACTAGCGGAACAACGTATGAGCCCTACTGGGCATGTGGTGAAAGAGATGGTTGTCTTTAAAAGCCTGGACGCATTTGATTATATCCCCGAGCCTTGACACCCTTGTTTTGTTGGATTTCGCCATGTAACGATCAAGCAGTTGCTCAGTAAACATCTTTCTGAGTGAGGTTCCAAGGGTCCCTGTTATCCGGCTGACACGATCAATGTGTGCGTCGGTATAGTTGCCCCTTGCAAGCTTCAGCGTATCTACA
This sequence comes from Pycnopodia helianthoides, assembly GCA_032158295.1. Taxonomy (NCBI): domain Eukaryota; kingdom Metazoa; phylum Echinodermata; class Asteroidea; order Forcipulatida; family Asteriidae; genus Pycnopodia; species Pycnopodia helianthoides. The sequence goes on from JASTWB010000034.1 coordinate 53,216, forward strand.
AATAGTAACAACCAATCATGTTCGTTAATTTCCTTTAAATAACATCTAAAAAGAACAACATGACAATTTGTGGATGCAAACCGATCCACAGTATTCATGACCCCCATTCACTGCAATAATTGATAACAATGTTATGCGATAACATAGAATCTTATATAGTTATATAATAGCTATTGACTCCTTAGCTTCTTTGGTAATTTAGGTCTTACTCTTGAATTCATTGTTCTCAAATTCGTTCAGAAGATCAAGGGCCACGTTTTTACCAGCCCCTCCTGTTATGTTTGCCGTTCTGTTCCAGGTGACATCGTGGGCCAGACGGTCTGGCAGCCATCCATTTACGCCTAAAAAAACCAAGTAAATATACGCTGGCCATTAATCAAAACATTGAGAAAGATCTGAAGATTAAGTGCATGCACTTGAAGGAATACTGTGTAAAAAAATCACATTTACCTGTGTTGTTCCAAACTTATGGGATAGGCGTACTTGTTTAAGAAATTATATTTGTAGACAGCAATCCAAAGATATTCAGAGTGAAGGAAATAATTGGTTAATGGAAGTTGGTATACTGTCTGATTGAAAGTGTTATTAGGTCATAGTACTTATTTTTCATTAAACACGACTTAAATACAACTCCTGTCATTTAGTTTTAAACGTTTGGTTACCATGTTGTATCATTGTAATTAAAAAATACTGGTAACACACTTACAGTTTACTTCTCTTGCTTTGTGGCGTCAATGTGGATACCAAGGGCAACATTCCCTTAAAGGGTTGTCCTCCTAAACGGCATCTTGTTGTTCACCTCCTCCATAACTTTTGTCCATTTGAACTTCTCCAAATTCTCCAAGGTTACTGCAGTAGTTAGTGACGCTATCCGCTTTTCAGGTTGCATGACGGTCGTAAACTCCCGATGTACTGCCCTTTGCACAAATGTATGAATTGCCTTTTGTGCACCTTTTGTGCAGCAGCATAGTAACATTGACTCTAGACCCAGTAACTGGGGCGCTGTACTCCTTTAACAAAAATTTTGACTTCATCTGTCTTACTAGCGGAACAACGTATGAGCCCTACTGGGCATGTGGTGAAAGAGATGGTTGTCTTTAAAAGCCTGGACGCATTTGATTATATCCCCGAGCCTTGACACCCTTGTTGTGTTGGATTTCGCCATGTAACGATCAAGCAGTTGCTCAGTAAACATCTTTCTGAGTGAGGTTCCAAGGGTCCCAGTTATCCGGCTGACACGATCAATGTGTGCGTCGGTATAGTTGCCCCTTGCAAGCTTCAGCGTATCTACAAATAGTAACAACCAATCATGTTCATTAATTTCCTTTAAATAACATCTAAAAAGAACAACATGACAATTTGTGGATGCAAACCGATCCACAGTATTCATGACCCCCATTCACTGCAATAATTGATAACAATGTTATGCGATAACATAGAATCTTATATAGTTATATAATAGCTATTGACTCCTTAGCTTCTTTGGTAATTTAGGTCTTACTCTTGAATTCATTGTTCTCAAATTCGTTCAGAAGATCAAGGGCCACGTTTTTACCAGCCCCTCCTGTTATGTTTGCCGTTCTGTTCCAGGTGACATCGTGGGCCAGACGGTCTGGCAGCCATCCATTTACGCCTAAAAAAAACCAAGTAAATATACGCTGGCCATTAATCAAAACATTGAGAAAGATCTGAAGATTAAGTGCATGCACTTGAAGGAATACTGTGTAAAAAAGCACATTTACCTGTGTTGTTCCAAACTTATGGGATAGGCGTACTTGTTTAAGAAATTATATTTGTAGACAGCAATCCAAAGATATTCAGAGTGAAGGAAATAATTGGTTAATGGAAGTTGGTATACTGTCTGATTGAAAGTGTTATTAGGTCATAGTACTTATTTTTCATTAAACACGACTTAAATACAACTCCTGTCATTTAGTTTTAAACGTTTGGTTACCATGTTGTATCATTGTAATTAAAAAATACTGTTAACACACTTTACAGTTTACTTTTCTTGCTTTGTGGCATCAATGTGGATACCAAGGGCAACATTCCCTTAAAGGGTTGTCCTCCTAAACGGCATCTTGTTGTTCACCACCTCCATAACTTTTGTCCATTTGAACTTCTCTGAATTCTCCAAGGTTACTTCAGTAGTTAGTGACGCTATCCGCTTTTCATGTTGCATGATGGTCGTAAACTCCCGATGGGCTGCCCTTTGCACAAATGTATGAATTGCCTTTTGTGCACCACGAAGCTTGTACATACAAGCTAGAGCTTTATCATAATGGGACGCTTGTACGTGCTTGATGACCATTTCCTTAAAAAAAATGACCTCGATTCTGCATTAGTGTTTATTTCTGAGATGTTTAATTCTCGTTTCATTCCTGTTTAAAAACACCCCCAATAACCTTAGAAAAATTAACAACAGCGCCCTCAAACACAACTGTGCTGTCAATGACCTCAAATCTGCAACTACTTGGGGCTTCCGCTTTTTGTGAAATCTGAATTCTCAGGGTTAGAGTTGTATTTCGTTTCATTCTCTTTAAAAATGCCCCAAATAAGCTTAAAAGGTAGTTAGAGTTTGACTCATTAGTCAAAATGTATTGCTAACCTTCATGAAAATCTCCAGTTCTACAAGAAGACAACAAAGAGCAAAAACATATTTGTTCTTGTTTTCACGGCCACAGTTGTACAATTGCAAGTACAGTGTTGGTGGCAGAGATGGATGTTTGATTAGTGTCTGAAGAAGCACATTGATAGTTAAGTTGCTGTCATGTGGCACCTCTTTAAAGTCAATAAAAACATGGTGTCCTTTCCCATGAACAATAACACCAGTAATATGCGTTGGTAACTTCCACATGGAACACAGAGACTTGGGTGTCACCAAGAAGCCCGGCAGGCTTGTTGACTTCTGGTCCATGCAGTCTATGATTATTGACAAGTACCGTTATGGAGCCTCTTGTGCGTGTTTGTAGTACTTTTTTCGCTCATTGCTAGAAAAAGAGTTGATTGAGAAATTAATAAGGCTTATGCGACACCTGGGAAGCAAAGGGCACTCTCAAACTTATTTTTTTCTTCAGATTTGTTTCGAAAAACTGCTTAAGGTGTTCACCATCAGCTAAAGTAAATACAAAGGTAATTAGGTCTTAATGAAACAACTCACGAATAGAAAAGCGCGCTTGCTCCAAGAGGGCGGTAACTATTATTTCATTCATAGCGCATAGAAAACCTGTGAGAAGTGATTGATAATTTTGTCATGAGTTTTGTTCACTCCCAAATGACCAGCCATTGGAGCTTCATGCCCCAACTTAAGTATTTCTTGTCTGTAGGAAGATGGGACAACTATTTGATAAACAACTTTCCATTCTTCATCAGCGGCAACCTTTGGAGGTCTCCATTTCCGCATCAATACTTCTGACTTCAAAAAATAACAAACTGGGACATTGTTGGCTTCTTCTTTCGTGAGAGCTCTTGTGAGGTCCTTTTTCTGTTCATCTATGAGCTGTTTTTTTGTCATAGACTGAATTAGATGGTTCACATTTCCCAGAAGTTTTCTCTGGGTTTGCTTTTGTATGGGAATTCCCATTTTCCTCGTCTAACTTTGTCCCATGAATGTTTCTCCCAAATTAATGTCATTCATTTCCTCCCAAGTCTTTTGCTCTTGGGTTTGCTTGGTCATAGCCCTTGTCACTGCACAGGCCGGGAAAACACATGGCAATTCTTTTTCAAGATTATCTGTGCTTTTACTATTTGGGGGTTTGTTACACACCCATGGTTCTACAACCGCTTTTTCTCCTGCAAGATCATTGCCTAAGATGAAAGTAATTCCCTCTACAGGGAGAGTGGGCCTAATGCCAACAGTAACTGGCCCTGTCACTAAATTACATTCTAGATTTAGGACATCCAGTGGCACACTTATACACCCACATTCAACACCTTGAATAAGAACACTTGCACCTGAGGACAACTTGTCAGAAAATGGCAATATGCTTTCAATCATGAGAGACTGGGCAGCACCAGTATCTCTCAGAATTTTAATCTGTTTTGTTGCCTGTCCTTTAATACCTACAAGTGACACATACCCATCTGAAACAAATGGTTTGTATTCCCTATCATGTTTACATTCACATGAAGGTATCTTCTCTAGACAGTTTATGACTTCATTTTCATGAACTTTCACTTTGATAGCCGCTAGAGCATTTGGAGATTTGTTTGAACCGCACATAATTACCTCCAGTATCACACTTCTCAAGGAAGTCTAGGAAGTGCATCACTGTGTCTTCCTCCTTAGCTCTGTTGTTGGATCCTGTAGGGCTGTATTTGAGCTCAACTGGTCCTCGAAGTTGCAAGAAAATATTGCAAGAAACAACACCCTAGTTGCATAGAACTATATACTTTCAGATGCCTGACAAAGGCTTCAGATTTAACAGGGCAAGCTGTAATGCAGTCTTGAGCATACACTGGTTTGTCACAAGTTTTACAACCTAATAACTGAAAAGTAGGTACATTTCAATAAAAAAAACAAGTGCGATATACTCAATCAAACTTCAAAATCACTGTCTTCTTCAATGTTACTGCATGTAACATTCTGCATTATGTCACATTCATTAAAAAATTCAACCTCAAAATTGACATCTTCAGTAAGTGACACATCGTGATGGGTGCTTATATCACTTGAAACAGAACTGGAGTCAAAATCTGACTCTCCATCATCATCTTCAAGTTCACTTACAGGTAAATGAATGTTTTCAACACCATGTACAGTAGCTACTACCACATTTTCACAGTCTTTACATGAACAGCCTGGACCACATAGGCGATCTGCTTTTTTGCATTTACATACCCTAGACTGACAATGACTTTTGGAACATGAGCAACCCCTGGTCAGAAACTTTACATTTGTTCTGATTTCCCCCCCCCCCTGTTTACAGTCTTTCAGGATTTCCCTTGCTTCCCACATCCTCTGTCAAATACCTTGGAGTCACTTTGAATGCTCAGCTGTCTTGGAACAACCATGTTAAAAATGTTGTTTCGAGTGCCAATAGAACATTGGGCCTCATTAAGACCATTGCTTTCAATTCCTCTGTTTCAGCCAAGTTCTGCCTCTATAAATCTCTGGTTCTCCCCATCTTAGAATACGGTATGCCAGCATGGCTCCCTCATACATCCCATCAAATTCAGGCCCTTGAACGTGTACAGAAGCGTGCCACTCGTTTTATTCTTGGTCAGAGGATGGGTGTGATGTCCTACCCTGATAGACTCGTAGCCCTTAAATGGTCGTCTTTGTCAGTTCGTCGTAATTTTTCTGTCTTGTATTTTTTCATTAAGTGTAAGTTTAATCTTATTTATTGTGATGTAGCATACACCATTTCTGTCAATCATATAGGTATCCTGATGTTCTGACCTTTAAACACCTGTACACCAGAACTGATGCATTACATTTATCCGCTCCTCATCTTTTCCCCAGACTTTGGTCTGGTTTACCAGAAAGCATTCGTAATTCTCTTTTGTTGTTGCCCTTCCACAGCTTCCTCAATTCACTAAGATATTCTGTCTGTCAATCTCATGAATCTACCTGAATAGTTTTTACGTTTTATCCGGGTGGGATGGGATGGGCTTCCTGTCTGTTTTATATTTCTTTTTTTCTTTCATATTTATTTATCTATGTTTTTTTACTATTTCCTTAATCTGTATTTAAATATGTACATATTTATTGATATATAAATATATTTACATAATGCCTGTTTTTTTGGTTTTTTGGTTTTTGGGTTTTTTTCCGGGGAGGGGAGTGTGGCTGGTGTTTGGTTTTTTTAATATTTTTTATCCCCCACTGTTTTGGATGGTTCATTCCTTTCTTGCTGTGTATGGCTGGTCGCTGGGGTGTTTATTTTTGTGACCCACCCTCTTATTGTTGCTTTAATTTGTGCAATATTGTATTATTTATTTTTAGCAGTTTATTTTTGCTATTGTTTATTTTCCTGTTATTATTATTACCTCCTGTAAAAAAAATAATCTACATTTATATTTTTGTGTACCCCAGATGTGGGGCAACAGATCTACGGATCATAGTATGTATTTGCTTTTGCTGTCCCTCGCCCATCTTGGGGTATATTGTCTTGTATTTTGTTATGTACTGTTTTTATGGCAAATAAAATAATAATATTAATAATACCTAACTTCAGCGTCTTCCCATGAAGTGCAGCCTATGTTGCGGCAAAATTCCCGGTGTACCTAATATTTCAAAACGAAATAAATTAATCACAATAAAACAAATTCGTCGCAAACATGATGAGAGATGCAGACTCACAGTATTTAAAATGTGATTAAAATTCCCTTTTTAGTCTGCGTTTCATTAGTTATCTAATGGAATGTAGTAAACATTGTTATGCTTTGTGCACGTTCCGTTAATACACTTCTTGTTTCAGGGACATATTTTTTAATGTTTAAACAGTGGTAGTTCTTTGCAATTTTGTGCCCAAACATTTGCAACTATCTTCTGATTCCCTCTTTACTGCAACTTTGTTTTGGTGTAACTTGTATTACCGGTATACAATTTTCCTCAAAAAATGCCTACAGCGGCATATTCTCACCTCTGCCAACTTCTTCATTGTTGTTGCTTCAGTGGACAGCTCAGCTATCGTGAGAATACCATCTCTTAGTTGTGTCAGCAGTTCCAATGCCGTGCCAGCATGGAGCCCAATCATGGTACGGAACGCATAGGCCGACTTTCTGAAATCTGGGAGGCGGGGAAGTCCCCCAATCATGGTACGGAACGCATAGGCCGACTTTCCGAAATCTGGGAGGCCGGGAAGTCCCCCAATCATGGTACGGAACGCATAGGCTGACTTTCTGAAATCTGGGAGGCGGGGAAGTCCCCCAATCATGGTACGGAACGCATAGGCCGACTTTCCGAAATCTGGGAGGCCGGGAAGTCCCCCAATCATGGTATGGAACGCATAGGCCGACTTTCTGAAATCTGGGAGGCCGGGAATTCCCCCTTTTTTAATTTTCTGCTTCTTTAGATCACCCGTCTCAAATTTGTCCAGGATTTCTTGTAAAACGTCATAGGTTCGGCCATCCAAGCTTGCCAGATAGCAAACAACTCAAATGTGTTGTTCTTTCTAAAGCAAAGAAAATGGATACAAAATACCAAAATCACTTCTGATTAATCTAGAACGCCACCAATGTATTGAACATTGACCGTAACGAATACTATTGGTGACAACTTCCATCACACAGAAGGGTGTCAAACAGCGTGGACCGTGTTTTCAAATAGTCTACTTTGGTTTATTTAGGGTCATCGTATATTTTAAGATTAACTAACCTCGTTTAATATCGTGTCACACGATGATCTCCATTTCTGCATTTTGTCTGCAGCGTCAGCCATTCCTGCAAGCCTCTTGCGGCACATCGAAACCTTAACCAAAAAGTACATTTAAACAAAACCATATCAAAATGATGTCATATTAGCTATACGCGTAGAGCAAATAAATAAATTGTTATTAAACCTTAAAACATGTTTAACCATTTTTGTTTGTTCTACCAACGGTTTAACATGACAAATGACATCATACAGCGCGCAGTGTCTCCAAAAAAAAAAGGAGAAATAAACATACAGAAATGAGCGAAACAAAAATGTAAAATCACTAATGAAAAATAATTCCTTATCTCTAAAAGAAATCTCGTGGCGAAAGCCTCCAGTTCGGTTGAGCTCATTGCTGAGCCACAGGATTGCCTCCTCTGTTTAACCCAGTGTACACGACACAACGCCGTGTGTCAAACCTCCCGGGTTGAAGCTTGGAAAGCTCGAGGGCTGCCAAATAGGAGTGTTGCCCTCCGATTACCGTGTATTGGTATCCATTAGCCTGAATCAAAATAACTTGCAGTATTGTCTTATCAATGAACCTTGGTTTATTTTGATGAAATTTTAGTGTTGATAAACGAAGAAGCAAAAATAACAAGTAGTTTAGTATGCCATCACTAAAAAAAACAACAACAATGTTTTCTGTGCTTCTGTTCAATTAATTATTTAGAATTGAATGTTTAGATTTAGCCAGACCTGTTCTATATGATAACTAAGACTATTTGGTGTTTTAATTATTTATTTGTTTGTTTCTATTTTAAAATTAAGAAATACGTTGTTTCATGAGCCTTTAGTCATATAAATGTTTTGAAAAAGGCACCTTTTTAGGGTCGAAATTCCTTCTTTCAACACTACTGGTCAAGACACACAGTGACTGATAAGTGTCATTCGGGTAGTCCTTCAGGTGTTTCACCAGCTCCTTGGTGAACTTCTCGTCGATTCCTCTCACTTGCTCCCCGAGCTCAAGGTTGGATAGATTTATATGTATATCAACGGCTGGAATAATTGAAAATAAAATAATATGAAGTGCTGACAATGTTGTGATAACGTCATCGAAATGTTTTCACTTTCAGCTGCTCTTATTAATTCTGAAATTCATTGCCCTGTGAACTCAAACGTCATTGCGCCATTTATGGAACATAATGTTGAGGCTAAAATGGCTGACAGTGTATGGATATGATGGAGAACTACTGGGGCGTCCTACTAACTTACCCACACTGTACTGCATTACTGTGGTTCTTGCACATCAAAGTCCCTTCACCTGCTGGTTCGTAAAATACCTTTGACCCACCTAGTATTCACGTTGTCTTATTGTTCTTCAATAAGGTTGTTTTTACGTAATTTTAACGTTACTTGGGTCCCTTCAATCACGTACTGCATACCTATAACTTACGTTATTGGACGGTTCTCGACTCACGTTTTTAGCATATCAAAGTCCCGTCACTTGCTCGTTCTTAAAACACATTTCATCCACCTAATAGTTGCGTTATTTTATTGTTTTCAAAAAGGTTAATCTTACGTAATTTTTACGTTTATTAGAGTTTTCTTCAATCACGTATAATATGGCACCTAATACTTATTGGACTGTTCTTGACCCATGACATTTGCTTGTATTTCCTCGATAGTCACTTGAATGACCAATCCTGAAGTGTGGTAATTTAGTCAGAGTTCCTGGGGTAAGCATGGCTAAGACTAATTTGAGTAAATAATCAACACACCAGGTGTTCCAAGCCGTACTTTCAAACTGAATTAACGTACCCCTTTTAATAGTGATACTAAAAATTGTGTTCAAAATAACGTTTCCGAAAATATAAGTTAAACACTTTATAGGCAGTACATAGTTACAAATAGCTACACATTTTGCGATTGAATTGAAAAGAAAATCAACCCTTTATACAGTAACAAACTATAGCAAAATAAACGGATTTGCCATTTAAAGTTTTCAAGATAATACAAAAGCATAGTACACTTAATTGTACAATATAGGACCGTTAAAGCTGATGGAGCAGCGCTCTCATTTGTATACATGAAAACCACCCACCCATACCGGTGTGTTTTAACTCCAATAGAGACGTCATATTATCGTCCCTCTTTTGTTTGTACTCTATTTGGCAACAGCTCCCTTTGGTTCCCAGAACCCCTCAGTGTCTTCTTTTGTTATATGTCCCTGGTTCGAATGTATGACCAAATTAAAAAACACTGAATAATTACAACTGACTCAATCCGTTTTCACAGTTGGTAGGGAAACAAAGTAACAATTAAGTATCTACACATATTTTTCTTAATTTATGTTGTTAACCGAAAAAGGGAACACACAATTAAAAGCGTAACCTCAGAATTGATGATTACTTAGACACACAAAAGTGAAATACCACAACAGCATTCTAATCTGAGAAATAACAAAAATCATTGGATTAAAAAGCATCCTATCTACCAACAAAATATAAAAATTAACAAACGATTAATTGAACGAGACAGCTTAAAGGTTAAAATTTTGAACAAAGTACGATTTTTTCTCTTTAGATAATTTTTGGTTTGTTCATAGTTTAGCTTACAGTGCTTTTTGTAATTACATTACATTATACACTGATCTGGGTCTATCATCTTTTGCCATATACCTGACCATGATGCTTTACAAACTGATTAACGATCAAATACAGGAAAGGTAAAGCTCACTTACAGAAAAAAACAAAACTGAAAACTTGGGTTTAAGGTACGTGAGGAGGAATAAGTTGGAAAATTTACTCATTCTAGCATGCAAACAATCCGCCTCGTTTGTTACAACAGAGATTAAATGTTTGAACCTTCAATTTCTGATTTTCTGAATTTTAGACACAAATTTGCTGATGGGAGATTGTTATTGAAAAACGCCCTAATTTTCCTGTTCCCTGAAATTGATACAGTCAAGATATCAATTGTGTCTCCATTATTATGTCCAAATATTTTTCAAAATCCCCCAAATACTTTGCAAATTTTCATTTGTCATTTTTGGAGGCACTATAAATGTTTGATAATATCTTTGGCAAAAGTATAATTTAAATTTGAAATAAAAGGTTGCATGTTAAATTTATATCGTTACAACGAGTTACTGATATTTTAAACGTAATAAAAATTGTGTTTATGCGTTACAACGAAGTATAACTCGTATACGGATGCCATAGTTTGTTAACCCGGGGGGGCACAATATACCAATTTTTTTCCGTAACTTTTTAGCGCTGCGTCCGATCACCGCGTTATTTTTTGACTTGTCCCGATATGTATCTAGGGTCAAATTACAAAAAATAGTTTTAACAGATGTAAGCTGTTTCCACGTCAACCGTTTTTTTGACCTTGGTTTTTGAGGGTTTTTTTGTTTTTTTGGGGGGGTCTTTTTCAACCAAAGTTTCACTTGTTTAATTTCTTCACGCCCCAAAATGGTATTGATGTGTCACAATGATGGTTTTAATTACGTTTTGGAAATTCAAAATGGCGGCCATGTTTGGCGACCATCTTTGATTTTGTGTTTTTAGTATGAGTTTAGGGGTTGAAACTTTATCAATTTTTTTATCGATTAAATATTTTGCCAACTTTTCAGGCCAAGAAATATTGTAGAATCATCAAACAGGCCTCATAATTGCACAATGGGCCCAAAATGAGATAAATCAACAGTTATAGTGCCTCCAACGGTGACCCAAGTGATGAAATATAATCTCAAGTTATTGATTATGTCAAGCGAACAAGTTTCCAAGACCCCTGGCAATTTGACATTTTGAGGGCCAAAAATAGGGTAAAAATGTTGATTTTGCAAGTTTTAAAAAACATGCTCTAATGCATGTTCTAAAAATAGCATAAGGGTGAAATTTTGGCAATAACTTTTTATCTCAAATAAAGCAAATGAGGATACTATGTAGATACTGTGGATTGATGGATATTCAATGAATACAGATAAGTGCTCAATAATATACAAAAGTATTTTGTCTTAAATGTGTATGACATTTTCTGTTTGCATTCATTCAGCAATTTCTAGCAATTTTCTAGCCACAAAAATTGTGGTGGGAGTATACTAGCAAACTTGAAAATAGAATATAAAATCAACGTATGTCAACAAACATGCATTCTTACCACGAGTTCCCGCCGCTTCTTGAAAACGACTTTTTGTTTTCTCTGCAAGTCCGATTTGTCCGTAATGGCTTTATCGAACTTCAGCAAATCGTGGAAAGATTTGCACTTCATTGGCAAAATGTGACCCGCTCTGCAAAAACGGCCCTTATGTCGCAAAACATTTATTTTTGAGTTAGATACATGGTTGGAGAGGGCCTTTTCCTAGCTTTAATTTGGTGTATGTTAGAAGTCTGTAGCATTTTGCAATCCAGAGTTATACCATAATTTGCATACAAATTCTTGCCATTTTGGTCAAAATAGGTTGAGGAGAAACAGCCTTGTAAACTTTACACTGTATTTAGGTGCCCGTAACACCTCTTATTTTTGTTCGTTTTTGTTTCGTTTGGGTGACCTTTCCTTGACCTTTTGATCTGTCTAAACCAAAAGTGACTGTGAAATGTTTGGAAAGGGCGTTATTTAATGGCTTTAAGGTTGAAATGTACACCTTTTGATGCTTAACATCACAGAATACAAGTCTGTACACCATTTATTGTAGATAATCAGAGGACACTGTCTCATCCTTATCATATGCACTAATGTCCATCAGACACTCATCTACATGCCCCAAAACGTGTGAAACTTTCAACAACTCTTCTGAGCTTACTTCCTTTGTGAGTTTATTATGAACCTTCTTCATTTCATCAACAGCTTCTTTGCCAACACCAAGCTGATGACCTTGAACTTAACCTCTCCCTTCTTCACCCACCATTCTGATGGTGCATAGTGTCCAGATGTGAACATTATCAGTGGCTTCTTCTGGAAATTGCCTGTTGCATTGCTTCTACCAAGGACAGAACGCCACAGAGTGTGTGTGTCAAAACTGTTCATATTGCACTGGTCTACGATGACCCAGTTTCCCTTCTTAAAGTGGGAAGCTAAACTGTCAACTATCACCTCACTGTCAATATCTTCTCCACAATGCATTTTGACATAGGCAGAGGAACTACCTCCAAGGGCTAGGAAATATCCTAAGCACTCTGCCAAAGTTGATTTTCCGATACCTGGAACTCCATGGATTAACAACACTTCAGAGGAACTAGTTGTTTTGTATGTCAGACAGTATATCTATTAAAGCTGCCTTGAATGCTTTGTAGAAGTACACCTGGCTACTTTTTGCTGGTAAATCGAGCCGAGAGGTCTGTTCCACTTCGCATTTAATGTCCCTGTAAAAAAACAAATATAACTAGAACTGTATGTCTGTCGAAACAGAACATGCAGCTTTTCCGCTTTTGGTTAATTGGGAGGGAATCTGGAATCTGAAGTTACGTCATCAGGTGTCAAGTTACGTAAAGTTAAATAAAAATCATGAAAAACATACAAAAAATTCATAACTCCTGAACCACAAATGATTTTTGTGTCATATTGTAGGTCGTTACCCACTATGGAATTCTGGCACAAATTTGACCACATTTGGACAAAAAATACAGAAGTTATGGGAACAATACGATTTTTGACCAAAAATGAGCAAAAAACGAGCAAAAAACAGTCAAAAATGCCCTCTGGTGACAATGTTTGAAAAGTTTTGGACTTCACCATGTACAACTCGGTAAAATACGCAATTGTGGTAAGTTTCATGAAAATCGATTGTAAACTTTGGAAAATACAGAGGGGAACACTATGTACCGACCCCCCCCCCCCACGTCCCCCACCCCAGTCCTGATACTGATAGGGCTGGGCCAAAATAACAATACTGCAAATGATACATCAAATAGTAGCTTATTATTCAATTTATTTTTTTAATAAATCAAGGGTTTGTTTGTTTGTTTTGGGTTTTTTTTTAAGTCAGAAGCATGTAGGCTACATCCCATATAATAATCATCGTGGTACGCATGTACACATGTTTTTAGCTGTTTCGCCGCGAAGCGCTGCAAAACATCTGTTATTTTCGTTATAGATTTTTTTAGGTGTTCGGCCTTAACATGTAGATGATTCTAAAAGTTGTTACGCCATGATGACGTCATCAGAACTTGAGTTATGCTCAATCAAAGTTAATACTTCAAAAAATCATAACTCATGAACTGTCAAATGGATTTTTACGACCTATACATGATCGGAAAGGTCTCAGGAAAACTGGGATGACCCCAATTTGACCTTGTCTTCTGGTCCAAACCGGATGTCAAACAACAAAGAATTCTACAGCCAATGTGGAATGGAATTTGAATACTAATATGGTTTCTGTGCATGATATCTTAAATGACGTGTCTTTTTCAAAAAAATTATGATGACGTCATCAGAAGTCACAGCGCCCTCTACCGGCAGGTTTTAAAAATATCTATTTACTAATTGGGCAATTCCACACTAATGGGCCAAAAGATAACTTTTTAAGATAGGCATGTGAGAGCGAGACAAAAGTAACTATTTAGTTACAGTCTTTTCCTTTACATTTTAAATCTGTTTATGATTGTTTGTAGTAGAAAAAATAACAAATTACTTGGTGACCTCTAGGATTAACAAGGTCATTTAAAATGTCTTACGTATGTAACAAAGACAGACATATGGCCTGGAAAGGAAAGAAAGAATGAAAAAACAGTTACAAAATACTGTATCAGTTACTTTCCTAAACCTTAAATAATGTATGCATTAAAACTGAGATGTTGCCGTGGGTATTAAGGCAATAACAAAGGGCAAATTTATACGTTCAAACATTGGACAGACGCTTTTGTGACAAAATTCTGTCCTTGTTTGTACGTATAAATTTGTTTTTAAAACTTAAAATAGCCAGGGAAGAAGTTTCTTAATTTTTGCTGGTAACTATTCCTAAGGGTCTGTAGAATTGGTATCTGGACAACATTGGGCAATACATTTATTTTAATATAACCTCTATCAAATGATAACAAATGATCTTCAGCTGTCTCATTGCTGGTCAAGACAACATGAAGGGGGTGTATAGTAGTGGGTTTAGATTGGGGATCATCACTGTCATATCCAGCATCATCAGGATCACCAACACCGACGTCTGTTGTCACCTCTTCTTCCTCAGTTGGTCCGTCATCCTGAGGTTCTTCTGAAGACGTAATGGCGACATCAGCTGTGCTGCCAGTGCTTGGGTGAAACAGATACTCTACACCAAGAAGCTCGTCCGTGGGTTTAGCAGATGGGAAGAAGTTTTGCTCCTCTGTCTCCTCCTCACCAAATAGAGCCTTACAACAGGTGTTCAGCCGGTTGATTAATGACGAAGAATACACCAGGTTCCTCCTTCCCTTTCTACCAAACACTGAGCTTGATTCTCTGTCTGAATTCCAACGGCAGATGCCACTAAGTAGATACACCTGGAAGGGTCGGGCTGAACAGTGAGGTCCTGTAAAAATACAATTTAAATATTCAATTTAAATATTCACATCATTTTATTAATACAGAATTTTTAAATCAAGCAAGAGGCAATTTGAAAGACTCATTTTTTTGTGATGTTGAAAATCTTTGCTGAAAAAACAACAAAAAGTGACACGCTCTGTGAAATTGCGAGAACTACTTTCTAACCAAATTTTAAATTCTTTTTAACTCCAAATACTATTTAATCATTTGCTGCTAAAACCGCTGCTAAAACATAGGATTCGAACTCCCTCTAGCCCACGGACAATCTCGGTGGTCTAGTTGGTATGACACTGCTCTAGAACTGCAAAGGTCGTGGGTTCAAATCCCACCTGAGTATTATGCCTGTGATTTATTTTACAGTATTCGGGTAAGTACTGAGTATAAACTGCTAACACACATCGGTGTATATATGTACTGTGGTCTTTCTTGTTTCTAAACTATTTCTGTTGTAAATTTACAATGCAGAGTCAAAAAATGTAAACGTGGCGGCAACATTTTAAAGCTTGGGGGCGATTATAAAGCGTTCGTCCATTCAACATCTTCGTTTCTGTATTTGATAGAAAATACAGTTTTGGCTGGGTCTTTGGTGTGTTTAGTTATGGAAGATATTGTCCCGGTATACCACTGTGGACTATCAGCTGCAGTCTCACACAGTTTGTGTTCAACAAACTAGTAGTTGTGGGTCATGGAGAAGGCGGTCAAGAAACGTTTTGGAATTAAACACCGCTCTCTTCACTCGCTCGTCTTCTGTTTTATTTTTTAGTTTATTTTTGGGGGCCAAGAAGGATGTCGCTCTATCATCTTCGGGGAAGTACTCTAGGTTTGATGTTGTGGAAGTGCTGGGCTTGTTTTGTGCTGAGAGAAGAATTGAATCTGTTGATGGGATGAGGTCGTTATGTTGCAGAACTTCAATGAGGTGGGCCTTCATTTCGTCCCCTGAAAACTCTCTTCGCTTCCCATTATCTGTTCCCAGTTGGAAACATTCCCGACGGGGTGTTTTCGAGGCGAGTATTTTGTTATGAAAACTTAGTTGGATATGGATTGCTCTTCAAATATCTTCGTCTGATGCATCCTCATCATGAATTTTCTTCATTTCCATGTCGACTCTTTCTGGTGTTGTGAATAGCCCTCCTTGCCTGGTGACATCCTCCATTAATTTGAGTTTAGTCTGCATAATTTTCCTTTCTTTCTCTTGCCTCTGTTGTTTTGTTTGGACAACATCATTGTTTACACATCTACTTCGACCTTCTGAATGGCACATTAGTAGCCTGCCACCTTCAGGATTATGCTGCATCATCTGTAGAACACCATACAGCTTGAGGCCCTCCATGAACTGGTGGATTTCGGCATTGACAGATAATATCAAGTCATGCTACGCAATCCTTGAAAGAATAGGCCTATCATCCCTATCTCTCAAGGTATAATGCAACACTCTTGTTTTTACTTGTGTGTAACTTCTGAAGTTTATCCAGGTCCAAGTTTGGGAATAAAGATCTGAGGTGGTGCTTGTAGTTGTCAATCTCTTCATCTGTTACTGGTTCAAGGGTCTGGAATACATCGTCTTTCAGTGTGAGTCGTTCAAATCTCTTACTAACTGTTGCTCTGACGGGCTCAATTACCTCTTTCCACTTCTGACGCAAATTTAGCTCTGGCTTGCTGGAAGCAAGTGCTCTTGTTTGAGCCATGCTAGTGCATTTTTTGAATGTAGCCTCTGATGCAGTGTCGCTGTGATGCCTCTCCAAATTCTGCTGTGACCTGGTGCACAACGTGCTAAGATCACCATATCAAGCTCCTTGAAAAGGCAAATTGTTGCACATTTGACACTCTCAAGTGCGTTTCTCTGGTCTGTTCCACCATCTGTGTATTTCAATACAACTGATGTGTTGTCAGCTGCCAATAACTTTGCTATGGCAGCTCCGTGTCGGAATGGAGATGATGTTTGGAAGACTGCATTGTTTGTTACTACTGTAACGTGGCCTCACACAAATGATTTTCCTGCCTCACCTGGTATAGCACATTTAAGTACAACTGATGGGGTCAAAGATGCCTTTGTCATATCATGATCTAAACTACACAAGGTAGTTGTTGTAGGGGCTAATGTTCTTTTTCCTCTCACTCCGGTGGAAACTGCAAAACCAGTTGCATCAACTGGTACTTTGGCCTTGTCGTCACAACACAGTAAAACAGCATCCTTCCGCATTTCACATGCCTTTTCCTTTAGATAGCGCAGCTGAGCAGCACAATAGTGGTCATCCACATGTGAAGCTCTGAGTTGTCGGCGTTGGATTTTATACTGCACATTTATCTTTGATGTGAAACTGAGGGCCCTGTGGGTGTATGGGTTTCTGGGTGCAAATTGTAGTCGTACAAGGCTTGGTGATGGAATTGGTGCTTCAGTTGGACACTGTTCCTCTGCTTTCTTGATCAGTTCTTTCAGGGAAATCCATTGTGAAAGATGAGCTATGTTATGAAGTCTTTCATCTCCAGCTGTAACCTGCTCTACAACTATCCCTAACTTACACATAGTAATACAACACAGGCTGGTTTTGGACCAGTGAAAATACTTGTTTTAATTGGGACCTTGAAATTTCCAAGCTTGTACTACTAACAAGAGTCCACTGCAGTCAATTACCTCATCTGATGTTGGGGTCATGGAAGACTCTTCAGTCGTTGATAGTGCGATTGTGAGCCACGGCTGTATTGCTGAAAAAGCTTCTAAAATCTTACAGTTGGCCAACTGCTTCGTAAAATTCTGCTCTGTGATTGCCATCACCCTTTTTGAACTGCTCAACCATACTTTGGGCAAGTTTGTCAACTTCCACATCTTTTTGTCTATCATTTTCAACCAGCCAAGATTTAAGCACAGACCATTTGATGTGCCACAGAGCCTGGTAGGTCGGTAATTGGTGTCCTCTAACAGTGAGATAATAGACTTTGACTGGAAGCATGCATTACTGGGACTCCTACGATAAATTCTGTAATTTTATTTTTGTGCACAGTTGAACGGGCCATTGCTTTGTGCACAGTATCAGGGGTAGAAATAGACATCCGACATACCGGGGCTAAATTTAGCCCCTGGGTGAGCAAAAAAAGGACCTGCCCAGGGCTGTCCTCCTGGGACTAGGGGCTTTTCCCAAATTACACAATGCAGTATTCTTTTTAAAGACAACACAAATTATCTTTAACTCACTCTTTCTCTCTGACTTTTTCCCTGTAATGTATTTTGAAAACAATCCCCTTGTACAGTGAGTCGTATTAAAAAACCACTCCATCACCTTAAGTTTGGAGCTAGCTCCTTCTCTCCATTAAGTAACATTTTACCAATGCTGTCCGACTAACATACCATATTTTTTGTAATTAGGGGTTTCGGCCTGGTAGCCGAAACGCCTATTGTTTTCGTCAAGATTTTAATTTTTTTTAAATTATTATTATTATTATTATTATTATTATTTTTCTTAACGTCCTTTTTTTCATAAGATTTGTACATAAATTTTGTTATGGGATAATCTTATACTTAACAATGTTCGATCGGTACAAGTTACATACCATATTGTAGCTTATAACTTAACTTAGTTCATGTTAAACTTGACGTCACTATTGCGTCAGTCTTACCTGTTTTATTGACGTTTTAAAATTTGTGGCGAGCCAGCGATCTAGACATTTTTAATGGCGACCTGCCGTGCGACTCCATTTGTACACGTTAAATAGCCTGCGACCTGAACGGAATTCACGTAATTTCTAATCCACTTGACAAGAAAATGAAAACCCAAACCTAGAAATAAGTCTTTAATTACACCATTTCCCAATAAATAGTAGTTTGATCATGTGTTTTTTGCCTTTTGTTGACGATATTCAAGTTTTTCTGGTCGTCTCTCGGTTACGAGTCGACTTGACCTATCCCGATGTAAGGAATGCCAAGTCGGCTCGTGTCAGCCCAGACGGAAATGTTTAAACAAAAGAGGGCGCTATACAAGTTTACCGTTAAATAATATTTCACAGGTTTGTCATCGGGGAAGACCTACGGAAGCGTAAAAGGGGAGATTCAATTGATTGAACATAAATTAATTTCAAGTTCATTATTTAAAAAAAACTTATCTTCTTTGTGCATGGCCAACATATGTCATTCCTTGGTAAGTTAAGTTTTTTTAAAAGGCATTTGATTAGGATAAGTTACATTACCATCTTGTACCTTATAAAATTTATTAGTATGAAAAACACATTTTTGTCATCATGACGTCATCAGGTGTCAAGTTACAGTAATTCAAACTTATTACTTAAAAAAATCATATCTCCTGAACCACATGTCATAAAGTCGTAATGTTTGTGCTGTCTTGTAGCTTACAACACTTGTAAGAATTTGTTTAAATAGATGACCCCACTTTGACCTTAACTTCCGGTCCAAACAGGAAGCTCAAAAATTCAAGTAATGATATCTCCTGAACCACAAGTCACAAAGTCGTAATGTTTGTATTGTTTGTAGCTTACATCAACAGCGACATTTTATTCAAAAAGATTACCTCACTTTGACCTTCACTTCCGGTTCAAACAGGAAGCTCAAAACTTTAAAACATCATATCTCCTGAACCACATGTCATAAAATCGTAATGTTTGTGCTCTCTTGCAGCTTACAACATTTGTGACATTTTATTCAAATTCATGACCCCACTTTGACCTTTCCTTCCGGTCCAAACAGGAAGTTCAAAGTATAAAAATCATTTCCTTCCGGTCCAAACAGGAAGTTCAAAGTATAAA
Source organism: Pycnopodia helianthoides (assembly GCA_032158295.1). Taxonomy (NCBI): domain Eukaryota; kingdom Metazoa; phylum Echinodermata; class Asteroidea; order Forcipulatida; family Asteriidae; genus Pycnopodia; species Pycnopodia helianthoides. The sequence goes on from JASTWB010000034.1 coordinate 72,780, forward strand.
AATCATATCTCCTGAACCACATGTCTTAAGGTTATAATTTTGGTGCTGTCTGGTAACTTAATATACATTTGACATTTATTCAAAAGTATGACCCCACTTTGACCTTTCCTTCAGTCCAAACGGGAAGTTCAAATGAAAACAATGATTGTAAGAGTTCTAAAGCGTGGTTTGGAATTACGATGTTTTTTTTTTTTAGTAGAATCATAAGTTTGATGTTCTCTATCAGAATGTACGTTAGATATGACATGTGATTTCCTCTATGTAAACATGACATTTTTTCTTTGTGTTCCACCTAAGGCCGAAACCCCTCTGTGTTCGTTTTTATGAACACTTAATTTCTAGTTTTTGTTGTTTTACTCAGGGGTGAGATTAGATTGCATGAGCAAAAAAATGATTATCAAAAGTTCCTTTTTGGTGTGAAGCCAACAAATGTGTTAGATTAAAAAAATTGTGTATACTCTACATTGTACGTCAAGGTTTACGGTCTTGTGAATACAGGAAACTTAGAAACTTGGAAGAGGCCACCACAATGTGGGAGTGTTAAAAAATGTCAATATTTTTCCTTCTTTCCTAGGCTAACCCCGCAATTTTTAATCAAACTTCCTCAAGATCCTCATCACTATTAAGCAAGCTTTTAGCCAGGATTTGAAAATAGGGTGTCCAAATTTGACTGGATTGAAAAACAGGGCGTCCAAATTTTTAGGATAATTTTTCAGCAAGCATGTACCATAGAACTATTTTTGAGTCTGGGCCGGCTAAAGGGTTAAAAAAGTGAAATCAGCACCGTACAGCCCTAAGAATCGTAGTATTTCTCGCTGTGTTATTATTGTTAAAGTTTGGGCAGGGTCACGATTTGTTCATATTGGTTACACCCCGTTCGTACTCAACACGTAGCCCGCGAATTTTAAACGAGCGGAACGATAGATAACATTTCAGTGTACATTACATTACATGCATACGCAATATACATGTACAGTGTAATACTACGAGGGACAGTTCGACAGTTGTCATGTAAAGAGTACATGTACCTTCTGATGTTAATGAGCAGTGTCTCTAGTTCTTTATTACCTTGCATTACCCATACTCATGGTGGGAGGTTCACACATACAACAAGCAGACACGCACGTTTTGACTCATATACTGTGCATGTGCGATGTTGTGCATACATTAATATGCACTGAAAGGTTGCGGCAGCCAGAAAAGAGGGGGAATGACGTGCCTAGACTTGGTTCCAAGTCTGTGCTCGTGGTTTTTAGTCTACCTGATAGCCACATACATAGAATTGACTAGTGCTGCTGATAGCCAATACATTATTGCCTGAAATAGCGCCCTCTTGTGATTAAACTCCGTCTTTAACCTACGATCGAGTTAGAGCGCGTGGGGGGATTTTGTGTGGCTGATGCAGATAAATATTACCGCGATCTCAGACTTGAAATCAAGTCTACAACACATGTGTCTCGAGCTAGCTATCACACAACCCTGAGGTACACGACATGTACATGTACATGTACATCATCATACACAAGGCTTTTTACGTCGACTATGTACAATCGTGTACATGTATTTTGTAAACTTTTCTACTGCGTGGCGTTTGCGTTTCAAAGCCTTTGCGGTTCAAGCCTTCCAAGGTAAACAATGAATGGGCGATTAGTATATTTAAGATAAATTGGTTGTATCTTGCATAACGTTACCTTCACTGCAGCTGGCAGGTAGTAATAGTTTGGATTTGCGTTCGTTTTGCTTACATTTTCAGGTATTCGGATGTAATTTTTTTTTTATTATGTACAAAATACAGGGCGTCTTCAAGGGCGTCCGACAGTTTTTCGGGGCGTCCAAAAATAAAATAGGCCGTCTAAAAGACGCCCGGACGCATGCCTGGCTAAAAGCTTGCTATTAAGGCTGATAACATCTGCGTGTTCATCATCGGTGTCTTCATCATCAGTGTCTTCAACAATCTGTAACTCCATGGGTACTAGTGAAGTTTGAGGATCCCCTCTGAACCGTCTGTTAGTTCTTCGACTTGCACCCGAAACTAGCCAGGATACCACAGCTGCTTTGCTGTTGAAATGATGAAGCAGTCTGTCTTTTGGACGATATATTAAACTTCTCACCCTTATCGATATCATCCAATTGAGCCGCTGTAAAACATCGGTAGTCCATCCATACCGCTGTTTTATTTACAGGATTAGTGCCCTCTCTTCCTCTCTTTATCCTCAAATGCTGAGGGTCTGTGTTCAAGAACACCTGGGTACCTGTCTTAATAAACGGGTGTTGTTTTATACTTTTTCGCCAGATTTCCTTTGAGGGACTTGGTACGCGGTTTTCTCTCATTTTGTCGGAAAGTTTACCGAGATTGAAGGCAATCCCTGAATCTCCATTCTTTAACTGAACGGTCAGATTTATGACTGTAAGAAGCTGATATTGAAACAAATAAATAAATAGTAATGCTTTTTAAATCTTGTTTTGAATAGGAAGTAACTGTATTAGTTGTAAATTGTAAACTTGCGGGAACCAAATATTTTAAAGTTTGTATCATTGGCTCTGGAAAAAGCCGTTTGGTTGTGGTCTTGACTTTTCGATCAGTGTGCTCTGATCATCTCCTAGTTCCATATTAGAATCTACTGATTTTCAAGAGAGATTGGTTGCTATTTATACACAACCATAAGGGAGTTGAGAAGTGCAAGAGGTTATTTATAAGATTAAACACTTTACCTCACCGACCCCAATAACCTTTGCCGTTAGTGCAATTATGCTGGACAGATCATTTTGCTGCGTGCTGGAGTACATTTCGAGTCATTTACATCCTTCACTTGGAATCTTCCTATTGCATTCGATGCAATGACATCACGTAAATCAGATAAATCAGACTCTGCTCTTCTTTAGCTCACCTGTTGCGTAATAAACAGAAGAATTGAGTAATTGAGGTGAACCCTGTCCTCTAGTTCTATGCTGTTCATCCCTTCAATCACTCTGCTCCGGTTCTGACTAAGGATGTTCCTTTTATTGTTGACAATCTCCTGGCCTATTCCAATCAACAGTGGCAAACAATGAACTGCTTCTATCTCGGCCTGGTCTCTTATGTCTTCGGCCCTGATTTGTTGCTCCCCGGCACGCCTTTTATTCTAGGTGAATGGCACCACAACAGATCTTTAATCTGATGTTCTACTTTGTTGTCGGTTGAGTTGACAAGCAGTACGTTTTTGCAAACAAACTCCGGAAACGTAGGGAAAAATATAAATAAGTTTCTGTGTGATTGCGGTGTTCACCATTCTTCTCTATTCCAGGAAGACCTTTGAAATCATGTTTAAGTCTATTTTGTAGCCCAAATAGCCCAACGAAGCCGGTGTGTCCCTTGAAGAACAAAAGTTACCAACACGTTTCCTTGTTTATTTGGGGGTTTTGTTTCTCATTGACTCATAAATGTGTTACTGTACATAGTGTAGAACCCGTATTAAGACCAAGTTACAAAGACAAGTCTTGCCAACATTACTCATCTGAAAACAAAATAAAAGCATCGCGATAACTAGCCTAAACACATGTCAAATTTTGGTTGCCATGGTAATGCAATACAAGAGTGCAATTCAAAGCTATTTGTAAAGTGTCACAACCCCATAAGTATACATGGCATAGAACTTACATTAAGAAGAGAAGCTACCTAGACAAGTTATATCCATCATCACCATTACAGATCCCCAAACAAATTGGATATAAAGTGGAGAAAATTGGTTGCCATGGTTACAGGCACAGGTAGAACTGAGATTTGTAATGATTAGTGGTTCTGAGAAGAAGATGAGAGGAGGAAACTTCTTGCAGAATCTGTCATCAAGATTCAAAAACAGATGAAGGATGACAAACTTGTAATGTACTTTCTCAGGGTTCATCTAGGAGACGAAGCTCTCCATTTAAGAAATCTTCTGCTAAGTTTATTTCAGCTTTATTCCCATCTTCGTAATGAATTTCGTACAACATCTTCAACGGATCTTTGTTTCTTCCATCACTTACTCGTCTTACCACTGTACCCACATACCAATCTTCAGCCCCCGTTGCTTCATTCTCATGCAAATGCTCGACACGCTTGCCAGAAAAATTAGGAATACATTGTATTTGGTATTGAGACATGTCTTAGTTTTGTTGGAGAAGCAAGACGTTTTTGTGATTCTCGATGCCGATTCTTTGACATGAGTTTTAGTTTCTGTTTTTTAATCTTGAGGACGGTTCTGCAAGAAGTTTTCTCCTCTCATCTTCTGGTCTATAGCAACTTGATGCGTCAGTTGTGGCACTTCACTTGGTACTATTGCATGGTTATGTTGAATTATGGTTTGCAAATTACTGATGAGCTCAGGAATCGTCTTCAATTCCTCCCTCCCTCCTTACTTAGATACCACATTGAGGTTTCAGGTGCTCTTTGAACCATCACTCGATGACGAAAATTAAGTTGTGCTGCCAGTGTTTCTGTTTGCTTCTCAGAGGAGAAGCCAGCAACCTTTCCTCGACCTCATCTTCAGCCCACAATTGCTGAGCTGTCTTGTTAGCTCCTCCTTCTCTTTTTGCCTCTTCACGTCTTTTTCTTGTGTTGCACCTAGTATGACCTACGGCCATACACCGGTGGACATTAATGATTCTGCAAAATCAAACAAAGGAAACTTCAGTTGGCTGTCCACTGATCATTTACTAGTACATGTATCTTCAAGTCACTTGTTAGAATGACTTGAAGATAACAAGTACTGCCAACCCTAGCTCCCCATGCATGGTCTCCAGGTACACAACTGCTGTTCCATGCTGGTCCAGTGTTAGTAATTATGAGTGTTAGTGTGAACCTGGCAGGAAACAGTTGAAGGCTAAATCAAGGCTCAAAATTTTATAGGGGTATTAACACATGTCCTTGTTGTGACCACTACATTAACACAGCTGGCAATCTGCTCAATACCGACAAGTATTTTGTCCTTCTTAACCATAAATGGGACAGACAATCCATCTAGTTTCATAGACTTTGTTACAAATGAATTGTTATTTGCACCAGTACTTGAATTTACATAAGGGTCATTCCGTGCCAACTCACCTGAAATTCAGAAATTTTGGCAGGCTCCGTCTCAGATTTCGCTAATTTTTTTTAAATAAACAATTCCCTATGGGTGCCTTGAACACATTCAAAATTTTAGAGTCCTACTCCTTGGCATTTCTGAGATATGACCCCCAAAAATTAAGCCCCGCCCCTTCAAATTGATATTTTGTGTTTTTTAGCATTTTTAGAGGCCTATATCTACAAATGGAGAGAAGATATGTAGCTACAAATTAATATACAGGGTATCTGGTATCCCATCAACTAGAATCTACTGTCAAAAGTAGCACAGCTCATTTGCAATTTGGATGAGTCCCGGTCCACATTTCGGGGGCCTGACCTCACGTTGATTATGTTTGCAGTGTGGGCTTGTCCTCTTAGGGGTACTTGATTGCTCATCACACTGCCATCCGGTGCCACTAATCGTCTTGCTGGGCCGGGGCAGCTGGCTGGGCTTGCTGGGCTGCTGGGGCAACTGGCTGGGCCGGGGCTGCTGGGGCAGTTGGCTGGGCACGGGCACGTCGCCGGGCAGCTGGCTGGGCCGGGGCAGCTGGCTGGGCCGGGGCAGCTTGCTGGGCTGGGGCAGCTTGCTGGGCCGGGGCTGCTGGGGCAGCTGGCTTCGTGAAGTTGGTGACAATTTGAATTTAAGCTAAAACAACAATTATAATAATAACAAAAAATAGTAATAGTTTTTCATAATGTATTTATTCTGAAACTTGATAAATACAAAGAATCATGTTACACATTTGTCATATTTGTGTTATTACAGAACACAAATATTTAAATTTTCTTTTTAACAAAATACGAATTGTAAAACAGAAAATATACGTCTCGCCTGCTTATCAGGATTGAAATTTTTAAAATGGCAATTTTGTTGAGAGTAATTGGAGCACAGAATGACTGTGGGGACCTTAGACCAGTTCAAAACGTTTACTGTGCAAAATTCCTGTTAGTAGTTTCATGACAATATAGAAGGTGTCTTGATAACTTAATTTAACTGTATGGAACATTGTAAGAAATATAAGATGTGCTATAAATAAAATTGTCTAAGTAAATTTGTATTATTGGTTGTACAAAACAACTCCAAAACCAGTTTTTCCCAAAGGTATACCTCTCGGTCATCTCACTAAGGATGTGGTCTGAGAAGGGGATAAGGACAGTTTTCTTGAAGTAATCTTCTGCATTGTCACAACTTGGGTTTGCTTTTCTTGTTTGTCGTTTTGCCAACCGAGGCATCTTCTCGTCAACCTCCATCAATCCTGCCAGATCCTTTGCTTCTTTGTACTATTTACGGTGATAAGTGTCGACATCGTCACGTACATTTTATTGCAAATGCGTTAAAAAGGAATTTTTTGCTCTTTGAGGTCTTTGTTCTCCTGTGCCAACTTTGACCTCTCCTCCTCTGTCCTCTCCCATTTCTCTTGTGAAGTTTTAAGAGCAAATAAAAGCCTATCCTTTGCCTTATCTATTGTTTGTAGTCTGGACCTAAATGACATTATATTTTTATATTGAGAAATGATCTGGCTTTGTGTTTCATCCAGGGTTTGTTTTTCTGTGGCAAGAATACTGAGCAAACTTTGTATGTGGCAAGAATAACAATACTTTGCTCTCTCACTCTCAAATAGTTTTTTTTTGAAGTTCAGTTACTGTCTTAAGTGCATCGGTAAATAATAGATTGAGCTCATGTACCTTTTCAGACAACTTTACCTTTTGCGTATTGGCGCTTGTTAGTTGTATTGTTGCTTTTTGGTAACTATGTTGTGTTTCTTTTACTGCATCTTCATATTGTTCTACAATCATTTTCACAACATTAACATCACTCTGCGAAACATTAACAAAATCAACATCATGTATTTAAAAATCATACGGGCACTTACAGAGATCATCTTTTTCAACATGTAGTGCATGAGAACTCTTGGGTTTCAGCCAAACAAATTGGGCAATTTCACATCAAACCACTGCAGGCTTTAATTCAACAAATTTCTTAGGAACACAGTCCCAGGTGAATAAAACATGTGCACCCTTTTCTAACTGGTCAATGCGAAGATACTCTCCCACTTTAGAAAGAGGTTATCGGCTACATCTGGCATGATCAGACGGAAGTCCTGTTCCATCTGTAAAAAGGTAGCAATGCAATTTTGAATCACAGCTAGATATTTTTTTATTTTTATATTTTTATATATTTTTGTGTGGGGGGAAGTGGGCCTCAAGATATCTCAAGAAATGAACTCAAGATATCTCAAGAAATGAAACTTGCAGATATTGAAGTTTTTTAGGATGATGTAGCCAAGTAGACTAACATAAAAACTGTGATAGATGTGTACATGTAGTTTTGTTGACATACTTCTCTCGTAAAGTAAACAGAGTAACAAATACAAGTTTGACCCTTCTTGGTATGTCCACTAGATGAGGTTATTCTTGAAGGAAACCCTCAATAGTCTGCTCAGGGTTCTGTCTCATGAATGATGCCCTTGTCTGTGCAGTCCTAGCCATGAAATGAAGCAATGGAGAGCTGTGGAAAGGTTGTCAGAGACAAAATGATTTGAGATGTGTGTAGGAATGTTGGAAGCACATGTTGGAAAAGGTTCTGGAATGAAAAGTTTGGATTGGTGAAGTTTGTCATGAAGGAATGATGTTGAAATTAAGATATTACCTGGGGTTCGGCGTAGTGTAGCACTGATTTGTTTTAAGTGCGTAGGTCCTTCTTCGCTGAGATGTGCGAGTCTTTCTCGTGTTGTGAGGCAGTTGTGGTGACCTTGAATCCATGTGCTTTAGAGCAAAATCAACAGCATCTTGTATTTGCATGCTGACTTTGGTTAACTGTACAGGAAAAACAGGAATTTTGGAAGTGAAAATGAAGTTGTAAAGTGATAGTTTAAACGGTTAGTTGGTATTCTTAATGGTTAGTCGGTATTCAAGAGATATGATGTTTGCTGCTTGGAATTTAGTAATATAAGGAGAACGAGTTTTGGGTATTTTTAAGTTTTTGATGAGTGTTTCCAAGGGGCAACAAACAGGAATTGGTTTAAATTACAGAGAATATTATTTTTGCATTAATGAATGAACAAGTTGTCAATGTTAAATAGTTGTTACCTTATCTGATAGTTGCAGGTTGGAGTTGCTGACATGCCTTGGTGAATCTTTGCATAATGAAGCCATTCTTTGGAGACGATTGATCTGTTATTGAAAATGTCAAAATATATTTTGTTAAATTAATCAAAGACGATTTCTTTTTACTTTGGCATACATGTCTACTAAGTTTTGTTGGAAGAGTTTACCTGCTCTGTGGAGACAGTTGACTTCATTATGTCGAACCATGATGTGATATTTGTAAAAGTCTAACATGGTTAAGGTCTTGGATGTGTGCTCTTTTCTTACACAATCCCACTGTTTGAGACCTAAGTGCCTGAGGAAACAGAAGAACATAATGAAGGGGGTCATAACTTCTGTGAGTCTCATGTATCTTTTGGAGGTGTCCTTCTCGATGCTTCAAGATAATGTCTCTTAGTCCTCTCAGTCTAAGTCAATAATGGTTCTTATAGTAAGTACATAGACTAATAATGCACATAATTATACAAATGTGAGTTTAAGATGAGGAGCTGAAGTCATTGAAATGTAACATTGATAAAACTATTTGAAATTTTTAGTACAAAATATTGAGACTTCAGAAAAATAACTTTTTCAAAATAGGTTGTTGGTCGTGAGTTTAGTGAGATAAAATGCGAAAGACATTTATCGATGACAGAGTTGACTGTACAGTAATAATCTTAATTCAGTTGGTTGCAAGAAATTATTCTGTTAAGTTTGAAAGAGATATGCTAACAGTCTTATACATGTCTAAAGATATACAATAATAAAGAGTTATAGTTTAGGAGTAAAACATTGTAGCCAATACACAACGATGTACTTATACAAAGACAATTCAAATAATTTCTATGGGAATTGCTGGGTTTTCTATTATTCTACAGATCAATATTGTTGTGGTTACACCATCTTCTGCAACATTTCGTTTGGGGTAAAAGTATGTGAATGCGGTTTTAGTTTGCCGATAGGTATACATACTCCCATCCCGCATTCTAAATTCTTGATTTGTTCCAATCCCACTACTTTTTGATGTAAGCACAGAGAGGTATCTTTCTTTCGTGATGGCATTCATGTTTTTGTTTAGTCCTTGACAACTTATTTTGTTTTGTTCACCGAAACAGAAGTAGGTCTTACTACAAAGCGAAACAATTCCCTGTCCCTCCCACTCTACTTTGAATAAGCTGGAGGTTTGTTTGTCATAGGCCTTATTCTCCACACTATCCTCTCCAGGAAACCACTTGAATTTTTCACAGTGGCATTCTTCTCTCATGTCCTCTTTAATAACACCCTCAATACTATCACTGGACAAGGCCAAGTATGCGGAGTCGGTATCCATTTCACACATCTAAAAATCAGATGTGTGAATGAACTTTACCAGAAAATCAAAGTAAAATTGAAGCATGCGGAGTTTGGCATATTGATAAACGAAAAACCCAATTTGTATCGGAAGGTTCAGGTTTATTGTTTTCTTTGTCAGCTCAACCTCATTCATACCATCCCCCACATTGTGTAAAGCACGGAAATGTCGGTCAATGTCGAGAGGTTTCGCAAGCGTACGGATACGGATACGGATACAGATACAGATACGATAACCGTATCCGTTCACGTTAGATGCACCTCAGATTTTGTTTCGCAATCATAGAGTTATGTGTCAGGCCTGGGCCAAACTATAGACATACGTTGGCATGGGTTTTGCGAGCAAAATAAATACAAAAACATTGTGTGTGTGTTCTTGTTACATTGGATAATTTGATTGAGTAGTATTTTTATTTAAATTATCGTTTTCGGACCCCCACGTTAAACGCGTGTAAAGAAAGTTTCCGGTAAGCACAGCAAAATAGAGACTCCTGTTTATACTGTATTTTCCCCATATTTTGCTTACAAATGATGAAAAAATTTCCATCTATGTCATAAATGACACCTTTAAAAGCAATACCAGGGGAAATGTTTTTAATCTAGGGCAAAAATACAACTAAAATCAGCTGTTTTTTAACGTACGTGAATGAGCTCCCGTATCCGTTGTCAACGCACATGCAAAACACGGAAGACACGGTTACGCGTCACGTGAACACACAAAGTGTTGACGTATCCGTATCCGTATCTGTATCCGTAGCCTTGCGAAACCTCTCTATTATTTAAATGTGGTTTGTTACCGTTTTCCTGTAGGCTGAATTCCCCAACAATTTCATCGTATCCGCCAATATTGCACTGGACGGATCTCTGTATTATTTAAATGTGACGCATCAGTGTCATGGCAAACTTTCACGTTCTTGTGTTTTTCTTGGTTTGTTACCGTTTTCCTGTAGGCTGAATTCCCCAACAATTTCATCGTATCCGCCAATATTGCACTGGACGGATCTCTGTCCCCCTTCGGGCATCGCTGACAGCATCTCCAAAATGTTTAAAACAGTCCTGTTTTTTTATACTGAATGACCTCATACACATGTTGGACTTCCAGTCCGTGTGAAATGTACCGTTGTAAAAGAGGAGTAGGGAGGAGTATTTTGGAACCAAACATACTTCCAATCAGACTTTTACGAGATGTTTTCATTACCCCCTCTCCTTCGGCAAATGCTTTCATGGGCTCGCCTATGTCTTCTTTGCTAATTTCTACATTCTTAAAAATTGGGGTCATTTCCCCAAATCTTTCTTTCAGTTCTGGTGGGTCACAGATGTCACACTCTACGAGACCAAATAATGATCCATCAGCGATGAAGTCCTTAACTTGACGCTGTGTCATTGACTTTTTGCTATACAGCGGGAGACAGCCTAACTTCAGAAACACTTCTTAATCTGGATTGTTTTTATTTCAGTCTCCCACTCGCACTCCTTCATTTCAATGAGGTTGTACCTTTCACTTCTTATATTGGCTATTTTGTCAGTGTTGTTTCGGAGTTTGAGCGTTAGTTTTATCTCCTATTTCGTAGTATTCTTGTCTATTCATGAAACACTTATGCCCGTGCCAATAGCACCCATGAAATTGGTACACCGTATTTGTCTGTCGGCAAAAACCATCAACAGGAATATTTTTCGACCCTAATCGAAGTTCTTTCCCGTTGAACTTATGTCCTATACTGACACCAACGCGTCGTGCTTCCCACTCAAGCCATTCCGTTGCTTTCACCCCCCATTTCTGACTCTGCTCGGGTTTGAAGCTTTCTTCTGCCTTTCGCCTGACAAATGCACCTGTAGGCATGTCTTGCATGAGTGCCCACAGGTACAATGCGTTCGCATCAAAACCCACTATCTTTTTACAAACTTTTGGCCCCCCTCTCAGGTAAGTTTGTTTTCTTCATGATACCGGTGGAACACAATGGAAGGTCCACCCACGATATTTTTCTTCATCTTGTAGTATATATCTTTGTTCTTTTCATCAATTAGTGAGAAGAACGTCTCACGGGGTAGAGTCAGAAAGAGGTATCGTAAAGAGAGACCGGGTACCGATATTGCGGATTTGAACATATCCATGCCTCTTTGTTTGTAAAAGTCAAACATTTTTGCCATCGCTTCTAAGAAAGGACTCACATCCAAATTATTATACCATGTAAGAAAGTCTTTCATTGTTTTCATTTGTTCAGTGGCCCACACCGCTTTGCAATATTCGTATTCTTCGCATGGGGGGGTAGTGAAGTCGTATCGAGCTTGTCTAAGCAATCGACCCATTCATAAGGAAAAAATCCTTTTTGTTGGTGGACATCGTAAGCTCTTAGAAATTTTGAGTAACTGTAACCTGGAGCAAGGTAGTTGGTTATATCTAGAAATTTTAACATCTCTGTTTTGATGGCCATATAGGTACTGGTTCTCTTTACGATGAATATTAATGGGTCTACCCTTTGGAGTTCAGCATACAGATATTGTTTCATTAGATTTACATCATACTTACCCGAGTTGAACCCGAGAACTGGAAGTTCCTTCAGGTAAGAGTCGAGTTCATCTTTCGCCTTCTCAGCAGGATGCTTCCTCCGCTGCTGCTCACCCTCTTCCGCCGCATCTCTATCACCCATACCACCTTCATCCATCCGATGGTTGTTTTCCAACTGCTCGCCAAGGGCTCGGAAGACGTGGGCGTACTTAACCAGAAGTAAACTGTACGCAGCTTGAGAAATGATGTGAAGATGGTTGACCATGTCTCTCACCAGTTCGGTAGAGTCTCCGTTGGTAACGAAGCACTTTGCCTCTTCAAGTCCAGGAACATTGCTTGCTACGCTACAGCTTAGAAGTTCGTGGCGCTTTTCCCACGTCAACTTTCCTCGGCCTTGGAGATGTTCCGGCACTGGTTCAAAGTATGACTCGAAATCAAAAGTAGCTCGGTAGGGGTAAAATCTATTTTCCTCTGCAACATGAATTCCCAAGTCTTCCAGTTTTTGAAATATGGTTGCGGGAACTTGATATCCCTCACCGGGAAAGCTGTGTTTGACATTTGCCTCACACGTGCGCTGGTGCCGGCGGAGGTTAAACTCCCTGTGTGATACATACCCACATTTCACACAAGAATACGCCTGGCTGTATAGTTCCATCTTCTTAATAAACGAAAAATTATCACCGTGTAGGTTAAGAAACATTGTTTGTGGATGACGGGATGGGGACCGATGAATCAACTGTGCAAAGACGCGCATCTCGTCGTCTCCACCTTCCTCAACCTCCTCCACCACGAGAGAGTATACTTGAATATTAAGGTTGAACACTTCTTCAGCTTTGCTGAGCTCATCCAAAGTCAACGCTGTTGTGTTGGGGTCATTTGTAGCCTGGCGGTATGTTTGTAACGTATGTTTCATGTCACACTCCAGAGCGTTGTGATTATCATTGTTTAGATAAAGTGCCAAACATCGAAAGAAACATAAATTGTCTGTAAACCGTTGTCCCGTTCTTCTACACTTTACTAACTTTACAATTCCACGATTGTTTGCCACATATGGGGGGAGGTCTCGCACCGGCGCCCCAATGGGAAAACCCCTCAGCTTATTTACTATGATAGTAACATTTGTGATTGTTTCTAAGACCCATTTCGTATCTGGGCGTTGACGACGACCGTATTCTTCAGTGTCTTCCTTTTGTACTTCTTCCAACATGCGATCTAAGTCCTCCCTAGACCCGATGGAGAATGGTTCGTTAAAAAAACGAGCGTTGTTGCATGACGAATAAAAGTATCTCAATTCCCCCGTCACGGTGTGACGGAGCACCAGTCCGTATGACATGTTAACTTTAGCTCTACAACGCAGGTTTTGAAATGTAATTCGGCATGACGAATCCGGCCCTTTAAAAATATTGGCAGTTTTCACACATCCTTTTCAACCTCTGTGGGGAGTCTTTAAGTAAACAAACGATCCTCTTCCCCACTGAGATAATCCCCCTAATCCAGTAAATAAACATTCACTCACCCAGCTTCATTATTGCCGGAACTATTTCAATGCATGTTCATGTACATGTACACATAAAGTGCACTATTGTTTTAACATGGTTTCTAGACCTCCCTGTTATATTTAACATTGATAATACAACATGTAGCTTGTAGAAAAAGGCACCCCTGATAAGATAAAAACAAGAAGAACAAGCTTGTGAAGTTTTTTATTTGTATCTTCTCTTAATAGTGACAATTTAGTCATTTTTCATTTCCATCAAAATAATTTCCTTTGATTGAAATTACTTACCAACAGGATGTCTGTTTGTCTTTCTAATAATATTCTACATAATACTATTTTGTTTAAACAGTGCAGATGTTTTTTCATCTATTTTGGGGATTGAAGCACTAATTGAGTTTAAATCTGTGTTGTAATGTACATTGTGCATGCACAGATTAAATTCAAACATACAACAGTTGAGCTATAACCATAGCAAATGAAACGAGCCCCTCAGTACACACAATATAATCTGTGGGGACAAAACACGCATATGTCCCTGAGCTTACACCAACAACACAACACATAACTAACTGACTTCTTCTTGAAACATTGTTGTTTTTATTTCTTGTCAAATGATTTATAATATATTACACATCAAGTACTATAATTAAAAAGTTTAAGTTTATTGTGTTTTGACTTTGTTATTTTTTGTCATTGGCAGATTCCATGTACAACACTACATATTATAGGGATCACAGTACAATAGCCCAATTTGATGACCGGGTTTGGGCTGTTTGTGTTAAAAACAATGATATACCTACATGTATCCATACCCATACTTCATTTTTGCAGAATGCAAGATAAAGATATAAATGTTTTCAAAATTCTTTGACATAGTGCGACGTTTAAGTCTATTACATGCTCTGTTAACACATGGGCCTAGTTGAAGGTAATGGAAAATAAGTTTATAAGTGAATGACTTCCGATATCTCGTTTTTAATTTATGTCTAGCATACAAGTTTCAAGAAATACAATTTGTTACATAATACAGTACATCGTCAAGATAAATTATAAAAGTTGAGTCTTTATAAAATTAAAATGACAACTTTACAACTCTACTTTTTTACAGGCGAAATTTACTTGTACGGTACTTCATAAAACATTACACAAGCTGATTTCAAGTTTTGGTTTTTCAGTGGCAAAAGTAATTCTTACAATTAGGTATTTAAAAGTTACATTTTATAATAAAAAAAACCTCCAAGAATACTTGTGCTTATTAACCTTAGTATTCTCTTTTAATATTATTGGTTAAAAACAGCATGGAGGTGTGTTTGCTACTGTGTTTTTCTTATAAATGGCAAATTTGTGTAATACTTAAAATAAATTGATACAAATGATGGCAACGAACTTTATATATAACACATGGCATGAGTTTTGTTATCTTGAACAAAATCCTGCCTTTTTAGTGATACAAAGGCACACGTTAAAATCTTTATAAAAACACAATTTAAACATGTGTACTTGGCCATAATATAGCTTGTTCGGGTCATAATCGTTCAAACAATAGTCAGCCGAAATGAAAAAATACTGGTTGGCAATACGAAACCTACTCATACGAAACCTACTCATCACATGGTAACATTTATCATATTTGTTTACCAGTTCTTAAAAAAGGGCATGATGGTTAACAGAAGGAAACCTTTCCTTTAAAACCTATACCATACAGCACAAAAACCCAAGAGAAACAAAGAGGAAACCGGTTTATAAGCCTTTTATATTTGTAGGGGAAAAAATCCACTTCCGATTTGGTAGAATTGCAAATTCAACTAGAATTTAGTGTTTGTCACTTCACAAACACTAGGTGTTTGGGACTAAAAAAGATGGAACTATATTACGCTAAATGTGAAGTTTGTATTAATATAGGCTAGGTCTTTTTAAACACTACTTTTTCAATGATGCAACGTGACAAGTGATGACGTCTTTGCGACGTTATAACTACAAAACAAAAACGAACAATAACAATAGGTGTTCGGGCTGTTGCCCGAACACCTAATAATAAATTCTGAAAACACACAGACACACCCCAACGTTTTTCTAACATTTGAATGATTCACTGTGAATTATTTCTTTTATACAAAGGGTTGTCAGTGCAATTATATTTGGCCATCTCCTGCTTTTGTCTTGAATGCTCAAGACTCTGCTTTTTTTTGTTCTTCCACAACTCACAAATGTTTTTCCTTTCCTCCATTGGCAAGGTCTTAAACTCTTTGCTTAACTGGCCAAACAATTTTACATGGTCACGGAAAGGAACGTCAGTACCTATTTTTTCATTCCTCTTCAAATTAGCATAAAAAATTGCTGGATTTCTTTCAACTTTTTGAGAAGTTTTCTGTCCCACTTTTTGTAGTCTAGCTCTCTTCTTAATGATACTTATCATGCGAGCCTTTTTACAGAAGTGCTGTTTGTGAAGAGTTTGCTCCTGATTAGTATGTTTAGTAAGGGGGCTCAGATCTGGGAGAAACATGCTTTTATCAAGTAGGGTGTTTTCTGTAATGCACTGAAAAACGTAACTGTAATCTAAAATTAAGTATCTGCGGTGAAGCGCTTCTCTCACAATGTCCGGAACTTTCTTTGATGTCAGAATTGTCTTGCCATTGATCAGGACGTGGTAAACTTTTGTTGAACGGCCCTTTGTTTTTCCCGGCAAGCCGTTGCTAACTTTTCCACCATGAAACTCGATGGTTGTTTCTAGTTTTTCATGTGTCCATTTAGTCCCTGATTGATTTGGTATGCAACCAACTAGAACAAATGACATGGTTGAAAAAATACCTTGATGTGGATTCTTACATGGCTTTGGGGGATACTGCATGAATTGAAGTCGGCTCAATGTATCATCATGTGTTCCACATGACGCTAAGATTTTACGTGTTAGAAACCCACGGAACAAAGCCTGAATCTTACTAGCAGCCCTGTGCTTCATGACAAACACCTTAAAATCGGTGCCCGACTCTAATGATGTAATTTCATAATATAACCGTCTGTACATAGTGGACAATAAGGATAGCTGGGGGTCAGTTTTCACTTTCCCCCCATGCCTGGTAGTGTGCTGAAAGTAAAAGCAGTTGTGCACATAATTAAGGTGCTCACCACCTTCTGTCTGAAACCGGCTCATTGGGAATTCCAAGTTTTCAATAAAAAATCGAGCATAGTCTACAAATTTAACCATGTAAGGGGTCATCTGTTTCCAAGTATAGCGTTTGCAAAACAGCTGGTAGAAACATTCAGCATAGGTTTTATACTGAATTTTAGTCTGTTCACTGTAGCCCCATGAATAATCCTCTGGGTGTTTGGACCCTTCCAGTTTTCCTTCTAGTAATTTAGGTGGCGGGTCATCTTTCAAAATAGCATACATGTGGTATATACAATCCCAAATTTTGCAAACCAGATCAAACTCTGTGACAACCTCTTTAACGTTTATTATGGCTTGAATATTTTCAGGAAACTTATGAAGATGTACCCTTTTTGGAACAACATTTTGAAGAGCATGGGGAAAGTCGTTTTCCCTACCCACAGGTGCAGGACTCACAATACCCAAAGCATGGTCTTTATTTAGTGTGATTTGTTCGAGCTTTCCACCCTTGTCAAAGCGAATATGGAAATTCCCCTGCCTAATTCCCCTCTTATTTATATTTGAGACCAAATTGTCAAGAAGCTGCTTTGAAGAATCTTTGTTGGAACTTACTTGTGCAGTTTTGTTTCCTTCCGACAAAATTTTTTCTACTTCTAGGGTGAGTAACTTTTCAACAATTCGTGCAAGCCCATGCATGGTATCAAAAACAATATTCTTCAAAGGAATAGAAGGAACTAAAGATTCTGGATGTTGTCTGTTAAGATGAACTGTCATGTCTGTTCTCAGTCCCTTTTCGTCAACAACACTTTTTTGAATCTTTCCTACATGGTGATAAAAATTCCAACCGAATTCAGAAGTAGGGCTGAGCACCTTTGAACCATCCAGCACTTTAATGATGAACATTTCATCTCCACACAAATAAAACTTAGTGTTATTTGATTCTGCTATGAGATTTTCAATGAAATTGTTTACTCCTATATTCATTTCAAGATTATCACGGGAATCGCTTTCATAAAAGATAGTAAATGGATATGTGTGTTCAGGGTTTTGATATGAAATGTCATGTAAAAAAAGCTCATTGTTCAGAAGAGACAAGGCCATGAATGTGCTGTGGCGACCGCCGATTTCTCTCCCATCGCCCCATAGTCTGACATGCAAGTTTGAACTCAAAAATGGGTATTTAAAAGAAAGAATGTCAATAAGACGTGCAGGATTTATGTACCAGCCAGTGGATGTACGTCTTGGCAATAGAATAGAAGAAAACTCTTCCAAATATCTGTGTTTTGTATTTCTAACCTGCCTAAATGATGGCAATATCCCAGGCAATTTTCTTCTCAATTCAGCTATTAGCCGTGTACCACCTAGGTTTTCCGAAATATAAATAATATCTTCAGGTTGAATGGGATAATGATGGCTGTACATCTTTTGGGCAGTGTCTTTTATCTGATTATCATTGGTTTGTTCTAGCTTTTCATTGCCCCCTTTTAAATGGCTATCATTTTTACTCAAGCAATCGATGTTACCATTTTTTATATTACATGTATCTTGTGTCTCAAGTTGTGCTCTTGCATGATCTACAGAACGTCTGTGCAATTCCTTCACCAGCTCGTCTTTGAGGGCCTTTTTCTTATCAGGGTTGCCTGTATTTAGTTTTGCAAGTAGAACTAAGAGCGCATCAGAACAAATGAATTTTCTTTTCTGACGAGCTTTAATGGTGTCAAATGACGTAAAAGCACTAACTCCATTATTGGTCAGACAAGCATCTATGTATTTCCAGCCTTCCTTTTTTATATGATTTGAAAACTGAACAAAGTCACCAATTTGTTGAACACCTAGCAGTATTGTGTTATCCTTCACAATGAATGGGACAGACATCCCAAGAAGTTGCATTGTTTTGATGAGAGCTGAATCAGCCTCTGGGGGGGAATGAAACTCGCCTTTCTTTGCGTTACTGCTAAATTCAGAAATTTTGTTTGCTTGTACCTTCTTGGTCAAATAAGGTTTGGCTTTAATTTTGCTGACTGCATCTTCAATTGCCTCCTTTTGTTTTTTCTTGTACAATCGTTTATCTCTAAGCAATTCTAGCAGAGCATGTTTGTGAATCCACTCCCTCTTTTTACCTCTCACCAAAAAAGCTGGAGAATTTCCTGAAAAATGTTCTGCAATGAGGACATCAATGGCTTTGAAACCGGTGTAGCACTTTATTCCTGCTAACTTGAGGATTTGGTGGCAATCAAAGTAAATGCAGTTGTTATAAATGGTAAATGAAACTTTTTGCGCAGAAATTTGAACAAAATGAATTTCTACCAGTTCTTCTGAAAGCGTTTGTATAGAAACTCTTGACTGCTTTTTGGATGTTGGTTGTTTTTTATTCCGGCTTGTAGCTATGTTGTTGTAAGTGACACTCACTGGGTTATTTTCCTTACCAGGACATGCTGGTATTTTCTTAACAGCTGCTTTAGGTATATTTACATTTGTGGGCGAAAATGGTTGAGAAGAGGTACTAACTAATTGGGGAAGTACCGAATCGGGGTGAGAAGTTGATGTTGAGGGTGTTTGTGGAGTAGAACCCCCATGTTTCACCGAAGTAACATTACAGTGAGAATGGTCAAGTACAGGAGATGTTGAGGGTGGTTGTGGAGTAGAACCCCCATTTTTCACCGAAGTAACATTACAGTGAGAATGGTCAAGTACAGGAGATGTTGAGGGTGGTTGTGGAGTAGAACCCCCACTTTTCACCGAAGTAACATTACAGTGAGAATGGTCAAGTACAGGAGATGTTGAGGGTGTTTGTGGAGTAGAAACCCCACTTTTCACCGAAGTAACATTACAGTGAGAATGGTCAAGTACAGGAGATGGCTTTGTATTCCTTGCAAATACAAGAACATGTATGCCATCATGAGCGGGGTTTAATGCAATGCGCTTAGTGCTCCCTACATGGCATTCCTCCTTTCTTGCAGTTATGTTTTTTTTTTACTGCTGCAGCAAATGAGCCTGAGCTAACAGATTGAGTTGAGGCAATCGTTCCAAGTTTAAACACAGCGGCATGGAAGGATGGAAAACACATTATGTTGTTGTTCAGGTCATCCACAACAGCAAATGTGTCATTTACTTTAACAATGGTGTAAAAGTGACCTGGCCTCATCTGGACGGCTGCTGTTAGGTTATAAGAAGACCCATGAACTATTATCTGTTCATCTACGATAACTGCTGGGTTCATTGTATTCCTTCCTTTTTTGTCAAGACCGAGAGTGACTATCAAGAAATTTGGCATTTGAAAATGCTGGCTATCAGAGAGAGTATCTAAGGTTACATAACATGACTGACAGGAGAAATTATTTAACTGCCGCTTTATGGACTTGTTGATAACCTCATTCAGGCCAGTACCTAGGTTTCCTCTATGTTTCTCATTAACCGAGTGTTCATAAAACAGAACAGGGCCTACAGAACCTTCAACCGGATAGAAAGTGTGACACAACGAGCATGATCCCTGCCCATAGTACTGTGTCACAAATTTGTTGCTGCTATCATCAAGTCTTTCAAATGCCTGAAGAATTTCAGCATCCCCCCGACCTTTTGGGTAATACCCAGGAACATTGAGAGAGAGCCAATTCCAAAGCTCCTCTCGATTCTCACAGCAAGGACCTATGTGCTCACGTGAATTACACAATTGAATAAGTCTCTCCAGTAGCGGATTTCCCCCACTAAAGTTCGGCTGGGGGTCATTCATAAAAATACCAAAATAATAAACCTCAGCCAATGCATCAACAGCACATGAGGCTTTCTGAGCACCATGCTCATGCTTAAAACACCTAAGAGCATTCTGAAAATGCTTCACATCTCTCAAAAAATTCATCATACAAGTCATAAAAGAACAAGGAACATGACGGGGAAAAATCATGTCAGCAGCAGTGTCCAAGCAGTGTCCAATTAAAAACAAAATGTACATTAGCACCAATGTACATGTTCACAGCAAAATATTAATAAGGCAATCAGCTTACTGAAAGAAACAAAAACCTGTACGATCAATGTACTACAAACTCTGATCAACTAAACAAACTACTAGTAAAAGGCTGCAAATAAATGTGCACAAGTGCACAGTATACCGAGTATAATTTACATACTATACAAAAACATGTTCAAATATTTGATGTCTTCATGTGGTCATACAAAATGGTTCTGTAGGGTGTGGGGCTATATACAGCTGTTGCAATGATTCCATCAAAGTCAGCCACTCTAATGGAACCACTGATTCGCATATCACTAGAAATTCTCAAGCGAACAACAGTTACAAACCTTGTAACACCATCTCTAACAGAAATATCCCAACTAGTGCCAAGCAAAGCGTCCAATCTGCTTAAAGTAGTTTTTATGTAGCTAAATTCAACACATGTTGAATCTGGAATCGACAACCCAAGTAGGTTACAGTCATCATCAATACACAAAAGGCCCAAGTCAAAATTCCGCCGTCTACTTGAGTTCCAGAATGTCAACGAAATTTCTTTCCTGAGGTATTCTGCCAACTGTACCTTTCGAAACTCTTTCCTAAACTCATTACACTTCATGTTCTGCTGTGATATAATAAATGATTCCCTTACCAATTTAGAAGCAGTTTTTTTGGCTGTTCCAGTTACTTTATGCTTAACACTATTCAAACTGGTGAGGCTAAGCGAAACACTGATCTCCTGTTGAACTTGATCACCAACCATTGGCCAACAGATCGCTGTACGCTCCAGTAGGTTTATCTGAGCTATCATGACTAAAATGGAAAGTCCACAAACCTATAGAGCAGAGAAAAAAATGAGTGGAAAAAAGATCATTGCAAACTTTAGATTTAAATTATACTTGCACAAAAAAATAAAGAAATAAACACACGGCACGAGGTTTCAATGTTTGTTTACACTGTCGATGTAAAGAGCTGCCGTGCACACGTGGACACGTGCACTCGTACGTAATGCAGCCAGCCCAGCCAGCGATCGCCTGAGAGGGGTATATCCAATTGCTCAATTGTGACACCCCTAGTCTTGTTTCCAGTTGTTAAATACGCTCCGCGTAATGTGTTCGCATGGCGAATTGCATGAAGCCGGATTGTGTGCAAAGAAAGCGTTCGGAAAACGACCACGAGCCAGCTTTATCCATAGCGCTACGGCTTTATCACAGTGGCATCGTGCATGCATGCTGCTCTGCTGAGAGTTAAATCGTGTTTACGTAAATGGTAAAGAAAAGTGAACATTAGCGGCAACAAAGATTACCTAAAGAAAATAATAACAGACACAACTCAAGGCTAAAAATGTAGTTTCAAAGTTTCCACTATTTACCTCAAAAATATTACCACACTGGTAATGACCAATTCTAAACACCTGGCTATGGACATTTCTTTCTGTTTGTGTTTGTTGCTCCTGAAGGTGACGACTTGTTTCCACAGAAGAAAGGCTGCATGCTTTTGGTGCCCTGTCCTCAGTGTGCTGCAGTTTAGTCTAAAGAGAAAAAAAGTCAAAACAATTTAACCTGAATTACCTCATTAAAAAAATCCTTCAGTCCTCAAAACATTACAGCTAACTAAAGACTTTGCCCAAGGGCAACAGCCCACCCAAGTCCAAATATCACTTTTAATATTTACCTTGGTTTTATGTGCAGAGGGCCTTCTTTTCTTCTTTTCTGAAGGTTGCACTTCTGCTTGAGCCTCTGTGGAATGAAAAAACACAGTCATGACATTGTAAAACATTTTCTCTCAACACAGTTTGTAAAATGTAACAGTTTGTATTGCAGTAAAGCATCACATCATCTGAGTTTATTTTACATTAAAAACATGTAGAACTTTTATAGAGTGAAACGCACCTGGCAACAAAATGACCTGGATATTCACAGATGATCCATCTTCCAGAAGTAGGGTCTGGTTAAAGGGGTCAACAGTACTGACAACCCCTTCCCCATCTGGTGTCATCACAACATCACCTTGCTGACACTTAGCAAGGAACTTCAACTGTTCCTTGTTTGGTCTGTGGCTCCTGGTATGTCTTCTTGTGGACGTGTACGAGGCTGCACCTAAAGCAAAAATGATAAAATGAGCTGAAATATAAATTCTGACTTAAGTTATTAACAACTTTATGCATTTCTTCATATGATAGTAAAAGTACATGAAGTTTCCCCAACATGGTATACAACAATCTTAAAAGCCTAATTTACTAAACAGCACAACAATTAATTCCCCACTTTTTTCAAGTGAGTTATTCTATAATTCTGAAATCACAAATCTGTAGAATTGGACAGGTGTGTAGTTACGTTATGCGCATTTTGACAACAAATTTTGGACAGCTTTTTGGTAATTTATTGTCCGCCAAGTGCCAAGTATTTCGGTAAAAAATTTTCATTCCGAAAGACAGTCTGTGGAAAATACACAATTAAGTTCCACTTTCAAGCTGCGTTTCTCAAAGCTTTGTTAAACTTTTGTTGACTTTATCGAAGTACAAATACCGATTTCGCAGAGAATAGATTGCGTTGGCAAACGGAACGTTGACGCGTTTGAGGTCATACAGGGTTCTCCCCACGTACAAGCTAGCGTATCGGCCCGATACGCAATTTGTTTTGGCCGACACGCCGGCAAAAAGGCCGAGCACATTTTTTTCTGCCCGAAACGCTTTTCAATATTTGAATACCTTTCTTTCATTGACCGCAACAAATGTTCCTCCATGCTATCAGTATGCCACAACGAACGATTGAGAAAAGCGCACATGGCCACTGAAGTCAGTTAACTGTTTCCCTTCGATGCCACGTGCACCTTTTTCCGAAGACGGGTACCAGCGAAACCATGCTTATTCTCGACCCCAAAAGAGCAAGCACGTTGATCGCTCGCTCAATCCCACATGCGTAATCCGTGCTACAAAAAAACATGTGCATACATGTTTAGAGCGGTGTTGAGCATGTCTGTTTTATTTATGTTTTATAATTGGGGCTACTTGAGGAAATTTAATTGACAAACAATATATCACGTATGTAAAAAAATTATTTTGACTTCTTTTTAATTTACAGAGAATCTTATTTTCTGTGTAAACTGAAAATAAATCGGAATAAATCAGTTGAAATGGGTTCACCACCCAAAGGGGAACCCCTGGCCATTTTTTTTTTAATGAACCATATATTTATGCTATATTAAATAAAAATGCCTTTGTTTGACCATTATATTGCGATTTCAAAGGCTCTAAAATGCACCAGATTGCAGCAGAGAGCATCCAGAACTTCAAATTTTAAGGGCCCGGACCCCACGCCGCAAGGGGTTTCGCGCTTCG
This sequence comes from Pycnopodia helianthoides, assembly GCA_032158295.1. Lineage (NCBI taxonomy): Eukaryota > Metazoa > Echinodermata > Asteroidea > Forcipulatida > Asteriidae > Pycnopodia > Pycnopodia helianthoides. The sequence continues at coordinate 96,678 of JASTWB010000034.1, forward strand.
CTCTCGCATGCTTGGATTGTAACTTAGCCAGATTGAAAAGCCCCACAGTTTTAAAAAATCCTGGGAGAATCCTGAAATGGTGTATTACTTTTTGCTATATGGCTTACGATTGAGTAATAACAATTCGAATGAATGTGTCGACAGACGATCATCCATACGTCACAAATTATTTCCAGTCACGGACTCGTTTTTGCGGCTTTCCAAAAACTTGTTTAGTGGTCAAAATATTTTACTGGTCGGCGCCGCCAAAACTACTTCTGGCTTCAGTTGGTCCTTATTGCGCGGAGAACATGTGGCTGGTGAACGATCTGGCCTGTTGTTTACAAGCAAACTATAAACGCCGTTATTTGTTATTCGTGAATACCCCAGACAGTTTCGCTATTCCTACAGGAGCAAGTCACGTGGGTGTGTGTGTTTCAACAGCTAGCAAGGTCGTCCAGTACACCCAATTTATGAAAGGCAGCAGCCTTTGATGACGCCGCAGCTTTCCGGACTGCGGTGTCATAATGGATAATTGATAATGGAAGTTCAAATGGATGCGCTATACAATTGCTATCAATCATTACACTGTAGGTTTCAGAGAGAGGCCAGGTTACTTTGAATTATTTTGGAGCAAGGAATTCATTGGTGTTTTGACAATGACTGGGTGACTTTTGTTGGTGTCTGTTAAGTTTGGAATAATCTCAAAGAGTGACATTAAAAACAACAATTAACAGAAACCACCAGTGGCTGAGCTTTTTAATCTGCCTGGCCATTCTCTACTCTTGGCTACACCATTGTGTAGCAGAAGGCATTCAGAGACCGATTTGAAAAGGAAGGTGCTGAACAAAAGATCATCAAAAACCTGAGCTGTGTTGATCAAGAAATAAAATGCTTTACCATTAAAATAGAGCCCGCGGTTTCCTGTCAGATTACCAGGAAAAGATGCTCTAGTCACCTTTTGTGTACCTTGTAAAATTGAACTCATTCACCCGGAACTTTCTTGAATTGTGTCTAAGACAATATGAAGTTGCCAATACGAAAGCTCATTGTCATGCAGGTTTTTTTTAATAATTGGTCTTAAAGTACGACCACTACCTTCCTTTTTATACTATAAAATCATAATTATTGGTAGCAACAGTCAAATACTAAGCGCACATTGTGTAACAATTGGGGAATTCAACAATGGGTCGCGTGTTTTGTGGGTGATCATTGGGAACTGTTTAATAAACAGCCTATTATTGGTTGATAGTAATGAGAAACCTTGAAAAAAATAATGTTGCTAAAACGTTTCTAAACAAGATTCCAGGACAGTTTCAACAGCCTATGGCTCGGCTAAACTGGACTGAATATGACATCAACATTGCGGATGTGACGGTGGAATTATTTCAGCATTAGCTTTACTGACTAGACGCTGAAATTGAGCGGGAAATTTGACACACAGTTTGCGCACACGTGTAACCAAGTACATGTATACTGTTGCTTATTATTTAATGAAATACAAATTTTCGTATAGCATGCATTAAAATATTTATTTGCGTGATTATGCAGGTAGCCATGCACCCCCGGTTAACAATAAAACAGTTTTGGGGAAATTAGGGTTCTGCCCAGGATTTATTTATTCATCTATTTATTTGATTTTTTGGGGTGGGGGTTAAAAACAATATTAAAGTATATGGACGTATGTTTCAGGACTAGATCTCCAAAACACAAATACTTTAAACTTCAACAGTAAACTAAATGCACATTCTAACATCTTTGAAAGAAAGCAAAAAGTTGGGAAATGAAGGGTGGTCGGAAAAGCTACATTTTTGTTCCATGGTCGCGGGATTATGAGTGCGGGTTGGGCTTTCCGGTACCGATCACTCGCAAGCCACGAAAACTGTAGGCCTACAGAAAAGGTCAGACTCCTTTCTTTACGGGATACTAGCTGAGCATCCTGATATTTTTGGGTGTTTATTTTCGTGCATGCACATTCTGTTGTCTAAGCTTGATTAAAATGATATTTCCCATGAAATAGACATTGTACATGCACAATGTTTAGCACTAAAATTATTTAGCACCGAGTAAAAGATGCGTGGCCAAAGCAACTCGGCGAGACCTTGCCGCGCCGCTTTCAGACAGTAAAGAGTTATATGTTCAAATAAAATACAACAATCGAACAAGAAAAATGGAAACTGTAATAAACAACTTTCTGATTGAAAGTTGCAAGGTTAGTGTAACAGGATTTAAACTAAACTAAACTAAACAAAAAGTGACAAAAACGTTTACAAATCACTTTTGAAATACTTTTGGTCAATATTTAATTTGCGGCCTCTTCTCTATACTTGGATAATGGAAACAAAAAATTGGAGTTGGAGTTGGAATTGGAGTTTAAAATACTTAGGCTCTACAAGAAAATAGAGGTATACAAGAAAATGAGTTTTTACTTACTTCTTCTTTGTTCTTCAAGTGGCGGCACTGGACTCCTTATCACTTGCTCTTCAACAGTCCCTTGAATTTCATGGCCACGATAACCGGGAAACTTTACCGATAATTTACCAGCGTTGTCTATACTAATCACTTTCCCATTGCACCATCTCCCCAGCTCATCCACTGCTTGAACACGGCAGCCGACACCGATTTTCCCCGCCATTTTTCCTTATAAAATTTAGCAACGCATTTCTGTTTTACTGTCCTTACGATAGTAGAAAAACGAAGAAAGTGAATAAAGCGCCGATAAACAGGATGTCTTATGACTGGAGTACGCGCTTGAGACTAATCACACCAATAAAAATCCGCCACTGTGATCGTTGCTGTATACTGTCTAGCCAAAACAACGAATCAACAATAGTAACATTTTAAACTTAAAAGATGGTAATTTCTGTCAACCACTTTGTTTTCGTGTATTTTTACTATAAAGTTTGAAGTCTACCAACAGTTGGTAACACTTCTAAATTAACCATTGGAGCAGAGAACAAGGTCCTACATGGTTAGCTATGACGGACTGCAGTTAAAGCCGATAGTTATCAATGCGCACGTATAAGACTTGCACCGGACATCAAAACAAACTCCAGGTAAAAGATCGTTCTCGGCCGTTTTGGGGTTAATTTTCACGGTTCAAAAAAGAAAATAAGGTAACAGTTTTCGCAGGATATTATTTTAACAACGTTTTTTACTCAGATTGTGAAACTTTGCTTTACAAAATATGACTGAATTCTTTAGGCAGGGCTACTGTCCACCTTCCCAAGATGGTTATAATAGGATTAGCGGTGATAAGAATCTTAATCTCCCAGGCCTTCTTTCTGAAAAGGATGTTTTCCAACCCGAGTGAACAGAAGGCTCACTCGGGTTGAGTTTTAAAAGGCGGATCCGTAATGGAGCGCTTCGGGGGTGGTTACACCAGGTTCAAGACGTCTCGTTCCCACAAGGCGAAAATTGTGGATATCTTGAAGGGGTCTGTCAACGAGATGGTGGGTTCTAATGGCTGACCAGTGTCTACGAAGAATTTGGCCTACTCCGTCGTCATCATCATCGTTGTTGTTCTCAACATGTGGGAATTCAAGGGGGTCCTCGTGCAGGGGCGGGTTAACCACAGGTGATGGGGGGAGTAAGTCATCATCATCTTGTATGTCATGATCTGCCGGAGCGGGGTCGTTTTGGTCAACTGGAGGGGGGGTTGGAGCAACGTCACCATCATTAACCCCATCGTTTTGGTGAATCTCTCGAATATGACGGAGGAGAGTGTCAAGTGTATCGAAAGTCTCTGGGCATAGAGGACATTTAAGGGGTTCATTTCTTGACGTCGGTGGTGGTGGTGGTGGTGGTGGTGGTGGTGGTGGTGGTGGTGTTGAGATTGAGGTGGATGGTTGGTCTGGTGGGTTAGTCCCCCCTCGGTTGTGCTTTTTCAAATGTCTCTTTAGACCGTCTCACCTACTGAATGTATTACCACATTGACGACACCGGTGTGGTGCGCTCGGTCTAGGTCTTTGGTCCCGCTTATCAACATGACATAGCTTGTGACGTTTTAAGTTGTCTCGGCGGGTAAATGTCTTGAAAAACGCCTTCTTCTTCTTGTTGGTGGGTTGACAGGGTGGTTCCTTACGTTTCCCGGGTTGACGCATCGGGGCAGGGGTAACTATGGCGTTTGGAGTACGCTGCATAAATAATAAAAATAAAATGGAAAACCAGTTAGTTTATATAAAGACAAATCCAAACACAGTTCAAACAAAAACACAAGTTGAGCAATTTAGTACACAAACCAAAATTCAGGTACAGTTTCAGTTACTTACCATGGGATCTGGTGTTAAATCACCACCCGCTTGGTCTTCGTTACCTCCTAACCATGCATTCACAGTCTGAAATTAAATAAAATTAAGATAGTCTAAATTGATGGTTTTACAAATGAATACAAAAATTGTGTCATTGATTATGAAGTATGACTTAAAACTTGGCACAGTAGGGACAACTAAAACATTTGGAAGGTGTGTTGAAACACAATGTACCAAAATCTACTAAAATAGTGGTCAATAAATCTTTCATTCTGCGAGATGTGGTGGTTCTGAGAAGAACCGGTGGTTCGTTAACGCTAACGTATAGAATAATAATAATAGTTGACGATAAAAGGTTTTGACGATGAAAGTCAATGTATTGCGACAACGTTTCTCGTTAAAATATAGTGTAACAATCAAAATGAAAGCTCTCGACAAAATTCAAATGTATCATTGATTATATTACGTAATTTAAAAAGTACTGCTTCAAAACAAAGTAATTACAAAAAGCTTACATATCTTTTTAAAATGACGGTATGGAAATATAATGCAAAAGATAAGCACTGAACTATAACTACGCATCACGTTAACACACGACGGTATGGAAATATAATCCAAAATAAAGTTTAAACTACCCGTCGAGCTAAAACACAACTAATAGCTTACATGTTGATAGAGTAATTACAGAATCATTTTCATTATCGATATAGCTGTTACAGTAATGACATCATGAAAGATCGAAACACATCTTTTTAAAATGACGGTATGGAAATATAATACAGCATAAGATTTTAACTACGCGTCGAGCTAAAACACAAATAATAGCTTACATATCTTTTTAAAATGACGGTATGGAAATATAATGCAAAAGATAATAGTTTCTTACCTCATCCGTCGCAGCTCTTCCTTGTAGATGCGGAGGTGTCTCTGCAACAAACATAGGGTCGGAGTCCGAGGATGTACCCGCTGCCTGGGCTTCCTCCTCCATACGGATGATTTGGACTAGCTGGCTCGGTGTAGGACTCTGACAACGGAACAGGGACGTCTCAAAGTTATGGGCAGACATCTTGCAGACAAACAGTTCAACTGAAGACGAACACACTCAAGGCAGTTGTGTGGTTGTGCCGGTTTATATACCTTACAATCTCACAGAATATACCCCTTGATAATGCCGTGACAATGGGAAAGTTAAAAGGTACCTTTGACAAGAATGGACTTGTTCCATTTTGTAATCCTTAGGACAAGATCTGGAAGAGTTTGAGAAGGAGATTATAAACAAGTAGAGGCTTGTCAACAAAGGTCCCAGCGAGTAATCGGATCGATGAATACTCACGTCTGGGAGGGGGTCGTTAACTTCAGTCAAGTTAATTGGTGACAAAACACACATCTGGGTAGGAGGTCGCTATGAAGAACTTCAGTCAAGTTAATTGGTGATAATACGTTTGGGTAGTGGGGGCGTTATGAAGAACTTCAGTCAAGTTAATTGGTGATAATACGTTTGGGTAGTGGGGGCGTTATGAAGAACTTCAGTCAAGTTAATTTGTGATAATACGTTTGGGTAGTGGGGGCGTTATGAAGAACTTCAGTCAAGTTAATTGGTGATAATACGTTTGGGTAGTGGGGGCGTTATGAAGAACTTCAGTCAAGTTAATTGGTGACAAAACACACATCTGGGTAGGAGGTCGCTATGAAGAACTTCAGTCAAGTTAATTGGTGATAATATGTTTGGGTAGTGGGGGCGTTATGAAGAACTTCAGTCAAGTTAATTGGTGATAATACGTTTGGGTAGTGGGGGCGTTATGAAGAACTTCAGTCAAGTTAATTGGTGATAATACGTTTGGGTAGTGGGGGCGTTATGAAGAACTTCAGTCAAGTTAATTGGTGATAATACTGACGTCTGGTCGCTATGAAAAACCTTACCAGAGGGTGAAAGTATTATTATTATTATTTAATAAAGATGACCGTATCCATGACATAAGCAGGTTTACTTTATTCGTCACGTTGTAAAACATATCTTTGTTTACGTCACGTTGTAAACATATGTTTGTTACGTAATGACTTGTCATTACTTGCCCGTGACGTCACACGGGCGACTTTATCAACAGATTGATCTTGTTGACTCCTATCTTAACTATTTCATTAACGGTTCCTTGAATTTATTTGTTTGTCACTTATTCCTTTGCGTGGTCATGACTTTCCCTCCCTTCATAGTGACTTTACACATAGCAGGTCACCTTACGGTCAGTTCAAAAAGGATCCTCAGCAATAACGACTTCAGACCCCTTTGTTCCTCGTTTCCATTCATCTTACGTTCTCCTGTGTACACACGTACGTGGGAACTCAGTCGACCATATCACCCTTTGTTCAACCCTTCCAACACACTTCGCCAGATATTTGATGGAGAAACCCATAACCTTCATTTCACCGGCCTTACTGTTGTGGAGGGTAGAACCCTCACTCCACCTCAACCCCGGGATGGTGGAGGGGAACTACCTTCCACTCACCCTCCACCACAAACCATCCACAACACTCCACCCCATTCGGGTGCCATCTACTCACACCTAACTACTGGCACACCATCTTCACTGTGTAAATGAAGATTAATGAATTGGTTTGCTTCCTTAAGAAGACTTGGTAGATGCTTTAACGCTTCTATATTTTGGCAAATGTAAGTTGATCTCTCTATTGTTGACAACTGCTCTCTGCACACAACTGCAGTTGATTTGATTGGAGAGATGTGTCTTCGTTTCTTAGCGTACACTGTTGCTGACTTGCAATCACTTCAGCTTCTTCATCTTTAGATATTTGCCTTTCACCAACCAGAGTAATGGTGCCATCCAGGGTAAAGAGCGGTGACTCTGTATAGTCTATAGTCTTTTCACGCCCCCCACCCCCTAAAGCGTGAAATGTACTAAGCAGCATAGCATGTCAGCGCATAACACGAAGCCCTTTCGGCATGGGGTCCGGTGCCTGCAGGACCCTGAAAATTTTTGGATTCTAGGTGCTCTGTTGCGTGATCTCAGGCAGTTTCTGAAAAAATATATATCTTCAAAATTAAGGGGGCATGCCCCCCTCCCCTGTATCCGCCCCTGCATAGATAGTTAATAATAAACTCTTTGCAAGATTGGTTGGAGAGCAATTTAGGTGTATTTACGGCTAAAGCTCTTACGCTGCTGAGTAAGTCAAAGTACAATGTAAAGACCTTTATCGTGCTGCCTCCATCTTGGCCATGTTCCCTGTACACAATAACAGTAATGACTGCTAATCGTTATTGTATGAAAAAGGACCAGACTATTTTTCTTACCAGCCTCGGTTGGGTTACACTGATGTAAATGGGGAAAAATCAAGATGGCCGCACCATGATGAAGGGAAATAAGTTTGCCCGAAAAAATATGCCATCTGTTAAGAATTAACTTCATCTCATTCATTTTCCTAAGGTATGGGATCTACAATAATGAGGTCATTTTTTTTCAGGTCTACAAGCAGATTAAAAGTCAATTCTTCTTCTTCTTTATCTTCCAGTTGACTGTCAACTAATCGTATTGTGAATAATGGTTTTGATCATCACTGTTGAAAGGTATTACGTTGATTATTTCCCCATCAAACCAGCGAGGTATGCCTGTCGTGTCTATGCATTGATGTTTAACTTTTTTTGTTTAAGAGGAGTCTAGGATTTTTTACAAGAATCTCAAGGCTCCTCTTTGATTGCTCTGTTGCTTGTTTTGTTCTTTTTCCTGCCAGTTTGGAGAACAATTTGTTCTTGACCTCATCATATTTCTTTTGTTGTACATGAGGCTCTGTGTAAGTCACAGGTCGTGGTGGTGTTGGAGACTGCGTTATGTCATCTGGCTCTGATGACAAGTTGTTGGACTGTACAACTCTGATGAGATGTTGTTTCATTTCGTCGGCTTAGAACTATAAGGTCCTTAAGTTACGTAATGGACAAAAGGTCATTAACAAAATAAATTTAAAAGGTCTGAAAAAGACTAAATAAAATATAAAAATCAAAAATTAATGTTTCATTATGAAATCTATGCTTAGAATTCATGACAAAACATTAAATTTGTATTATTATGATGTTGATTTTCCCCTTTTCAGACCTTTTAAATTTATTTTGTTAACGACCTTTTGTTCATTACGTAAATTAAAGACCTTATAGTTCTGAGCCGACGATTTGTTCTTTTGTGAACTTGGTGGTTTTGCCTTCGGTAGATGTAGATAATTGGAAGTACTCTTTTTTGTCAACTTTGGATTTTAGTACCTTTTGATGGAACGATAGTTGTGTGTAGATGGCCCGGCGAGCTTCTTCGTCTGTGGATACCTCAAACAGATGGTCACATTTGTTATTGATTAAGTCCTCAGTGCACCACACACCACCCTGTTCAGCAATTTCATTGGTCAACTTGACCTGAGCTGCCATTTGTTTGGCCTCTTTAGCTGCCTTTTCTTTGTGTTTATTTTGCAGTTTTTCCCATAGCTGCATTTTGATGGTGCGCATTTTTAGATTTGTACCGCCTCAGAGTTGCTGCCTTGATAGGGAAGCATTTGGTGCATTTGAAGATGCTGAGCCATACCGATGCTGCTTGCCTCTCAGTCAGCTAAAAGCAGACGCCAAATTTGCCCTATGTATTTTGCAAATGCTGCATCTGGTTTTGGTTGGCTCTATCAAGAGATGGCACTTCTTGAGGCAGATTGTTCCATCAACAAAGACGTCAAAATCTGTAACTTTGACTGGGATTTGGCTCTCGTCACCCGTCTTTGCTGAAACCAGACCTTGAAAATCCGAACTTACAGGACAGGTATTCAAGGCATGGATCCTGCTGCACACTACAAACGTGTCTGTCTTCCTCGGTGAGAAATTCTGGAAACCCATGGCAAAGTAAATGATCTCGGTCACAGGAAATGCCACTCACTTCCAAGTGCCGGGAGAAGTTGGCCAAAATTGTAAAAAATTCAACCGGGCTCCCCATTGTGTTCATCTTCAAAATTCTAATTCTGTCATGACCCTTCCCGACCATCAGGGGTAACTGACTAGTATTTGGCTGCTAATGTCTGGAAGGGATTTGGGGGTTTGTTGGAACTCCTTCCTTTTTATAGCTCCATGGTCTTACTGCCAGCAGGTCTTGCATTTATTATTGGATGACCTGCCAACGTGCTATGCCACTGTTCTAGTTGCAGAAGCTGTTTGGCCTGCAGACTCTGGTTCTGTGTTTCCAGCTGCTTGTTTCGGTCTTGCAGTTCATGGACCTTCTCTTGCAATTGCATTCTCTCCTCCTCTGCCCTCCTGTTCTCCTGTTTTTCGGCTAGTGCTTTAAACAGGTGTTCCCTGTCTTTGTCAGCAGCTTGTAGCTTGTGCCAGAAATTTTGTAGATCAATATTTTTTGATACTATAGAATCTTCATGAGAATTTAGTTTGTCTTTTTGTTCGGCAAGAAGTTGTAACAATGTTCGAATTCGAAGAGAATATTGGTCTTTGTTTGCTCTGCTATCAAATAATGCATATCTCAACTCCGATGTTGTTATGAGAGAATTTTCATACAGTATATTACTTGGCTTGCTTATTTTTTGACCAAGATTGTGTTTTTCTAAAAGTGATTTGTGCAGTTCTGCCGTGGTTCTCTCAAAGACCTGATGTGTCTCACCCACTGCTTTAGCATACTGCTCAACTACCATTTGTACAACAATCACATCACCTTGACCAACATCACTTTACTTTAAAAAAATAAAAAATATTTGTCATGTTTTTTTACGAAACAATAATTAATGCTTCCAATAAATCCACACTTTAAAAAACACATCATATTTTTCATGTGTTTTTTATGTTAACATATTTCTATGCCTTCCTGAGGGATTCATCATTAAGTTGGGAACCAGATTGATCTATTAAAGATGTGAGCACTCTTCTCACAGAATCTACCTGTCGTTCCCAGACCCCACCTACGTGTCTGGCTGAAGGGGGGTTCATCTTAAACTCTATCTTGTCACAACCCTCTTCCAGGAGAAACCGGTTGACATGGTCTAGGTCAATTTCTGTCTGAGCTCCAACAAAGTTAGTGCCTCTATCAGACCGCAGTTAGCGAATTGGACTCGGATCGAGAAGAAACGTCGTAAGGCATTGATGAAAGAATCGGTGCTGAGTGAAACTGAGGTCTCAATGTGTATCGCATGAGATGCCATGCAAGTGAATAGAATGCCATATCTCTAGACCTCGCTTCGGCCTTCCTTGATGTACATGTACCAAGGGCTAAAAACGTCAACGCCACAGTAAGTGAAGGGAAGTGCAGGGTTAAGTTTGTCTTTGGGCAATTCGGCCATTTTCTGTTCTTGGACTTACTCAGAGGATAAAATAATTAACACATTTATATAAGCAAAATTGACTGTTTTGTCGAAACTTAAAAGCCACTTTTATTTCAAACACATTTTGACAAGAAAACTCAGCTGCAAAACTTGTGCATTGATCTCACATGAAAGGAATGTCTCCTATTGGTCCATTAGCCAAAACTGTTATTATTATAAATATTATTATTAATAATATTATTATTATTATTTTTAATTATTCGGCCAAGATTTCAACCAACAGTACAAGATACAATATAACATATAATATATTAGTGCAAGAAACTAGGACTGTGCATCCACATCCACAATTTAGACCCGGGTACCCGAGGTGAAAACCGGTCGGGTACCCAGGTACACGAGTGGAAGCCTGGAAGTACATTGTAAACAAACCATGCCCCAGCCGGCCGTTCATAAACAGTTTTGCTCACTTGTGAACAAAAGAATCCGACAATGAGCATTTCTAGATTTAATGTATTCATATATCCAGTTTCTATAAACAAAACGAGAAAGAAAGATAACTTTTTCAAAAGTTACTAATCATTACCCAGTTCAAAAATGATGTTTTTCATTATTTAAATCATGCACTGATGTCGTAATCCATTCCACCACTACAATTGTTGTTCCATTTTTACTGCCTGTAAATGTTTGTTCCATCTCTATACTTGAAAAGAACTTCTTCAACAATTTAATATTCCAGATAAGTCCCATGTGCGATCCCACTGCTTTTGTGTACTAGCATTCCTGACACTTAGGAGCGGTTTGGCAACCATTTTGAAGTCACAAAACCTATTCAAGCAAATGGCGCTGCAATCAAGTAGTCTATGTAGTCTGGCTTCTTCGTGGGTGTGGGTGCTGATTAATTAAAAACTAAGTCTGATTTTCTGTTGAAGGTCTAGTTGATAATGCTGATCTATAAAGAAGATGCGTTTGATGTAGTTGTTGGAATAGTAGATCTGGTTCTTTATACCTTCGAGATAGTCTGGCTCTGTGTCTTTCCAAAGATGACCCATCTTCAATTGTGTCTTTACTGAGTTTTTCTTCCAGTCAGGACCGTCATCAGTCACCAAGATGACAGCCTGCTTTCCCTCATCCTGTTTTGCTTTCAGAAAGAGTGGCATCAAATCATCCTAATGGTTTTGACATGTTGTTCTGAATGAAGCCTTTCCTCTCAGTGCTATGTGCAATGGTCCAGTCCTTGGGGAAATTGTATGCGATTCCAGCAAACCTTTCCCATCTTCTGGATCCTTCCGATGTGAAGTTGACTAATCAACCATTGTAAGTTCATCCTGGTAGACTGACTGATCTACTCCTCATTGACCTGTCTTTGGTGGATGAGGGAGGAGATGTGGTTACTCAATGTGTTTATCAATATTGATTGAGAACAATCAAGTGCTCTATTAAGTTAACCTGTTTTGTATGATCCTTTATCAATGGTTTTGTCTTTGAGAAAATATCAAGCAAATGTGCAAATGATCAGGTGCAGTTACACACCCCAATATTTGTAACAAAATATCTTAAACTCTGAAGTAAATGGTACAAACAAATATTTTAAATAATCGAAAGTTTAATCTTGCTGGCCAAAATTTTTTCATTTCTTATTTCAGATGGCTATGATGCTTGTAGAATTAATTGTGTGCACAAGAGTGGTTCTTTGATTGTAAAACAATGACTGAAAGTTTTTAACCTGAAGTTAATTCAAAACTGTTCCTGTAAATTTTACTTTTCACTGAAAAAATGTCCTCTGTATAAATCCCACTGGAATCCTTTGCCTCATAAAGCAATCCCATTCCATTATTCATGATTCAAATCATACAGTGTATGCCTTGGCTATGTGGTCTCTCATGGTAGAGGTGCATACACCAGTGCACAGAGAAAGTGGGAGGAGAGGGGAGTAAATGGAACTTTTTTCGGTTGAGTGGTAACTATAAAAAATATGTATGTTTAAATATGACATATTTATATTTTATTTGACAATGAAAAGATTATTAAGAAGTGAAGTTGTTCATTTTCTCAGCAAGAATGAACCACTTTGAAAACTTCAAGTTGCTGTGAGATTGTAAGTTTTTAATCAGGCCCCAGGGTAATTTCAATAATTCGCCGACATTTTTCAATTGTTTACAAAAATCATGCACATTTTACTTTAATGTGAGTGCAATGAAAAAGAAACAAATGTTATCCTTGCAATCACAACCAGGATTAAAAGTTATGAAAATCTCTTAGTAAACATCGGAAATGTGCAAAGATGAACAAGTAAAAGTAACAAAGGTTATCCTTACTGTTAAAAACCAGAAAGAACATTTTGGAAAATCTCTGAGAGAACATTGGAAAAGTGCAAAATTGAATCAAAATTCTGCCTGCATTGATGTGAGTTACTGCCACTGAATTATCAAATGGTGTATATGATGGATTTGGTTGTGACTTACTGGACTGAACCAAATGCTCAACAAGCTCAGTACAGCTTTCTCAACTGAGATTGCAGATTCAAGTTATCTGGAGAGTCATTTCTCTGTTATGGTCAAGACAAGAACTCCTTGTATAGACTACTGTGAGCAATAAGGAATTAATAATCAAGAGGATACTGACCAGGATTCATCATGGATGAACCGTCTGATGCATCAAGAGAACTCAATCATGTCAATGAACTGCAGGAGTTTTTGAAGCGTCAAGAAGGATTTTCTTCTCATCACTCACTGTGACAGTGAACTGAGGAACTTTATTGTATGAGCTGGTGATACGTCCTGTGCTATGTAAAACACTTTACTGGAGTGTGCAGTAGGAAAGACTAAGAGTTAGTCCTTGAAGGGTCCTCCATGATGAGACACTCACTATGTTCAGTTACATCTATCAGCTACTGACAGAACACCACAAATCACTGCACATCAAATCCTACTGATGACCACATCTTACTGATGAGTGTGAAATGTAGTTAACTGCTTGATACCTGTTGCAGTATAGCTGTCTATGCCTACTGCCTGTTGCAGTATAGCCGAGTCAGCCGTACCAATTGTCACAGGTTTGAAAGTGTTACAGCTTAATATCCATGGATTTGCAGTATCGCCATGCAGTGTTGCCAACATAGCTTCCCATGCACTGTCTCCACAACTCATGTTAAAGCAGTCACAGTCCAAATGAGAACATCAGCATCAGTCAAACAGTTACAGCCCAACCATTGAATAGTGTTGAAACTTTCACAACTACAATGACTTGAAGGATGAACTCCAAGTCAGAAGTAAAGTGTACATACTGAAGAAGTTTCATTCACAATGAACTGCTGTTTACATACATGTATCACCCTGAGAACAATGTCAGTGCAACACCATTAAAGTTAGGGATGCAGTTTTCTGGAAACATCATCTTCAAGTGGATCTTCAACGAACACCTCAAGTAGACTTGACAAAATAAACTCACTGCAACAAATAGATACACTCGGAGACTCCCTATGCATTATGGAAAGATTGTGCTGCAAATCCAACAGCAAAGAAAAATCTTGATATTTAAGATGATCAGAGATTGAAGATAAATCCTGGATAATGACACAGCAAGAATAACCCAGTTCATGATTGGCGCTCTAAGTTAATCTGTTGCAATTTACTTGACAAAATGCACTGAACATCAACAAATGGACACTCTTGTTAATTATGCAAGCAGTGAGCTGCAAAACCAGCAGCAGAATTAACTTTTTTAAATCACAGATGATCAGAGAATAGACATGAATCCTGGTTGATGATAGAGCAAGGATAACTCAGTTCATTTTGTCTGGATTACCAAGCTTGATTTAAGGCTACACAACCCACACAAATCATTATTGCAATGAACAGAAATAACAGAGTTAATTTTGGTCTAGATGCAAAACGGGTCAAGAACTTCCTTAGTAGTCATAGTAAATTGCTATACACTTCTTGTACATTTACAACTCATAACTTACTCTCTGTATTGATGAGTGTGCTCACTTTTTTATGAAGAGAATAACAGACTTGGCGCCACTTCATTTAAGTGTTTAGCACAAGAATTCTGCTTAGCACAAAAATTCTGCTTAGCTCAAAAATATGATGCTCAGCAGGATTGGGTTACCAGTCAGGATGTCATGTGAAATCACATCAATTGCTACTGGTGTTCAATTTATTTATCTTTGTGAAATAAGGAAGTCATGATAATTATGATAATGGGATTGCTTTTTCAGGCCTTGGATTCAACTAATAAAGGGGCAGGGATACTTTCCCAGAGAAGAAAACACTTCTGTTATAAAATATTTTTCTGTTATAGATTTACAGGAATGTTTGAAAGGAGGCAAGGGGTTCTGTGGTCCTTCCTTGTGAAATTCCAGGCCTTCTTTTTATGAAGTAGCTCAATATTGAGATTTAGTGGAGAGATTTCTGTCTTCGCGTCCAGAGATATTTAGGAAAAGCTTCAGTCATTGCTTCAGTTATTAAACTTCTTTGTACAATCAATTCCTCAAAAAGTACCTACAGGTGTTAACTGCATAGGAAAATCATCCATCGTATACTTGGTGTTTACAAGTATCTAGAAATTGTACTTTGTGTTTCAGAAACTGATTACTGATTTAATGCACGGTGATGTAAGTGACTGGTTTCCTGTTAAATTTGCAAAGAAATAAGTTTGTACGTAGCAACAGCTGGTGTTATTATATCAGTAATGACATAAGGCTCCATGGATAAAGAAATCTGTGCTGCAGGTTGAAATACTTCTCTTCTTGACTTTACTATTCAACTTTATCTTCTTGCTCAACTCTACTGCTTAGCTGTTTTCCTGTTTTGCTTCTCTCTTTGTCCCTTTTCAGCTTGACCGTTCCTGACCACTCCATCTTCATCTTGACTGACTGATGTCTCTTGAAATCAGGGACATCAGTGTACCACATTTCACCTTTATCTTTGTATGAGGGAAGGTTGTCCCTCTTGGAATAGTTGGAATATGGAGGAACAAAAGGATTTAAGTCTTGTGACGGTTTCTTGTGGCAAAATTTCTCTTTTATCACTGTGACAGATTTTCCTTCCCTCCCCCTTCCCTTATCAAACTTTTACCTCTGTGTACTAAATGGGTGTATTGGGCATACCTTTGTTCATTGACTTTATAAAAGCAGTAATGACAAAATGCTCCATGGATAAGGAAATCAGTGCTGCAGGTTGAAACACTTCTCTTCTTGACTTCACTTGTCAACTTTACTAGTCTCCTTCGACTAAATACAGGAAACAGTTCATACACTAAGTAAAATCTTCATCCATGGTGCCACATATCCATGTGGGTAAAGCTACTTCCAGAGCAGAGACTTGATGCACATCCAGAAGAAGAAAAACTCTCACCCGGTCCATGCCTCTTTCTAAAGCAGTGAAAACAATTTCAATTTAAAAAGAATTATACGGCAAACACAAGCATTTTCTTGCTTGAGTCTAAGTGAATAAAATTCAGTTGATTTTGTTATGTTCTAAATCCATCATTGTATCAACAACACTTCTCAGCAGAAATTGATTGTGCTCTGAATATTCACAGTGCACAACTTCCGATTTATTTTTGTATTCCATATTCTTTTCCATTAGGCCCCTACTATTTATTTTTTCAACCCAAAATTGTGTACAGTTTACAGTCTTTAAACATAGACAACAGAACCAACATAATGTTATCCAAGTACCACACTCACTCGGATTCCTATCGTTTGGCGAGCAAGAGAATTTATTGTACACCAAACAACAAGTTAAAAATGGGTGAATGCTGGATGTACAAAGCGATCCTAACTCAGGCAATGCAAGACAGCCATCACAAGGTAGCCATTGTCTAGACAACTGGTGTGTGTACTGGTTGTCGGAAGCAAAGTGCATTGGCCTACTGTAAACGATTGGACCAGGGTTTGCTTTGCGTGCCTCCCATCGGTGACAAAACGTAACTCGTGAAATGGGACCACAAACACACACACACACTCACATTTTATGAAAAACAAACCTAATGAAATTGTACTTTGTAGCTTTAACTTACCTTCATCTACTACCACATAAATAGGCAGCCTCCACTAGTCTTCAATGAATCTTTGACTTCCGTGATGATACTCTGAGCGCCGACGACGAAGGCACTTGCAAACAAAATGGTGCAGTTAGAAGCAATAGTTGCTCCATCACGTGTCTTTTTTTATCCAATCAGAACATGGCATGACGTCATGAACCCAAATTTTGACCTGGAAAAGGGTCAAAAAAATTTGACCCGGAGGAATGGTCCAAATTTTGACCCGGTAGTTTTAAGAGTGTAGTATTGTCAGAAAGCATGATGTGATGTTGGTGCTTTCTTACAACACTAACATATAAAAATACAACAGTTACAGCCATTAAACTAAGGGTAATGACTAATGGAAATTAAAATACAACCATAGATGTTCGTCCCCCCTGTCCAGAGACGAGGAGTATTGTTACACGTCAGGATGGCGAAACATGGATAGTTTTCAGACAAATTCTTTCTACCACAAAACCACTGGTCAACAGACCAAAATTCTTTAGAGCAATCTATGGGATTTCCAGTCAATGTATATGTTAAGGTATTCAAGGTCCGAAATTGAGTTATATGAGAGGTCTACTACCTCCAAATATAAAAAATATACTCAAGTCTGGTACTGTTGTCAATCGATTTTGCGATACAATAAGTTCTTTAATTGAGTTGTTAACTCCAAAAGTGAAGGTGTATCAAAATGGATGATTTTATTGTTTGACAAATTTAGTGTCTTCAAAAACATTAAATTGTAAAACATCTGGTAGGGAATATTAACAACTTTGTTGTAACTCAGATCTAACGAATTGAGCATAAATATCTGTTGTATCCAGAACTGACAAAACAGAATTATCTATTGTCCGACTCACCCCCGTAAAGTCAATTAAGAACGATGAACTACATTCAATTGGTACCATTTTGTTGCGGGTCGTTGAAGTAATACAGTTTACAGCAATTCTTGTATTGGCTTTGTCTTCATCTGAACACAGTATAATGTTCTTGCAGAAATCACACCTTTTGACCTGTGCAGTGATGCAATTCTCCATTTTCTTGTTGCCGGTACAGCTGAAACGGTGGCTTCTGGCATTCCAATGGGCAATACGGCTGCTGCTGCTCCTCCTCCTGCTGCTGTTCCTCCTGCTACTGCTCCATCGTTTTCTACCACTGGCGTTCCATTCGTAGTATCAACTTATCCAGATCTCTTTCCCCCAAATATGCTAATTGAACCAGTTATGTCCGTGGAAAACGAATATTGTGGTCAGGGCCACCATCATGATTTGAATTTGAATTTTATTAAAAATGACATTCATCGTGACCCGAAGGTCAAATTGCAGAGTCATTACAATAGTTAAAAATAGAAAATACATAAATTATGTTTAAAAGAACACCTAAATATCAAAAATAAATGATATAAGAAAAGAAGATTTCACCCACGCCTATAAAACAAAAACAGAACCACATTAACTAAACAACACCTCCCTGTAGTGTAAAAGGGAAATGGATTATTTGAAGGGGCATAAACGTTTAAATAAAACATAAAATGATAAGAACCACACTCCGACCACCACTAACAATAAAATGGACAAATTAGTTAAGAATTAATTAAACCTATGAAGTAAGGAACAGGACTATTTTTAAAACGACTGGTTCTGGTGGGGATGGTTGAAACATGATGACTATTACGGAGGTTTCGACCATGACTCTCAAGCCTGGTAGGGGGGAGGAGGTCTTTAGTGCGAGGGTTGTTAGCGAGTTCATTAGCAAAACGCCTGCAGTGTGCCACTCTCCTACCAGCCAGAGAGTCAAGGCCAAGCGATGAAAGAGCAGAGTCATATGAATGATAACTATTACCCAACATAATTTTACAGGCACGTTTTTGGATAGACTCAATGGTATGAGTATGCTTAACAGTAACACCCGAGTTCCAGATGACATCACCATATTCTAAAACTGGGCGTACATATCCATTAAAAACAATTCTTAATTCATCCAAACTAAATCCAAAACGTTTAAGTGACCGCAGCATGAAAAGTTTCCTGTTGGCTTTAGCTAACATATGGTTAATCTGCTTGTCCCATCTAAGGTTATTCTGAACACAAAGGCCCAGAATGTTGGCCTCTGTAACAAAAGAAACAGGTTCATCACCAATTGTTAAATTACCGGGATTTTGATGGGATTTACCGAAACACACCTGGATGGCCTGGCATTTGGAGGGATTTAGCTGCAAGTGATTTGAATCAGACCACTCCTTAAAATTATCTAAATCGTCTTGCATGTGGCCACGACTACCAGTCTTACAGTTCTCAGCAAATGTCAAGTCATCAACGTATTTCCAATACTTTGATTGTGAGTTTTGTGCTGCATCGTTAATGAGTATTTGAAAACCAATCGGGCCGAACTTTGTACCTTGGGGAATTCCCCCATTAATACCAACATAATCTGAAAGAACGTCATTATAGCGAACACATTGACGTCTATTACGAAGGAAGTCACAAATCCAGGGAACAATAGACTCACGGACCCCAATGGTGATGATCTTATCAATCAATAAGGTGTGGTCCACCAGATCAAATGCCTTTGAAAAGTCCGTAAGTACCACCGTTCCCACATTGCGACCACCCTCTGCACCCTGAAAAAGATAATGAATTAAATTAATAAGGTAATGGTTGGTAGAAACCCCCCTAACATTACCAAACTGCTGCAGGTCAATTTTAGCGTAAATATCATCAATAATCCAGTCAGTAACAAATCCTTCTGCAATCTTAGCAAAGACTGAAGTAAGTGAAACAGGTGTAGTGATAGTGGCACTCTATGGGGTTACTCTTTCCTTCTTCATATAGTGATTTGTTCAGCTCACATGCGTGGCTCAAAGCAGTTTTCCTGTAATCCAGCATAGACCTGCCCTATGTAAAAGCTTCCATTCACCTCCTCTGGAATGCTGACATCAAAGCTCACTGAAGGCGATAAGGAAAACTTGGTCAAGTCGTAGTCTCCAGCTGTCATGATCTGGTCAAGTCCAACAATGACTTGCTTCCCTCTCTCTACAGCTGTGACTGGGTAAGGCGAGAGAAAATAAAAGTACATGTATATCCAAACCTTCAAAATTTTATATAAAATTCCAATGCAGTGAACGACAAGGAGAAAAAGATGACCAGCACCTCCACAAGGCCGTCCTATCACAAAATTGTACAAATACCCCGCCCCTTAAAAAAAAGAGTTCACATGTTGCGACGTTCTCATCTGGGGAGTTGTTTGAGTTCATGCCTCACCCTCTTGCATCTCTCATTAAGGGCCTCAACTGTTATACATTTATGGTCAGAGTACCAGTCAGAGAAGTTTGGGAACTGTATCCGGGCTTGCTGGAAGATGCTGTGGAGTATTTCCTGATCTATCTGTGGAATTCTGCACTTGTTGTTATTATCTCTATAATTGCTGGTGACGTTCTTTATTGCCAATTCTTCTTTTGGAATTTCTCTTTTCATCAGACTGAGGCAAAGAAGCTTGCCACGATCATCATCATTAGCTTGACTTTTTCTTTGCTGGACCTTACCTGTAGCAATTTTTACAGATTGGCCCTTTAGCAGTACTTTGTAGTCGTGCAGTAATGGTGCACCTGTCCATAACCTAGCACGCTCTGGACCCAGCGTTTTTCCATTGATGGCATCGCCTTTAACCTCGTAGTCGACCTCTGAGAGAAGAAATCCTACTTTCAATGAAGCTGTCACCCCTGTTATAAATAATTGACAATGTAGAAGACATACATTGCGGATTAAAAATGATCAAATGATTTGAAAAACATTCTATTACACTGTTTTGTTTTAACAAAAATGCCATTTAAATGCTATAAAATAAGAAAATACTTGTAGTACAAAAAAAAGCCTTGGTAATTTGCTTTCGGTTCTTCAAATAAAAATGGTTGAAAAATTATAATAGTGATGAAAAATGTAATAGGGTACTTTGCGCATGATAGCTCACAAATAACTTACATTCGAAGGTAAGAATCCAAACTCGAGCAGCTATTCCCTGAAAGAACTTGAGGGATCTATCCAATGCAATGTCTTCATCATCTATACATTTTAAAATTATGAGTTAAAAATAACAAATTTTCATTTCAGAAAACATATGTTCTACAAGAATCCAAGCCTGTCAATCTTAATTGCAGTCAACTATTGTAAAAACGAGACAAGATTTTGGGTAATTGTGAGTTAGTAAATTGAACTACAGAATAGATCAAATCTACTAGATTTTTCACATTAGCAATGCATTTACCTGCTTTAGTTGATGTGGATCAATGCTAGCCCTGTCAACCTTTCTTCTGTCATACTTGTACGCATGAAGCAAGTTGTGAAGTCCTTTTTTGTGGAAAGGGGAGGGCGGAATTTTTAAGACTTTTTCTGACTTTTTTGGGGGGGGGTGGGTCCGCCCCTCCCCCCAACTACCCCCACAACTGTCCACCCAAATGAAATGTTGGTCTTTGATAGCAATTTCACTCTTGTCACATCAACTTGCATAGTAGGTGACAATACCCATGTGTTGGTTCCTCTTTGTAGTCCCAAGGACATTGCAGCCCGTTTGTTGGTACTGATGCCCTCTTCTTCACATCTCCTTAGTTGTATGGTGGAAAACATTTATTTCATACTGAATCAACAATAAGATACATACATTGTAGAAAAGCAAATAATTACTCAATACATTTCTATCACACTATTATGATTTAACTGAAAATTAATGTACATGAGTCAATATGTAGGAAGAAAGTGAAGCAAACAATGTTACTTTTGTTCTTTTCCCTATTTGACAGACAAAACAGACACACACGTATACACAAGCTGACAGCTAAGACCAAACAAACATAACCGATTCAGAAAATAATAATAATATCAATAAATAAAACATTAGATTATGATGGCATTACAGATATTTAACTAACAAGTAATGTTGAAGTTTTCTTCTTTGTACTAATTGTAGCAGGTTGCTTAAAATTTGTGGGAAGACTATTCCAATATTCTGTTCCTCGTGATAATTCGAACAGCTTTCTTTTGCATAAGTAAAAGTTTGTTACATAGTGACTTTCCGTGACCCCAGGATAATATTGCGTAATTTAAATATGAGAGGATGAATGCATTGTATAATGTTACAGAATTTTTTGCGATAGAAAGAATTTCAATCTACAGTCGACTCTCGTTAATACGAGGTCCGCCGGACTAGCCCGTTTTCCTCGTTATATCCGAAGCTCGTAATATCCGAAGCTCGTAATATCCGATCACGGTAATAATCAATGCACTATGCACAAAGTGCATGACATAATGGCCGCACGTGTACACAGACAAGGCTGCTGCAATACATGTATAACTGTGTGCATAGTGTGTGCATGTACCGCACAAACAAACACAAAATTGGGCTAATAAAAATGTTTATTTGAGTTATTTCAGTTTGAAAGTCAATTTATAAAATCAATTTACATTTTACATGATTAAAAAGATGTCTGAGATTTTAACTTGCTGTTCTTGTTTAGCGAAGTTTCCGTGCAAAACTTCGTTCGCAGCAGTCCACAAATATATTCTTGATTTTCATTGGTAACCACCAGTGTAGTGTTAGATGGTTCATTGCTGACGCGGGATACCAGGGAAATCTTGCTGTTGCATTTAATATTGATCGCGCAAAAATTTTAGCTTTTCAGTTGCGGTGGTATTTTTTTCTGCTGAAAATGCACATCATGCACTTGTAAAACTCAATGGATCAGTATCTTTTCTGAAGATTTCACATGAATTGATGAATGCTGACTTAGTATGGAATCTGCTCCGTTGTTTGAACCATGTTTGAACCATGCAAGCCTCCTAATCCCACCATTGTCCGGAGTTTGGAATTAACAACCTGCTCGCTGACTCGTGACTCCAGTTTCGGATCAGCATTGCTCGCGATAGCGTCCAGTTTAGCACCTCTATTGACTGTCTTACAAACCATAAATAACGATTTTCAAGCTGTTGAAGGTATTTCCTTTGTTGGGCTTTTTATTATTCTCGTTACAAAAGGGTTGAAAACAATGTTTTGCTCAAAACGGGCCGACAAAATTACCTCGTTGTAACCGTGTTCTCGCTACTACCGTGCTCGTATAATCCATATTTAAATGCCTTGAAACACGCACGGGGCAGTTCGGGACCGGCAAAAAACCTTGTATTAACCGGAACCTCGTAATATGCGAGCTCGTATTAACGGGAGTCGACTGTATTCATAATACCAACATTTTTGGAGATTTTTGTGGTTAAAACATCTATGTGTTTTTTCCAAGACAAGTTCTCATCAATATAAATACCTAAAAATTTACAAATCTTTGTTTGGTTGAGAGCACTGTCATTTAAACAGAGGGGTACATGGCGCACATATTTCTTTTGCCTGGCACAAGAAATTATATAGTTTGTTTTAAGGGCATTAATTGACAGTTTATTTGCTAGAAGCCAGTTACTTATTTTAACAAGCTCTACGTTAAGGTTTTGTATAGCTATGTCAACATTGTGGTGATTATATAAAAGGCTTGTATCATCTGCAAACATACAGAAAGAGATCAAACTAGACGAATTACAAATATCATTTATATTATAATGAACAATAGAGGACCTAATACAGAACCTTGAGGAACTCCACAAGAAATATATTTATCGGATGATTGTCTAGAATTATACGAAACAAATTGCTTTCTATGTGTTAATTAGCTCTTAAACCATTCCAGGGCCAACCCACGAACACCAATATTCTCTAACTTAGTAATAAGAATGTCATGGTTAACAGTGTCGAAAGCCTTGGACAGGTCCAGGAAAACACCAATTGAAAATTGCTTATTATCAATAGCTTTAATAATTTTCTCTAACATACTTGTAATAGCTAATTCTGTGGAGCGTTGTGCTCTGAAACCGTATTGGGATTCTGATAGAAGGCCATGCTTGTTAATAAAACAAATTAGTCAAAAAGAAATTATGAACTTACAGTTTGTGAGCAATCCTGTTCTTACAACATTTTCAAAGTTAATGAACAAAAGAATCGCTTCAGACATACATGCACATAAGCCTTACTTTAGCCTTTTTTTCTGAAGAAGTGAAAAGTCAAAAATAATGCTGAATTTAAATTTGGACAGACACAACCAACAACAAATATATATTTACAGAATCATGGCTTAAAATATAAACAAAAACAAACTTACGCTAAGTTGCACTAGAATTCAAATAATTGCCGCTCCACTAACACACAATCATTGGCCAAAACAGCCATCCTCTGGTCATCATACAGTCGCCAAAATAGATGTCATACTTGTTGCAGCTCTTGCACCTTAAATTAAACCTTTTTGCAGATTTCAGTCCCTCAAAGGTGAAATACCTTACAGAAACTGGGTCATGGTCCCTATATAGTTTTGCAGAGCATTCCAGGCATTCACTGCAGGGAGGGGTAAATATGGTATTGGTAGAACTAACAGTCGCAGTGGTCAATGGACGAGGACCTGGAGTTCTTCCTGTCGCAGAACCGCTTGTAACTTAGTAAGTGACTAGTTGTAGTAAGTCATCTAAGTCTTTAACAACATTAATTAATTCAATAACAGTTTGAAACCCAAACTGGCTAACCACATCTCCAAACTTTTTGTTAACCGACAATACTGAAGAGTCTATAAAGTCTAACGAAGAACAAACACCTTCCAATGTTGTTTTGTACCTTCTGAGTTTAGTATTATTTTCCTGCACAAGGCTTACCAGTTGAACAAAGTTGAACACTTTTTTTCGGCGGCATGGCAGGTGCAAGTGATGAACATCTTCAGAAAAGAAGAACACAAAAACACTCTGAAGACGGCCAGGGAACGTAACCTCGCTGTTGAAATTGTCCATTTATTGCAGCCAAGTTGGCAATTATAAACACTGCACATCTGGTCAACAGTGTCTAACTCTATATTCAATGATTCAAGGACCAGTGGGGGGGGGGGGGGGGGCTCAGGGGGCTGGAACACCATCTCTCTCATTTAACTTTAAACCATTTTTTTAATTTAAGGTTCACCTTCGTTGTCAGCTGAGTTGACAAGCGGTACGTTTTTTTGAACATTTTCTGCGGGGAAAAAACATGTTAAACTTTTTTATTACTGGTACACAATTAAAAGTTCAAAAGTATTGATTGAATTAGGATAAAAATTGGCAATTTTGAATGCCTGTTATTGAACTTGATTAAACATAATATTTTTGCTTAAATTGGCCTAGAAAACCATTTCTGTACTGATCCAATACCTCAAACAGAATCTTGGCTAGCCAAAGCTCTCTTGGTCTCTCTTGCTTTCCTTGCACCATCTCGCTCGTTTGCAAACTCTAACAGATCTTTAATCTGATGTTCTACTTTGTTGTTGGTTGAGTTGACAAGCAGTACATTTTTGCAAATGAACTCAGGACACTTGAGGAAAAATATAAGTAAGTTTCTATGTGATTGCGGTGTCAATGGAACGACATATTCTAGTGAATCTACCCTTCACAAGGCCTCTCATCATCTTCATCTCAGTATGTGCCATGTCCAAAGATGCAGAGCTATGTGGTTTCTTCTCCTGTTTGCTCTTGCTTCATCAAAGCATCCGTTTTGCTTTCAGAAAGAGTGGCATCAAATCATCCTAATGGTTTTGACATGTTGTTCTGAATGAAGCCTTTTCTCTCAGTGCTATGTGCAATGGTCCAGTCCTTGGGGAAATTGTATGCGATTCCAGCAAACCTTTCCCATCTTCTGGATCCTTCCGATGTGAAGTTGACTGATCAACCATTGTAAGTTCATCCTGGTAGACTGACTGATCTACTCCTCATTGACCTGTCTTTGGTGGATGAGGGAGGAGATGTGGTTACTCAATGTGTTTATCAATAATGATTGAGAACAATCAAGTACTCTATTAAGTTAACCTGTTTTGTATGATCCTTTATCCATGGTTTTGTCTTTGAGAAAATATCAAGCAAATGTGCAAATGATCAGGTGCAGTTACACACCCCAATATTTGTAACGAAGTATCTTAAACTCTGAAGAAAATGGTACAAACAAATATTTTAAATAATCAAAAGTTTAATCTTGCTTGCCAAAAGTTTTGTTTTTTCTTATTTCAGATGGCTATGATGCTTGTAGAATGAATTGTGTGCACAAGAGTGGTTTTTTGATTGTAA
Organism: Pycnopodia helianthoides; assembly: GCA_032158295.1. Lineage (NCBI taxonomy): Eukaryota > Metazoa > Echinodermata > Asteroidea > Forcipulatida > Asteriidae > Pycnopodia > Pycnopodia helianthoides. The sequence goes on from JASTWB010000034.1 coordinate 122,395, forward strand.
AGCAATGACTGAAAGTTTTTAACCTGAAGTTAATTCAAAACTGTTCCTGTAAATTTTACTTTTCGCTGAAATAATGTCCCCTGTAGAAATCCCACAGCAATCCTTTGCCTCATCAAGCAATCCCATTCCATTATTCATGATTCAAATCACACAGTGTATGCCTTGGCTATGTGGTCTCTCATGGTAGAGGTGCATACACCAGTGCACAGAGAAAGTGGGAGGAGAGGGGAGTAAATGGAACTTTGTTCGGTTGAGAGGTAAATATAAAAAACATGTATGTTTAAATATGACATATTTATATTTTAAGTGACACTGTTATGGCATTCCATAGATAAAACAAAATGAAAAAGATTATTAAGAAGTTAAGTTGTTCATTTTCTCAGCAAGAATGAACCACCTTGAAAACTTCAATTTGCTGTGAGATTGTAAGTTTTTAATCAGGCCCCAGGGTAATCTCAATAATTTGCTGACATTTTTCAATTGTTTACAAAAATAAATTCTGAAAAGCCATGCACATTTTACTTTAATGTGAGTGCAACGACAAAGAAACAAATGTTATCCTTGCAATCAGAACCAGGATGAAAAGTTATAACAATATCTTAGTAAACACTGGAAATGTCAAAGATGAACAAGTAAAAGTAACAAAGGTTATCCTTGCTGTTAAAAACCAGAAAGAACATTTTCGAAAATCTCTGAGAGAACATTGGAAAAGTGCAAAATTGAATCGAAATTCTGCCTGCAGTGATGTGAGTTACTGCCACTGAATTATCAAATGGTGTATATGATGGATTTGGTTGTGACTTACTGGACTGAACCAACTGCTCAACAAGCTCAGTACAGCTTTCTCAACTGAGATTGCAGATTCAAGTTATCTGGAGAGTCATTTCTCAATCAGAACTCAATCATGTCAATAAACTGCAGGAGTTTTTGAAGCATCAGGAAGGATTTTCTTCTCATCACTCACTGTGACAGTGAACTGAGGAACTTTATTGTATGAGCTGGTGATACGTCCTGTGCTGTGTAAAACACTTTACTGGAGTGTGCAGTAGGAAAGACTAAGAGTTAGTCCTTGAAGGGTCCTCCATGATGAGACACTCACTATGTTCAGTTACATCTATCAGCTACTGACAGAACACCACAAATCACTGCACATCAAATCCTACTGATGACCACATCTTACTGATGAGTGTGAAATGTAGTTAACTACTTGATACCTGTTGCAGTATAGCTGAGTCAGCCGTACCAATTGTCACAGGTTTGAAAGTGTTACAGCTTAATATCCATGGATTTGCAGTATCGCCATGCAGTGTTGCCAACATTGCTTCCCATGCACTGTCTCCACAACTTGTGTTAAAGCAGTCACAGTCCAAATAGGAACATCAGCATCAGTCAAACAGTTACAGCCCAACCATTGAATAGTGTTGAAACTTTCACAACTACAATGACTTGAAGGATGAACTCCAAGTCAGAAGTAAAGTGTACATACTGAAGAAGTTTCATTCACAATGAACTGCTGTTTACATACATGTATCACCCTGAGAACAATGTCAGTGCAACACCATTAAAGTTAGGGATGCAGTTTTGTGGAAACACCATCTTCAAATGGATCTTCAACTAGACTTCAATTAGACTTGACCAAGTGCACTCATTGTAAAAAAAATGGATACACTCAGAGACTCCGTATGCATTATGGAAAGATTGTGCTGCAAATCCAACAGCAAAGAAAATTCTTTATATTTAAGATGATCAGAGATTGAAGATGAATCCTGGATAATGACACAGCAAGGATAACCCAGTTCTTGATTGGCGCTCTAAGTTAATCTCTTGCAATTTACTTGACAAAATGCACTGAACATCAACAAATGGAAACAATGGACACTCTTTTTAATTATGCAAGCAGTGAGCTTCAAAACCAGCAGCAGAATTAACTTTTTTAAATCACAGATGATCAGAGAATAGACATGAATCCTGGTTGATGATAGAGCAAGGATAACTCGGTTCATTTTGTCTGGATTACCAAGCTTGATTTAAGGCTACACAACCTACACAAATCATTATTGCAATGAACAGAAATAACAGAGTTAATTTTGGTCTAGATGCAAAATGGGTCAAGAACTTCCTTTGTAGTCATAGCAAATCGTTGTACAATTCTTGTACATTTACAACTCATAACTTACTCTCTGTATTGATGAGTGTGCTCACTTTGTTATGAAGAGAATAACAGCTTGGGCGCAATGTCATAAAAGTGGTCAGCACAAAAAGTCTGCTTAGCACAAAAATATGATGCTCAGCAGGATTGGGTTATTAGTTAGGATTTCATGTGAAATCACATCATTTGCAACTGGAGGTCAATTTAGTTATCTTTGTGAAATAAGGAAGCCATGATAATTATGATAATGGGATTGCTTTTTCAGGCCTTGAATTCAACTAAAAAAGGGGCAGGGATACTTTCCCAGAGAAGAAAGCACTTCTATTACAAAATATTTTTTCTGTAGATTTACAGGAATGTTTAAAAGGAGGAACCAAGGCCTTGAGCTGAGCCATGGAGGCAAGGGGTTGTGTGGTCCTTCCTTGTGAAATTCCAGGCCTTCTTTTTATGAAGTAGCTCAATATTGAGATTTAGTGGAGAGATTTCTGTCTTCGCGGCCAGAGATATTTAGGAAAAGCTTCAGTCATTGCTTCAGTTATTAAACTTCTTTCAATCAATTCCTCAAAAAGTATTAACAGGTGTTAACTGCATAGGAAAATTATCCATCATATATTTGGTGTTTACAATTATATAGAAATTGCACTTTGTGTTTCAGAAACTGATTACTGATTTAATGCACGGCAATGCAAGTGACTGGTTTCCTGTTACATTTGCAAAGAAATAAGTTTGTTCTAAGCAACAGCTGTTGTTATTATATCAGTAATGACGTAAGGCTCCATGGATAAAGAAATCTGTGCTGCTGGTTGAAATACTTCTCTTCTTGACTTTACTATTCCATTTTATCTTCTTGCTCAACTCTACTGCTTGGCTGTTTTCCTTTTTTGCTTCTCCCTTTGTCTTTTTTCGGCTTGATCCTTCCTGACCACTTCTTCTTTATCTTAACTGATGTTTCTTGAAATCAGGGACATCAGTGTACCACATTTCACCTATATATTTCTATGAGGGAAAGTTTTCCCTCTTGGAATAGTTGGAATATGGAGGAACAAAGGGATGTAAGTCCTGTGACGGTTTCTTGTACCTAAATTTCTATTTTATCACTGTGACAGATTTTTCTCCCCCTTCCCATATCAAACTGTTACCTCTGTGACAGTTTTCCCCCTCCCTCCACCCGAGGGCAAATAGAGGAAATTGACTATGACTAAAACTTTGTTTTCGTCATCTTCTGACACCAATATAAAATCCCTGTCAGCGAGCGGCTGCTTGCAGAAAAGTACATTGATTCGTTTGGCGGTGAGCCCCTCACCTCCATCCTGTGATGGTTGGATCCTGTGATCCTCCTCTAGCAAAATGGGAACTTGGTGTAGTCCGCATCTGCCCCTCTGTACGGCGTTGGCCCATCCAGCCTGGCACTGGAGATAGTTGGGTATCCTTTGTCCCACTACCCTCCATGTTTTGGCGGTGTGCCCCTCTCCTCCATTCTGTAATGGTTGGATCCTGTGATGCTTTTCTAGCAAAATGGGAACTTGGTGTAGTCTGCATTTGCTCTTCTGTCCGGCGTTGGTCCATCCAGCCCGGCACAGGTGATAGTGGGGTATCCTTTGTCCCACTACCTGTTTTATCCTGAGTGTCATTTATTGGTAAAAACCGATAATGTACTCCAGGCTCCTCCACATCCATCCAGTCATCGTTGGTTAATAGAGATTGTTCTGGGAGAATCACCCTTGGGTGAGATGTCCTTGGCCGGTCTCTGTTTTTCTTTATTTCTTTGTCTTTCCTTAGGTTTGCTATTTCTAGCCAAGCCTGTTTCATTTCTTGTTTGTTCTTTTCTAACTGGTCTAGCAACTTCCGCAAAATTTGTTGTTATAATTTATATTCTAAATCATAATAAATCCAAATCCCAGTTTTGACACCAACTTGACAGTTCCCCTCCCCCCCGGTATTTATTGAACTTCCAATTGTACAGGGTAATATATTTCAAAGGGATCAGTTATCAATATATTTAGTGAAACTATAGAGTGGTCATTGGAATACATGGATTAGAAGTAAATTGATAAGGAGTGTGATGATCCACCAGGGATCACAGTAAACAACTGTTGTAGTGAGGACAATGGATGGCACTGTGTTAAGGGGATTTTTCCCAGTGAAGCCCTTGGGAATTTCAGTGTCATGCCAAAAACTGTCCGCTGCCAAAAAGTGTCCGCTCATTAGCATATTGCGATCTGATTGTTCATGCGTCTATGACGTCACATTGTTTACGGAAGTCTGCTAAAAAGCGACCGCGTTTAGCGTGCATCATTGCGTGCCTTGCTGCTTAGCTGTAGAGACGTCTTACAGATCAGATCAGTTTTCAACTGAATTTGCTTCTTTTTTTTTTGTATATTATTATAAGGATTTGTAACACTTAACATTTAGCACTTTCTCACATTATTCATTTATTATTTTGGATTTTTAAAACCTGCACAAAACCAGCACTTTTTACTAGTTGTAATACTAATCTTTGCCTAACAATTGCCTTATAGCCTACATCGCTTGCTTGATATTTTTTCAACTTACTTGAAATTATTGTGATTTAGTAGGTGATCATGGCCGAAGAAATTGCTGATCAACGTAGCAAATCTAACCTTTCGTTGGAGCATGTTTTACAGTTTCTTTCAGAAGGAAGTTATCCTCTTGGAATGAGTGGTAACCAGCAGCAAGATGTTCCCAGATTTGCAAGCGGCTTCAGAGTAGAAGGTATGATACCAACTGATTTTGCCATCGAGAATTATTCTTACTTTTAATTAAAATCAACACTTGTTGTATATGAAACTTTACTACAGTGCAAGGTCTCTTTTATTAAGTTGTTTTTTTCTTGTGAGAAAACATTTTGGAAAACCGCAGTTGCCAACCGCAGTTAACATAATTTTGAACTGGAAAATGTTAAATTGAAAGTATACATAAATGACATTGTATTGACCTGCAGGCAACAAGCTTTACTACAGCGGAAAGGGAGCTCAGAGTCAGAGACCTCTAGTCATCTTTGATGAGGGAAGACGTAAGGAGATCCTCCACGAGTGCCACGACTCAGCCTTTGGGGGGTCATTTTGGGCAGAAGAAGACCCTACTGAAGATTGAGGCTCGGTTCTACTGGCGGACGGTAGTGAAAGATGTGAACGAGTGGGTAAGTTACGTGCCAATCTTAACTGATGCAACATTGGATTTAAAGGAACATTACAGAATTGGTTTTGCTAACAAAACAGTTGCTGGCAGTGTAAGCACTTAATATAATCCACCATATGCATAAACTGACAAACCTGTAGAAGTTTGAGATCGATCGGCCATCTGGGTCACGAGAAAATAGTGAAAAACCGATTACACATTTGCATGAAATCATATAGATTCAACAAATGAATAAAACGCTCACTGAGCGATAAACTCCAATCGGAAAATTTGTTTATTCATTTCTCATCAAATATGGCGTTTCAGACAGAAATATTTCAAGGGATGTTTTCTTCCATCATCATCATTAGACTGTAAGTTTTATGTAAATCTGTGATCAAAAAGTAAATTTTACAAGTTTTTTTCTTACCAATTCTGTAACGTTCCTTTAAACACCAAATGTTAGAAACAATAGTGTTATGCTGTATTCTTTTCTTTGAACAGGAGCAAATTTTGCTACGACTACTCTAGTTGACTAGTGCTTTCTCAATAAAAAGTTAAATTTGTATCCAAATAAACCCTTTTCATTTTTGTAGATTCATCATTGCATCAAATGCCAGGGAATGGAGGAAAACAAAACCGTTGCCCCGGAGCTTCAACCCATCTCTGTGGTTGGTCCCTGGGTGATGGTTGGGATCAACCTGATTGGTCCATTCAAGGAGTCAAAGGCTGGCAATTGCTATGTCCTAACAGCTACGGACTACTACACTAAGTGGCCCGAGGCAATGCCAATCCCATGAAAGGATGCTGTGAGTTTAGCGAAGAGCCTCGCTAGTTTATTTTGCAGGTAGGTTCATTCCAAGAGACAGGCATGACAATCTCCCTACTTGAATCAAATATCTGATTTTTTGTTTGCCATTTGAAATTTTTTGATAAGTAGCCTTAAAAAAGTTTGTTAAAATTGTGATAAGTGGCCTGAAACGTTTGTTAAAAGTCAGCATCGTGCACATAATAATAATTATAAAAATAAAATAACATTTGTATAGCGCTTTCCACAGGCGTTTCAAAGTGCTTTAGCATTGTCTGAAAAGATGTGTTTTTAACTGAGTCTTGAATGAGCTGATTGAGGATGAGTCACGGATGTGAAGAGGGAGTTTGTTCCAGCAAGTTGGTGCAGCTACTGAGAATGCTCTATCACCATAGCAGGTATTCGTGCGTGGACCATTGGAAAGTTGAAGATGAATGTTGGATGTTGATCGAAGGCTCATGGATGAAGAAGGCAACTTTTGTGAGATGAGACTATTGATGTATGTGGGAGCGAGGCCATATATTGCTTTGTAAACAAGGAGAAGAATTTTGAACTGAATCCGCTTGAGAACAGGTAGCCAGTGTAGAGAACGAAGAACCGGTGTAATATGTTCATAACGCTTTACTCTCATGACCATGCGTGCCGCAGTGTTTTGTACACATTGAACTGGGACGATGTGATTAGCTGGCAAGGCATACAATACACTATTGCAATAGTCAAGATGGGATGTGGTGAGAGCATGGACGAGGCGCTCTGTCGATTTTACGTCAAGGTAGTTGCGGAGTTTCCCGATCTTATAAATACCAAAAGATGCTGCACGGCAAACATTGTGTATGTGTTTATCCAATTGTAGGTGGCTGTCAAGAATGACCCCGAGGTCACGAGCTGACTCGGAGACGGTGACAGCATCACCACCAATGCTCATTACCGGTAGGTTGTCTGATTTACGAAACTGTGAGGTGATGTGTATGAGCTCTGTCTTTGTAGAGTTGAACTTGAGCTTGTTGGTCACAGCCCAATATTGCAGATCACTGATACAGTTTTGCAAGGAATTGATAGCTTCGTGATGCTCCTTTGGGTTTAGAATGACATATAGTTGTGTCGTCAGCATACATAACGTGTTGAATATCGCGATGAGCACTGATGACCTTACTCAGAGGACCGGTATAGAGTATGAATTCAAGAGGTCCCATAACCGACCCCTGAGGTACACCACACGGAAGGGGGTGGGCCTGGGAGAGAACGCCATTGACAACAATCCGTTGCTCACGATTCTCCAGATATGACACTAGCCAATCTAGTGCAGTGCCGTCAATGCCATAGCAACTCTTGAAGCGCTGTTTAAGGGTGTTGTGGTCAATAGTGTCGAAAGCCGAAGAAAAGTCCAGTAAAATGAGAACAGCTTCTAGACCCTTGTCAATTGCTAGAAGGATGTCATTCATGACTTTAGTCAAGGCAGTCTCAGTAGAATGGAACTTCCGATATGCTGATTGAGCCTCAGAGAAAAGGTGATTATCCAGAAGATATGTTTGAAGTTGAGCAGATGCGATTTTTTCAAGAACCTTTGCAATGAACATCAGATTAGCAATTGGTCGATAGTTTTTGAAGTCATTTGGGTCGAGGTTGGGTTTCTTGAGCAGTGGAACAACGTGGGATGTTTTGTATGCCATTGGAAAAACGCCTGACATTAACGATTGGTTGATTATCTGAGTGATATATGGAAGAAGTTCATCCAAGCAAAGTTTGACTATCCAGGTAGGAACGGGGTCCAATGAGCATGATTTTGATGGGCTATCTGTGACGACTTTTCTGACAGCATCCTCTGAGGTAGGTTGGAAGTGTGTAAAGCTACTAGTTATAGCTTCTGGAACAGACATGTCTCTGTCATCCGGTTGAACGACACAATCAAACGATCTTGCAATGTTCTGTGTTTTTTCCTGGAAGAACTGAGCAAATTCATTAGCCAAATGCTCATCTGATTGGTGTTCAGGTAAAGTCGGTGATGATGATGTGGAGGTGAGCTTGTTGACAAGCCTGAAAAGCTGCTTATTATCAGATTGGGCAATTTCAGATTGAATATATTGAGATTTTGACGAGAGAATTGTGTTATTATAGACGGCACATTGATCTCGGTATAGCTGTCTGTGGATTTCAAGTCCAGATTTGACCATGAGACGTTCAAGACGTCGTTTTGCTCGTTTTGCCTCTCGAACCTCCTCTGTATACCAAGGCGCAAGCGGTCTGATCGTTACGTCAATGGCTCTTTCAGGTGCGTAGTTATTGACGAGCTCACGTAGAACATGGTTGTACTGTTCAGCTAAATCAGAAGCGCTCATGGTCGACGACTGAGTGAGAACAGAGTTGACAATATCCGAACGAAATTTGTCAAAGTCGATTGCGCGTAACTTACGGCAGCAGATGCGTCTCTTCGACAATCCCGAACGAGTAAAGTCAAGGATAAAAAGGACTGCATGGTGGTCAGATGGTAATCCAGTTACTATAGAAGAGTCACAAACAATGTGGCTCAACTTGGGTGCGATGAGCAGATCAAGTGTGTGACCGGCCTTGTGAGTTGAGCCATCTACGTGCTGCTTTAAGTTGGCCATGTCTAACAAATCATTGAAGGATTTGGCCTCCTTGTTAGTTTCATTGTCTACATGAATGTTAAAGTCTCCTACCATGATTAGATGATCTCCTATATCTGGCAGTGATTCAAGTAACTTTGAGAAATCACAAAGAAACATTTGAGGTGTAAGTTTGTTCTTAGGTGACGGCGGAGGACGGTAAATGGCAAACAATCTGAAAATATCAGCTGGAGATACATGCACTATCAGATCCATCAATTCAAAAGATTCATGTATACTTCTTTTGTTTTGAGTTATGCGAAGGTAGTACCGGTATATTGCACATATGCCACCACCACGGCCTTGTCGAGGGTAATGGCAGATTTTGTAATTTGGTAGTGTTGTCACAATATCAGCCAAAACAATGTCATCACGGGGATCCCCTTTGAGCCAAGACTTAGTTATGATCAAAACATCAAGTTTGCTATCAATTATAAGATCACATATCTGGGTTGTTTTTGTAGTCATAGATCGAGCATTCCAATGCCCAATTTGCAATCTAGTGTTACGTTTTTTACTGCAGGATGTGAATCTATTGCGTGTTTTCCCACCACGGTATCCGCGTCTGGTAACCTTAGCAATTTTGAGCCGCTTCAGTTCAACACATTCTGTTGGTGTGAATGGGGGATTAGTGGTTGCCTGGTGCTCAATACGCTGTCTTATGGTAATGAGCTCACTCCTTGAATAGGTATAAGGTTCCATAGTGATTACACACCCAGCTACGACCAACGTTAACCATATAGGCAAGAAAACACAGCTCTGCCTTGTATAAGTTAAGAAAATCCACAAGCTTATTTTGCACATTTCCTCGGGATCAGGTTCTCAAGTAATCAACTTATTATTAGGCACAAATGTACTCACAATGGCATCACAAAGTCAAATCCAGTCAAGTCAGTTCGTATCAAGATGATTTCGAAGATTTTGAATAAGATTTGTGGAACGAAAAGCAGAGATGCAGCCAACTCATAGGGCGCCACCACGCTGATGAAGGTCAGCCCTTGGTACTCAATCAAATAATCTCACTGTTCTCCCAAGGACCAAACAGCATGACTGAAGAGGTTAACTGTAAACTTAAAATGATTGTTAAATTGTTAACATTTTAATTTTTAATATTACCTCATTTATTCTCATGACAGGCATGGTGCACCAAAAGACTAGTAGTATTACTCACATAAAATATATTTAAAAACAGGAATGAACTAATCAGTTTAAAAAAAAATTGTGTACAGGATCTCCAAAATCAGCAGCAATAACGTTATCACCCTCAAGACACTCAACGACCAAAGTGAGCTGAAAAGCAAGGTTCAGTATGAGCACCTAAAGCCCTACATAACGGTTGAAACCAAGCCAAGTGACAATACTAATGGTAAGTAAGGCCGTTTCCGAATTGGCAGCTACGGCTATGGCTACGGCTACGACTGTTGCTAAGGGTGTTGCTGAGGATGTCCTATACTTCAACGCATGGTGACGCGGAAATCTAGCCGTAGCCGTAGCTGTAACCGCCAATTCGGACACGGCCTAACATAACTTGTAATGCATCTTAATTCGGACACGGCCTAACATAACTTGTAATGCATCTTAAAAGCCTTTGAGAGAGAAAAAACACTTGTTATAAATAAACAGTGATGACTATTGACTAGCTGAATATTTTTCCAAACACTTCAGATTTGTTTTACTTTTTAAATAGATTATTTCCATTTTTTTTAGTCTGGAATTCAGAATGTGAACCATCCACTGACATAGCAGTAGAAGAGGACTTGGAAAACATCGGAGAAGGTAAGTTTAAATTTGAGATGTCACGGCAAGGAGCAATTGTGAAATGTAATTAATTTTCAATTAAAGGTAATTGTTTTTGTATCGATTATCCTGTACAACAGGTCACCCAATGACACAGTGCAGGCAAGATGTCAGTGATGATGATGGTGAAGCCTGCATTGAAGTCAAGATCGGTAAGGGGTTCATCTTCTCCTCTCTGGGAAAGGAATGGTCTTAATTACTATCTAGGAATATCTTAAAGTAAAATTATGATCTTAATAAATTTGTATGTGTTGTTTTTTTGTTTTTTTCTAGAGAAGAGAACAGCCCCCCCCCACGACTGGATTCCGCAGCCAGTGAAGCGCATCAAGAAGGCCCCGAAGGATGCCAGCACAGAGGACGACGCTAACGGATCTTGGTTAAGTGATAATCACATTGATTTTGTCCAATCTTGTCTTTCTAGTCAGTTTCCAGCCATTCAGGGCTTTCAGAGTGTAGTGTCCCTTCATGCAGGTAGTGCTGGAGGTTATGTGTTAACCAATGATGGCCCATTCGTTCAAACTGTTAATGTTAACGACTCCCACTGGTTCACTTTATCAAACATAGGAGTAGATGCACCCAACAAAGTAGGACTTTATGATAGCTTAGGAGTTT
>JASTWB010000035.1:0-132021 GCA_032158295.1 Pycnopodia helianthoides
TGTAGAACTTTCAAACCACGCCTCTTCGCGCATGCGCATTTTTGTAAGTGTAAACCCGCGACCTTCGAGTTGTGATGTCAGATGTTTTGGCTTGTACAAAATACACCGATGAGGGCGCTATGACTTTGACTGTTATTGAAATAATTGTGTTTTTATCAAAATAATCATTTTTAATTGTTAATTTTAAATTAGATTATCTTCAACAGCTACAAAAAACATGTCATGAATTTTGTTTCGAAAACGGATGAATCTTGATGGTTTTTATTCCACAATAATTACCGGGCGCCCTATGACCATATCCAAGGTCGGCAAAAATTTTGGGGATCAAGTTACTGCCAAGTTACAAATAACATTTTTTTCTGAAAATGACACAAACTGTTACTCTAAAGTACCTCTTTTTAAAATAAAATTTGTCATCAAAATTTACATTGAAACTTACGAGGGAAAAGGGGTGTCGTTATGAAGACCGCATTTTGGTCCTCATAACGCAAGAGTGTTTCGCAAACCGGTCATAGGGCGCCCATTGGTCGTCGTATTAGTGGTTAAACAAATATATATATATATATATATATATATATATATATATATATATATATATATATATATATATATATATATATATATATATATATATATATATATATATATATATATATATATATATATATATATATATATATATTTATATATATATATATATATATATATATATATATATATATATATAATAAATAAATAAATAAAATAGAAAAAAATACCAGCACACATTGCGCAATTTGAAAAATTTGATTTGAAGATCTCGGATTGTTTGTTATTTCGAATATACCAGGGGGTAAAGATGGCTCTGTTAGCGTATTAGGGAGTTTTTTCATTCATTTATATATTTATTTTTTTACTCGTGCGTTGGTGAGTGTGTGGGTGTATGTATTTTATAATCATTGGCAATTCTCCAACAATTGCAAAGAAAAAGAAATTTATTTGTCTGCACATTTTGTTTCAAAGATAAGAAGAGCTTTTATATATACTTGGGTATTTTTTAAGAAACCAAATGAGCATTGGTTGATTTAAGGAGATTAGCTTCTACATACTACACAAGCCGAAAATCTGTAGATGTTGAAAGTCATTTCGTATGTAAAAATTATTATGAGTGTAGATTTAACTTTGAAATAAACTGGAAAATGGGAGTTTATAACATTTGAGTACAACCATGGGATTCGTTGATGAGTCGTAGCTGACAAAGGAGATTGTACACACCACATCATTTGTGTACATGTATGCTTTTTCTCTGAGTTCTTCACTTCAGGTAAAAATATCTTTTCTTTTTAGATGTAGATAAAAATCACAAACATTTCCGACAGCAAAAATGCCGTATGCCTATCTAAGTCACTTATTGTAATGGATTTGTTTTAATTTTTGTATTTGTATTAATATTAGTAGTAGTATTATTATTGTTATTATCATTTTGTTTATTATAATCTTAACTGCGTAGTAATGTTGTCATAATGTCTACAAAAATGGCCAAGATGAATATAGGTATCATATGGGACAAACATGGGCAAAAAAGCCCAAGGACAAAACAAACCTCAACGAAAAAAAAAATTGTTAAAACAAAGACAAAGTCAACTTTAAAGTAAAAACCGCAACACCTATCAAGTAAAATTGCTTTAAAACAACGAACAATTCCAACCAAAACTATAAAATGCAACATTAATCAAACAGACTTGTTTTTACATAGGGGAACTCTGCATCAATCTAATATTTTTCAAAAATATAACAAAACGCGATCAATCAAATACAACAACAAAAAACAACAACAACAATCAAAGAACGAATCCTTGAAAAGAGCACATAGAAAAAAATAAACTAGACATAATTGCATTTGTGCACAAATGCCAAGCTGTTTCGCGACGAACGTTTTCAAATCACACTATATTACTGTTCATTTAACAATTTATGACAAAAAGGTGCAAAAAATGAAACAAAAATCATACAAAATCATGTGATGACGTCATGATGATGTCATTTTAAATTTTACAAGAACTTGCCAATATCTAACAACCTACCAAGTTTCAACATGATCGCACTAATACATCGGGAGATATACGACTTCGAAAAAGGCACCTTTAATGCCGCGTCACGTGACCCCGATGACGTCATTGATCTGAAATTTCACACGTATGATGGCTGCCTGACAGTCAACATAATGTGTAAAAGAATTTGGATTATACAGTGTTCATTTAGCAGTTTATGACAAAAGGTGCAAAAAAATAAAATAAATCATAAAAATTCATGTGATGACGTCATCATGACGTCATTTCAAACTTTACAAGAACTTGCCAATATCTAACAACCTACCATGTTTCAACATGATCGCACTAATACATCGGGAGATATACGACTTCAAAAAAGGCACCTTTAATGCCGCGTCACGTGACCCCCGATGACGTCATTGATCTGAAATTTCACACATAGGATGGCTGGCTGACGGACAACATATGTGTCGATTTTGAAGTGATTACACAAAACTTCGCCACACACATCTTCAAAAAGTCCATTTTGAACAGTTTTCAACCTGCCGCTAGAGGGCGCTCGTGTGTATCATGACGTCATCGTTGTTTTTTTTTAAATGCACACTCTTGCCAGACACTAACATCGTTGAAAGCATGTTCATAACATTTAGCACTTTTGAATTACAAGGCACTTCCGGTTTCGACCGGAAGTAGAGGTCAAGTGGGGTCACGCACACAGAATAAAATGAAGACCTAATTTATCCCTATACAATCCCGCAAACAGAACCCTACGGTCTCTTGAGGCTGATTTGATACAGATTTTCAAATGTTTAAAATAGAAACCTTTAAGATGACGTCACGTGACGAGTGATGACGTCATCATGACGAATTTGTTTTAGACACTTCCTTGCACCAATGCCAATCATCACTGAAAGTTTCAATGCAATTTCTCTTTAGGAACTATGCAAAAGGCCGCTTAGAACGAAAATTACTGAAAAATACAAATAAAAAAAAAAAAATAATAATAAAAAAAAACTTTAACAAAAACAAGAGCTGTTTCGCTGCGCTGCGAAACAGCTAAAAAAATAATAAACTAGACATAATTGCATTTGTGCACAAATGCCAAGCTGTTTCGCGACGAACATTTTCAAATCACACAACATTACTGTTCATTTAACAATTTATGACAAAAAGGTGCAAAAAATGAAACAAAAATCATACAAAATCATGTGATGACGTCATGATGACGTCATTTCAAATTTTACAAGAACTTGCCAATATCTAACAACCTACCAAGTTTCAACATGATCGCACTAATACATCGGGAGATATACGACTTCGAAAAAGGCACCTTGAATGCCGCGTCACGTGACCCCGATGACGTCATTGATCTGAAATTTCACACATGTGATGGCTGCCTGACGGTCAACATAATGTGTAAAAGAATTTGGATTATACAGTGTTCATTTAACAATTTATAACAAAAAGGTGCAAAAAATAAAATAAATCATTAAAAATTATGTGATGACGTCATCATGACGTCATTTCAAAATTTACAGGAACTTGCCAATATCTAACAACCTACCAAGTTTCAACATGATCGCACATATAAATCGGGAGATATACGACTTCGTAAAAAGCATCTTTAATGCCGCGTCACGTGACCCCCGATGACGTCATTGATCTGAAATTTCACACAAAGGATGGCTGCCTGACGGTCAACATATGTGTCGATTTTGAAGTGATTACACAAAACTTCGCTACACACATCTTCAAAAAGTCCATTTTGAACAGTTTTCAACCTGCCGCTAGAGGGCGCTCGTGTGTATCATGACGTCATCGTTGTTTTTTTTAAATGCACACTCTTGCCAGACACTAACATCGTTGAAAGCAAGTTCATAACATTTAGCACTTTTGAATTACAAGGCACTTCCGGTTTCGACTGGAAGTAGAGGTCAAGTGGGGTCACGCACACAGAATAAAATGAAGACCTAATTTATCCCTATACAATCCCACAAACAGAACTCTACGGTCTCTTGAGGCTGATTTGATACAGATTTTCAAATGTTTAAAATAGAAACCTTTAAGATGACGTCACGTGACGAGTGATGACGTCATCATGACGAATTTGTTTTAGACACTTCCTTGCACCAATGCCAATCATCACTGAAAGTTTCAATGCAATTGCTCTTTAGGAACTATGCAAAAGGCCGCTTAGAACGAAAATTACTGAAAAATACAAATAAAAACTAGACATAATTGCATTTGTGCACAAATGCCAAGCTGTTTCGCGACGAACATTTTCAAATCACACAACATTACTGTTCATTTAACAATTTATGACAAAAAGGTGCAAAAAATGAAACAAAAATCATACAAAATCATGTGATGACGTCATGATGACGTCATTTCAAATTTTACAAGAACTTGCCAATATCTAACAACCTACCAAGTTTCAACATCGCACTAATACATCGGGAGATATACGACTTCGAAAAAGGCACCTTGAATGCCGCGTCACGTGACCCCGATGACGTCATTGATCTGAAATTTCACACATGTGATGGCTGCCTGACGGTCAACATAATGTGTAAAAGAATTTGGATTATACAGTGTTCATTTAACAATTTATAACAAAAAGGTGCAAAAAATAAAATAAATCATTAAAAATTATGTGATGACGTCATCATGACGTCATTTCAAAATTTACAGGAACTTGCCAATATCTAACAACCTACCAAGTTTCAACATGATCGCACATATAAATCGGGAGATATACGACTTCGTAAAAAGCATCTTTAATGCCGCGTCACGTGACCCCCGATGACGTCATTGATCTGAAATTTCACACATAGGATGGCTGCCTGACGGTCAACATATGTGTCGATTTTGAAGTGATTACACAAAACTTCGCTACACACATCTTCAAAAAGTCCATTTTGAACAGTTTTCAACCTGCCGCTAGAGGGCGCTCGTGTGTATCATGACGTCATCGTTGTTTTTTTTAAATGCACACTCTTGCCAGACACTAACATCGTTGAAAGCAAGTTCATAACATTTAGCACTTTTGAATTACAAGGCACTTCCGGTTTCGACTGGAAGTAGAGGTCAAGTGGGGTCACGCACACAGAATAAAATGAAGACCTAATTTATCCCTATACAATCCCACAAACAGAACTCTACGGTCTCTTGAGGCTGATTTGATACAGATTTTCAAATGTTTAAAATAGAAACCTTTAAGATGACGTCACGTGACGAGTGATGACGTCATCATGACGAATTTGTTTTAGACACTTCCTTGCACCAATGCCAATCATCACTGAAAGTTTCAATGCAATTGCTCTTTAGGAACTATGCAAAAGGCCGCTTAGAACGAAAATTACTGAAAAATACAAATAAAAACTAGACATAATTGCATTTGTGCACAAATGCCAAGCTGTTTCGCGACGAACATTTTCAAATCACACAACATTACTGTTCATTTAACAATTTATGACAAAAAGGTGCAAAAAATGAAACAAAAATCATACAAAATCATGTGATGACGTCATGATGACGTCATTTCAAATTTTACAAGAACTTGCCAATATCTAACAACCTACCAAGTTTCAACATCGCACTAATACATCGGGAGATATACGACTTCGAAAAAGGCACCTTGAATGCCGCGTCACGTGACCCCGATGACGTCATTGATCTGAAATTTCACACATGTGATGGCTGCCTGACGGTCAACATAATGTGTAAAAGAATTTGGATTATACAGTGTTCATTTAACAATTTATAACAAAAAGGTGCAAAAAATAAAATAAATCATTAAAAATTATGTGATGACGTCATCATGACGTCATTTCAAAATTTACAGGAACTTGCCAATATCTAACAACCTACCAAGTTTCAACATGATCGCACATATAAATCGGGAGATATACGACTTCGTAAAAAGCATCTTTAATGCCGCGTCACGTGACCCCCGATGACGTCATTGATCTGAAATTTCACACATAGGATGGCTGCCTGACGGTCAACATATGTGTCGATTTTGAAGTGATTACACAAAACTTCGCTACACACATCTTCAAAAAGTCCATTTTGAACAGTTTTCAACCTGCCGCTAGAGGGCGCTCGTGTGTATCATGACGTCATCGTTGTTTTTTTTAAATGCACACTCTTGCCAGACACTAACATCGTTGAAAGCAAGTTCATAACATTTAGCACTTTTGAATTACAAGGCACTTCCGGTTTCGACCGGAAGTAGAGGTCAAGTGGGGTCACGCACACAGAATAAAATGAAGACCTAATTTATCCCTATACAATCCCGCAAACAGAACCCTACGGTCTCTTGAGGCTGATTTGATACAGATTTTCAAATGTTTAAAATAGAAACCTTTAAGATGACGTCACGTGACGAGTGATGACGTCATCATGACGAATTTGTTTTAGACACTTCCTTGCACCAATGCCAATCATCACTGAAAGTTTCAATGCAATTGCTCTTTAGGAACTATGCAAAAGGCCGCTTAGAACGAAAATTACTGAAAAATACAAATAAAAACTAGACATAATTGCATTTGTGCACAAATGCCAAGCTGTTTCGCGACGAACATTTTCAAATCACACAACATTACTGTTCATTTAACAATTTATGACAAAAAGGTGCAAAAATGAAACAAAAATCATACAAAATCATGTGATGACGTCATGATGACGTCATTTCAAATTTTACAAGAACTTGCCAATATCTAACAACCTACCAAGTTTCAACATGATCGCACTAATACATCGGGAGATATACGACTTCGAAAAAGGCACCTTGAATG
Source organism: Pycnopodia helianthoides (assembly GCA_032158295.1). Taxonomy (NCBI): domain Eukaryota; kingdom Metazoa; phylum Echinodermata; class Asteroidea; order Forcipulatida; family Asteriidae; genus Pycnopodia; species Pycnopodia helianthoides. The sequence continues at coordinate 6,830 of JASTWB010000035.1, forward strand.
CCGCGTCACGTGACCCCGATGACGTCATTGATCTGAAATTTCACACATGTGATGGCTGCCTGACGGTCAACATAATGTGTAAAAGAATTTGGATTATACAGTGTTCATTTAACAATTTATAACAAAAAGGTGCAAAAAATAAAATAAATCATTAAAAATTATGTGATGACGTCATCATGACGTCATTTTAAAATTTACAGGAACTTGCCAATATCTAACAACCTACCAAGTTTCAACATGATCGCACATTTAAATCGGGAGATATACGACTTCGTAAAAGGCATCTTTAATGCCATGTAACGTGACCCCCGATGACGTCATTGATCTGAAATTTCACACATAGGATGGCTGCCTGACGGTCAACATATGTGTCGATTTTGAAGTGATTACACAAAACTTCGCCACACACATCTTCAAAAAGTCCATTTTGAACAGTTTTCAACCTGCCGCTAGAGGGCGCTCGTGTGTATCATGACGTCATCGTTGTTTTTTTTTAAATGCACACTCTTGCCAGACACTAACATCGTTGAAAGCAAGTTCATAACATTTAGCACTTTTGAATTACAAGGCACTTCCGGTTTCGACTGGAAGTAGAGGTCAAGTGGGGTCACGCACACAGAATAAAATGAAGACCTAATTTATCCCTATACAATCCCACAAACAGAACTCTACGGTCTCTTGAGGCTGATTTGATACAGATTTTCAAATGTTTAAAATAGAAACCTTTAAGATGACGTCACGTGACGAGTGATGACGTCATCATGACGAATTTGTTTTAGACACTTCCTTGCACCAATGCCAATCATCACTGAAAGTTTCAATGCAATTGCTCTTTAGGAACTATGCAAAAGGCCGCTTAGAACGAAAATTACTGAAAAATACAAATAAAAACTAGACATAATTGCATTTGTGCACAAATGCCAAGCTGTTTCGCGACGAACATTTTCAAATCACACAACATTACTGTTCATTTAACAATTTATGACAAAAAGGTGCAAAAAATGAAACAAAAATCATACAAAATCATGTGATGACGTCATGATGACGTCATTTCAAATTTTACAAGAACTTGCCAATATCTAACAACCTACCAAGTTTCAACATCGCACTAATACATCGGGAGATATACGACTTCGAAAAAGGCACCTTGAATGCCGCGTCACGTGACCCCGATGACGTCATTGATCTGAAATTTCACACATGTGATGGCTGCCTGACGGTCAACATAATGTGTAAAAGAATTTGGATTATACAGTGTTCATTTAACAATTTATAACAAAAAGGTGCAAAAAATAAAATAAATCATTAAAAATTATGTGATGACGTCATCATGACGTCATTTCAAAATTTACAGGAACTTGCCAATATCTAACAACCTACCAAGTTTCAACATGATCGCACATATAAATCGGGAGATATACGACTTCGTAAAAAGCATCTTTAATGCCGCGTCACGTGACCCCCGATGACGTCATTGATCTGAAATTTCACACATAGGATGGCTGCCTGACGGTCAACATATGTGTCGATTTTGAAGTGATTACACAAAACTTCGCTACACACATCTTCAAAAAGTCCATTTTGAACAGTTTTCAACCTGCCGCTAGAGGGCGCTCGTGTGTATCATGACGTCATCGTTGTTTTTTTTAAATGCACACTCTTGCCAGACACTAACATCGTTGAAAGCAAGTTCATAACATTTAGCACTTTTGAATTACAAGGCACTTCCGGTTTCGACCGGAAGTAGAGGTCAAGTGGGGTCACGCACACAGAATAAAATGAAGACCTAATTTATCCCTATACAATCCCGCAAACAGAACCCTACGGTCTCTTGAGGCTGATTTGATACAGATTTTCAAATGTTTAAAATAGAAACCTTTAAGATGACGTCACGTGACGAGTGATGACGTCATCATGACGAATTTGTTTTAGACACTTCCTTGCACCAATGCCAATCATCACTGAAAGTTTCAATGCAATTGCTCTTTAGGAACTATGCAAAAGGCCGCTTAGAACGAAAATTACTGAAAAATACAAATAAAAACTAGACATAATTGCATTTGTGCACAAATGCCAAGCTGTTTCGCGACGAACATTTTCAAATCACACAACATTACTGTTCATTTAACAATTTATGACAAAAAGGTGCAAAAAATGAAACAAAAATCATACAAAATCATGTGATGACGTCATGATGACGTCATTTCAAATTTTACAAGAACTTGCCAATATCTAACAACCTACCAAGTTTCAACATGATCGCACTAATACATCGGGAGATATACGACTTCGAAAAAGGCACCTTGAATGCCGCGTCACGTGACCCCGATGACGTCATTGATCTGAAATTTCACACATGTGATGGCTGCCTGACGGTCAACATAATGTGTAAAAGAATTTGGATTATACAGTGTTCATTTAACAATTTATAACAAAAAGGTGCAAAAAATAAAATAAATCATTAAAAATTATGTGATGACGTCATCATGACGTCATTTTAAAATTTACAGGAACTTGCCAATATCTAACAACCTACCAAGTTTCAACATGATCGCACATTTAAATCGGGAGATATACGACTTCGTAAAAGGCATCTTTAATGCCATGTAACGTGACCCCCGATGACGTCATTGATCTGAAATTTCACACATAGGATGGCTGCCTGACGGTCAACATATGTGTCGATTTTGAAGTGATTACACAAAACTTCGCCACACACATCTTCAAAAAGTCCATTTTGAACAGTTTTCAACCTGCCGCTAGAGGGCGCTCGTGTGTATCATGACGTCATCGTTGTTTTTTTTTAAATGCACACTCTTGCCAGACACTAACATCGTTGAAAGCAAGTTCATAACATTTAGCACTTTTGAATTACAAGGCACTTCCGGTTTCGACCGGAAGTAGAGGTCAAGTGGGGTCACGCACACAGAATAAAATGAAGACCTAATTTATCCCTATACAATCCCGCAAACAGAACCCTACGGTCTCTTGAGGCTGATTTGTTACAGATTTTCAAATGTTTAAATAGAAACCTTTAAGATGACGTCACGTGACGAGTGATGACGTCATCATGACGAATTTGTTTTAGACACTTCCTTGCACCAATGCCAATCATCACTGAAAGTTTCAATGCAATTGCTCTTTAGGAACTATGCAAAAGGCCGCTTAGAACGAAAATTACTGAAAAATACAAATAAAAACTAGACATAATTGCATTTGTGCACAAATGCAAGCTGTTTCGCGACGAACATTTTCAAATCACACAACATTACGTTCATTTAACAATTTATGACAAAAAGGTGCAAAAAATGAAAAAAAAATCATACAAAATCATGTGATGACGTCATATGACGTCATTTCAAATTTTACAAGAACTTGCCAATATCTAACAACCTACCAAGTTTCAACATGCGCACTAATACATCGGGAGATATACGACTTCGAAAAAGGCACCTTGAATGCCGCGTCACGTGACCCGATGACGTCATTGATCTGAAATTTCACACATGTATGGCTGCCTGACGGTCAACATAATGTGTAAAAGAATTTGGATTATACAGTGTTCATTTAACAATTTATAACAAAAAGGTGCAAAAAAATAAAATAAATCATTAAAAATTATGTGATGAACGTCATCATGACGTCATTTCAAAATTTACAGGAACGTTGCCAATATCTAACAACCTACCATGTTTCAACATGATCGCACATATAAATCGGGAGATATACGACTTCGTAAAAGCATCTTTAATGCCCGTAACGTGACCCCGATGACGTCATTGATCTGAAATTTCACACATAGGATGGCTGCCTGACGGTCAACATATGTGTCGATTTTGAAGTGATTACACAAAACTTCGCTACACACATCTTCAAAAAGTCCATTTTGAACAGTTTTCAACCTGCCGCTAGAGGGCGCTCGTGTGTATCATGACGTCATCGTTGTTTTTTTTAAATGCACACTCTTGCCAGACACTAACATCGTTGAAAGCAAGTTCATAACATTTAGCACTTTTGAATTACAAGGCACTTCCGGTTTCGACCGGAAGTAGAGGTCAAGTGGGGTCACGCACACAGAATAAAATGAAGACCTAATTTATCCCTATACAATCCCGCAAACAGAACCCTACGGTCTCTTGAGGCTGATTTGATACAGATTTTCAAATGTTTAAAATAGAAACCTTTAAGATGACGTCACGTGACGAGTGATGACGTCATCATGACGAATTTGTTTTAGACACTTCCTTGCACCAATGCCAATCATCACTGAAAGTTTCAATGCAATTGCTCTTTAGGAACTATGCAAAAGGCCGCTTAGAACGAAAATTACTGAAAAATACAAATAAAAACTAGACATAATTGCATTTGTGCACAAATGCCAAGCTGTTTCGCGACGAACATTTTCAAATCACACAACATTACTGTTCATTTAACAATTTATGACAAAAAGGTGCAAAAAATGAAAACAAAAATCATACAAAATCATGTGATGACGTCATGATGACGTCATTTCAAATTTTACAAGAACTTGCCAATATCTAACAACCTACCAAGTTTCAACATGATCGCACTAATACATCGGGAGATATACGACTTCGAAAAAGGCACCTTGAATGCCGCGTCACGTGACCCCGATGACGTCATTGATCTGAAATTTCACACATGGATGGCTGCCTGACGGTCAACATAATGTGTAAAAGAATTTGGATTATACAGTGTTCATTTAACAATTTATAACAAAAAGGTGCAAAAAATAAAATAAATCATTAAAATTATGTGATGACGTCATCATGACGTCATTTTAAAATTTACAGGAACTTGCCAATATCTAACAACCTACCAAGTTTCAACATGATCGCACATTTAAATCGGGAGATATACGACTTCGTAAAAGGCATCTTTAATGCCATGTAACGTGACCCCGATGACGTCATTGATCTGAAATTTCACACATAGGATGGCTGCCTGACGGTCAACATATGTGTCGATTTTGAAGTGATTACACAAAACTTCGCCACACACATCTTCAAAAAGTCCATTTTTGAACAGTTTTCAACCTGCCGCTAGAGGGCGCTCGTGTGTATCATGACGTCATCGTTGTTTTTTTTTAAATGCACACTCTTGCCAGACACTAACATCGTTGAAAGCAGTTCATAACATTTAGCACTTTTGAATTACAAGGCACTTCCGGTTTCGACCGGAAGTAGAGGTCAAGTGGGGTCACGCACACAGAATAAATGAAGACCTAATTTATCCCTATACAATCCCGCAAACAGAACCCTACGGTCTCTTGAGGCTGATTTGTTACAGATTTTCAAATGTTTAAAATAGAAACCTTTAAGATGACGTCACGTGACGAGTGATGACGTCATCATGACGAATTTGTTTTAGACACTTCCTTGCACCAATGCCAATCATCACTGAAAGTTTCAATGCAATTGCTCTTTAGGAACTATGCAAAAGGCCGCTTAGAACGAAAATTACTGAAAAATAAAATAAAAATAGACATAAAAATTTCATTTGTGCACAAATGCCAAGCTGTTTCGCACGAACATTTTCAAATCACACTACATAAGTTCATTTAACAATTTATGACAAAAAGGTGCAAAAAATGAAGAAAAAAAAATATACAAAATCATGTGAGACGTACAGGACGTCATTTCAAATTTTAAAGAACTTGCCAATATTAACAACTACCAAGTTTCAACTGATCGCACTAATAATCGGGAGATATAGACTTCGAAAAAGGACTTGAATGCCGCGTCACGTGACCCGATGACGTATTGATCTGAAATTTCACACATGTGTGGCGCTGCGGGAACATAATGTGTAAAAGAATTTGGATTATACAGTGTTCATTTAACAATTTATAAAAAAAGGTGCAAAAAATAAAATAAATCATAAAATTATTGATGACGTCATCAGACGTCATTTCAAATTTACAGGAATTGCCAATATCTAACAACCTACCAAGTTTCAACATGATCGCACATTTAAATCGGGAGATATACGACTTCGTAAAAGGCATCTTTAATGCCATGTAACGTGACCCCGATGACGTCATTGATCTGAAATTTCACACATAGGATGGCTGCCTGACGGTCAACATATGTGTCGATTTTGAAGTGATTACACAAAACTTCGCCACACACATCTTCAAAAAGTCCATTTTGAACAGTTTTCAACCTGCCGCTAGAGGGCGCTCGTGTGTATCATGACGTCATCGTTGTTTTTTTTTAAATGCACACTCTTGCCAGACACTAACATCGTTGAAAGCAAGTTCATAACATTTAGCACTTTTGAATTACAAGGCACTTCGGTTTCGACGGAAGTAGAGGTCAAGTGGGGTCACGCACACAGAATAAAATGAAGACCTAATTTATCCCTATACAATCCCCCAAACAGAACCTACGGTCTCTTGAGGCTGATTTGTTACAGATTTTCAAATGTTTAAAATAGAAACCTTTAAGATGACGTCACGTGACGAGTGATGACGTCATCATGACGAATTTGTTTTAGACACTTCCTTGCACCAATGCCAATCATCACTGAAAGTTTCAATGCAATTGCTCTTTAGGAACTATGCAAAAGGCCGCTTAGAACGAAAATTACTGAAAAATACAAATAAAAACTAGACATAATTGCATTTGTGCACAAATGCCAAGCTGTTTCGCGACGAACATTTTCAATCACACTACATTACAGTTCATTTAACAATTTATGACAAAAAGGTGCAAAAAATGAGAAAAAAAATCATACAAAATCATGTGATGACGTCATCAGGACGTCATTTCAAATTTTACAAGAACTTGCCAATATCTAACAACCTACCAAGTTTCAACATGATCGCACTAATACATCGGGAGATATACGACTTCGAAAAAGGCACCTTGAATGCCGCGTCACGTGACCCGATGACGTCATTGATCTGAAATTTCACACATGATGGCTGCCTGACGGTCAACATAATGTGTAAAAGAATTTGGATTATACAGTGTTCATTTACAATTTATGACAAAAAAGGGGCAAAAAATGAAATAAATCATTTAAAATTATGTGATGACGTCATCATGACGTCATTTCAAAATTTACAAGGAACTTGCCAATATCTAACAACCTACCAAGTTTCAACATGATCGCACTATAAATCGGGAGATATACGACTTCATAAAAGGCATCTTTAATGCCGCGTCACGTGACCCCCGATGACGTCATTGATCTGAAATTTCACACATAGGATGGCTGCCTGACGGCAACATATGTGTCGATTTTGAAGTGATTACACAAAACTTCGCCACACACATCTTCAAAAAGTCCATTTTGAACAGTTTTCAACCTGCCGCTAGAGGGCGCTCGTGTGTATCATGACGTCATCGTTGTTTTTTTTAAATGCACACTCTTGCCAGACACTAACATCGTTGAAAGCATGTTCATAACATTTAGCACTTTTGAATTACAAGGCACTTCCGGTTTCGACCGGAAGTAGAGGTCAAGTGGGGGTCACGCACACGAATAAAATGAAGACCTAATTTATCCCTATACAATCCCGCAAACAGAACCCTACGGTCTCTTGAGGCTGATTTGATACAGATTTTCAAATGTTTAAATAGAAACCTTTAAGATGACGTCACGTGACGAGTGATGACGTCATCATGACGAATTTGTTTTAGACACTTCCTTGCACCAATGCCATTTCATCACTGAAAGTTTCATTGCAATAGCTCTTTAGGAACTAGGCAAAGAAGCCGTCTTAGAACGAATGATTACTGGAAAATAAAAAAAAATAATAAAAAATAAAAATTAAATTTTGCACAAAACAAGCTGTTTTCGCGACGGACGAACATTCTAAAAAAAACAAAAAAAATTAACTTTCATTTAAAAAAGTTTCTGTGCAAAAAGTCAAAAAAATAAAAAAAAACTTTAACGAAAATCAGAGATGACGTTTGCTGCGTGCGACAGCTACAAAATTTTACAAGAAACAGTGCCTGCTCGAAACAGCTCATAAAAACTTTACGAAAAATGATCGCTCGCTCAATACATCGAAAAAACACTTTCAAAAAAAGGCACTTTCGCGCGCTGCCCCAAACGTAAAATAAATAAATTTCAAACAAGTGTGATGGCTGCCTACGGTCAAAATAAGTTAAAAGAATTTAAATATACGGTACAGTTGACAAATCAACAAAACAAAAAAATCAAAACAAATCATTAAAAACATATTCAACGGGAATCTTGGACGTCATTTTACAAAAGTTTAAACGAGGAACTGTGCCAAATACTCTAACAAACGCATACAGTATCAAACATATCCACAATTAAAAACGGATGATATAGCGAATCTTAGTATAAAGGTTTTAACTCCGTTTGACCCCCAGATGGTACGTCATTGACTGAAATTTCAAATAAGAACGGCCTGGACGGTACACCAGTATTTGTAACGATTCACTTTGATTCACATAATACTTAGGCCTAAAAATATCCCAAAACCCTGTAAAAAATTAGAACAAATCTGACAGTTTAGCCTCAGCTCATCTCGAATCGGCGTTGATTTTCTATGCGTGTAGAGAAACCTCGTCGCGTAAGTTTCGAATTTGTGCGCTTAAGTTTCAAGCAATCACACGCAAGTTTCAAACTTGCGCGAAATAAACTATGCGAGCTACCAAATTTGAGTGCTCCGCGCAAAATCTGATAGCGCCCTCTTTGACAAAAAGTTGTTAGTCGATGTGTAAACATTTCAAGCCGTGTTTCCGTTTAAACACGGCCACGTAATGACCTCTCGTCCAATCAGAATGGATAAATTGACCCAGGTATTTATAAATATACATTTAAAGTAATATTTATTGCTTGTATATATAATAATCTCTTTTAGGGTGTCCTCTAAAGTAGTTGTTAGGTAAAGCGCCAAGGAGTACTATTTAATAATGGCTTTGGTGATGAATAAGTTGTTGTTGTTGTTATAGTTCTATCGCCGATGTTTTGTTCTATTCATGTTCAAGGGCCTTTCTTTAGGCCATTCTGTATTTGTTTGGGACCTAATCTCTTACACACAGTCGTGTAACTATTTACGCGTATTTTCTGGTTAACTACACCATCAATAGAAATACTTGGCTTAGGTGTTCGGCTTTTATAGGCGTATTGCTTTATGTTGGTTTCATGCGTGTACGAATAATTCCGTTATTTCAGGGAAAAAAGTTCCGGCAGCAAAATTGCCGGAACTTGTTTTATGTTTCGTATCATTATTTGACGTTATTTTATTGATTTGGTCTTGTACGGAACTATTTTCACGGAATCAACGCACAAACAAATCTGTATACGGCAAACAACGTTGTCAATAAGATAACATGGTACATAGGCCTATACTAACCAAATTTTATCATCGAAACTAGATTCTGGGTCGTAACCAAAACGTGGGTGTGATCCCTCGCTACACAACGCAATGTCACAATTCACGTAATGTTTGTTTGTTATTGTGTTGTTGTTGTTGTTGTTGTTGTTTTTTGGGGGGGGGTTCTTCTTTTAAATATTACTCATGCGTCAGTATGACTGTCTTGTAAATAGCAATAGCAACTCAGGTTGACACACAGGCCTCTTGGGAACACAACTAACAGTATCCAAGAGTTCAGGTGTGGTTGGTTCGATTCCACTGGTGCTTAGTTCAAAATGGAGAGGGAATCTGACACCATGATGCTAACAGAAACACAGGTTTGATGTTTATCGAGCAAAAATTCTGCGTTTCAATCAGCGGTATACCATTCCAAACTAAATATCTGACTGTACTTTAAAGGAAATGGATACGTTTGGAAACTACAATTAAAAACAATGGCAATAAAAAAAAATACTTGGTAAGAAGTACGGCATCGTTTGATAATGTATGTTTTCTCGGTCAATTTCGGCAAATGAGCAGCCAAATAAACCACCGCACCATTCGATTTCGTTTCATGACTAGTCGAATGTACTGTTTCGTCATTCGATTTAACAAAATAATCATTCAATTTAACAATTCAACAAAGCAGCATTCAAATTCGCAGGAGCTTTTTGAGGCGTGTGTTTAGTCATTCAAATTCATTTTGGGGCAGTCATTTCTGGAATTTGTGCAATCTAAAACAACGCGCTGTCAAACTTTTGTTTCCTTTCGATGGTTAAAGGCATAAACACGGTTTATTTTTTGGCACTTGAGTAACTTTGCCGATGTACTTCGAAAAACGAGCGTTCGCCACAGTTGTACTCGCATATTTCTAGAAATGGCAGCTCAATAAGAAACCAGGAAAAACATAAAGGAACATTAGATCTTGGTCAGTTAACCGATAAAGATCCCCCAAAAAATTCAAGAACAGAATAAAGAAGAAAACGAAGAAAATAAAAATCTAATGGGTCCCATGTAAAATCTACTGGAAACATAAATAAAGAAAAATATGGTTGAAGTGAAGATACGAAACAGTTGCCTAGTACTGTTTTTTTATTTGCATTTCTTTATCTTACTTATTTGAAATCTCATTCAGAGAAATTGATTGCCTCTCTACGAAGTTGAAAAAAATTAATCAGTAAAAATCTCCAGTCGAACCAGCTTTGCTAAATTGAATGATGATTGTGCGTCACGAAAAAGAATGCCGATATGCTAAATTGGAAACAGTGCTAAAGGAATTTGAATGCCTCAAAACGAAATGGTATGCCCGAATTCTGAATTTGAAACGCAGTAAAAACTGGAGAGGCAAAAAAGCTTTAATTCGAACGCACGAAAACTAAATTGGCTGCTCATTTGCCGAATTTGACCGAGAAAACCTGTATATAAAGCATTTGGGGAAACATTTCACTTCGAAGTTATGTGGTTATGTAAAAAATATTCCCAAAACAAATTTTAATCTGAGAAAGTTTCTGTCTTGGGTGTCTCAGATTTACTGCTTTAAAAGTCGATTCCCAATTCGTCGTTTTCTCTTTTCGTTCTCTAAATGGGCAAAATGTACAGAAAGACACAAAGGCCTACCCTCCACTTTGCCAGCACTTCAGTAGCAACTGTGTTGTCCACTACTATAGAGAACTAACGGTACTACTACTGCTACAATTCAATTGCGTAAAAGCCAGCAGCTTTCTGCTGGTCTACCAGTTTTTGCATTCACATTCAAATTCTACGTTATGTGCTGTTTGATTCGTACTTGCCTGTAAAAAGGGCAAATATTTTGATGGGAATTCATTTATTCACTAGTATAATCACAGCCAAACTTAAATGCCGAGATGCAGCACGTCAGAACATTAAATTAAGTTTAAAGAAACCATCTTCGATATAAATAAACGATTAGAAGATATGTATTAACAGAAAAAGAAAAGGACCTGTGAATAAATGCACAGGAAAACAACAACAATAATTTGTTTCAAAGTTGCTGATTAACCCCTTGTATTTTTAAGCTTTCTGCTAAAACATTTGTTAACTTCTAATTTGACATGGTCCGAACAGCAGAAATAAAGACGACAACATAAATAGTGCAAACATTCTCAAGGCTATAGCAAAAGATTAGTTTTCCTTTCAAACTTATCGGGTACAGGCTTTAACGTTATGGGTGACAAAGCAAAAGAGGGTCAGTATTACAACTAAAACAAAACACAGGATGTACGTGCAGTGTAATAACACGGAAACTTCTATTATAACTGAAGTGCCAGTAAAAGAGCTCTTGTCAGTCGAACTTGGGGAGCCATAACTTATGTTGCATTTGAACGCACACAAGTTGAAATTTATTGCCAATAAACGGACAAGAACACGCAAGCTAGCAACGAATTCATGTGCGTTTCGAAGAGCCAGTCTTAATTTGACCTTATCCAGGTAGAAGAAATTCAACTTTAGAATGGTCAATGAAGGTCTACATGAAATAGAATGAATAGAAGATATAAAAGTTTACCATTGCTCGTCAAACATTTCAGTTAAATTCCACACTCCTGAAATGCAGTCGAACAAGTTGCCGTTATTACAACACTTATCAATTGTAACCTTTATGATGTTTTTTTTTACTATATTATTCGTCCCCATATGTGTACAAAATATACTATATTATTCTTATAACGAATGATGTTTACGTAGTTTCTTGTACTCCTTGCTTGAAATAAGTGACAAAGCAAAATGCCACATGGAAATAAATATTCAAACGGTTACTGCTTATTTTTGACAGTTTAGTGTGAGCCGTGTTGGACAGCGGAAATGTCAAAGTTCAATGTTAAGCAGTTTTCAAAGTACTTGGCAAATCCGCACGTACACTACTATGTGCTGCAATTGCTCAACGTGGGGATTTCCAGAATGAATCAGCATGATGGGGATTTCCAACCAACAGAAACCATCGTCACGAGTAACACCACTTCTTATTTATTTCATTTTAAACTCCGGACAAAAACATTAATATTCAAATATAAAAATTTCCGGAACAACATGTCGTTTCAAATGTTTGGGGAAAGGTAATATTTGTGTTTTTAAATTGCGAAACTTCCTCGGTAAATGGGCGCTAGTGTTCGCAGAGAGGTTGCTCGCCTCAAGTTGTTTAACGAAAATGGTCTTTACATTGACACTGGTTATAAGCGGCTGGGTACTCCAATTGAGTTAGAAAACTGAACACAAGTTCAAAAACGGAATTTTAGTGATGTTTGAGTAGAAAATACTAAATGTGTTGAAACAAAAAATTAGATTAGCAAAAATTGACGCCATCACGAGACCTTTCCTATTATATATTTCGAATCCGGATTTCAACGGATTACTGTGCGATGCCACAGTGCATGGTTAATGGTGATTATTTGGTCGCGATATAATCGACCACTATCTGCCCGTAAAAAAATTAACAATCGATGGTAATATCGTGATGAGTGCGTTTCATGGTAACTATTCGGATGGTAGTTATGTTGTATTATATTATTATGTGCTGCTTTTATTTTTATAATGTTTTTCCTTCAAAAATTTAGCGTCGTACAATGACGTCTACTCGAAGTTGTTTGAACGTTGGATCAACGTTGCTTTGATATGAAATATTATAAATGGAGCCTACATACTTTTCAATTCATATGGCAATATAAAGTGTTTGCAGCGCAATGCTTGTGTTCAGATCATTAACTTAGTAAACGTCAATAATATCAGCAAGTTTTGAACGTGCCAGCTGGTGATTTTTATCGGCGCTTAGATCAAGGCGGATCCCAATGCAACCCGACCATGCAAAGTCAATTGTGGACTTGGTGTCAAATGTGAGACAGCAATATGTTGCGACTCTAAATTGCTGCATAAATTATTTGAGGTCATTAAATCAATGAAATCTTTTGAATCTATCGAAATATTCAGGGAGGATCCTGAAGTCTTGCTACAAAGATTTAGCTGGAGTAATTTACAACGTTTCCAGTAGTCTAGGGATTGCCACACGAATCAAAATTGTTGGAAACCCTCTGCATACAATTGTCAATGGTTCAAGTTCCCACGAAACCCAACCCGATTGTTCTTAATGACTACAGACCAGTAACCCTGACTTCCATGTGATGAATTAATTTGAAGAAAACAAATCTTCCGAGGCATCCTAACTGTGGAAACTCTGAACTGTGTTGACTCCCGTCAGTTTGATACAGGGAAAAACGTCGTGTAATGGATGCCAATTTTTACACAATATTTATTAACACCTTGAAAGACGAAGACATTTGTTGTTCTTACCCGTTGGTGTGATGCTAATTCCCGATGACGCTCCTTGTCTTAAAGGGTTACAATAACTGTTAGATAGAATCCATTAAAATGATATCAACAAATTACGTAAATGAAGTGACCAAAATGTTTTAATGTTTAATGTACAAAACAAATCGAATAAATATAATTTGATTTCCGCAAAACAACAATTATTATAGAACCTACGGAAATGAATGTACGGCTGTCGAAGTGTTCCATGAGTTTAAATTATTGGGTACACTGTAGATGACTAAAAATCAAGTTTGGCAACGGAAAATAAGCCGAATTGAGCTTTACGCAATCACGAAACAAAAATATGATTCGAAATTCACGCACTCAGTATGCGCTCAGATAGAGCAGACACATCCCGTTATTGACTCAGGAAACATTATTGATTCAGATAGACCCTTCCCATGAAATATGCAAATTGGACATCGCGCGTGCGCACTCTCCCTACTGGTTGAACATCGCGCCTTTTTGCATGGGACTGATGGTGGCGGTTGGCAAAATGAGTGAACATCTAATTATCTACTTGGTGGGGCCGTAGCTTTCGTTCCCCGCGTGCGTCACCGCTCAGTATCACTGCTTTGCACTTGGAACTTTAGGCTCTCGCGCCACCGCACAGTGGGCCAGGCCGAAACCAAAGTGCGCCAAAAAGGGTGAAACGTGACACTGCTAGTTTGAACTTTTTCAACACTTTTGAGGTTGCTTTTACCCCCATCGGACCAGGAAAATTAAGCAAAAGAAAAATAAATATATATATACTGACTTGTCAAAATATACACTTTGTATTGAGCTACGGAGCTAAACTTTCACTTGGCTCTAGTTTATAGTTCATGTTTGAAGGAAATTAATTAGTTTTTATTGTTGTTCAAGTTTTCTATGAATAAATACTGACAATTGTGTCAAAATTGACATGAAATTTACGATTCCTGTGTTCAGCAAAACGAAAATAAGGATTGCCGTCGATTGCTTCCTAAAGTCTACGCATTTCTCTTAGAGCAACTTGTTTGCATCATTTTGGTACCAAATTTAGCTGCGACAACCTGCGATACACGATTTTTAGAGCAGTTTTTCTGAAGCGATCATTGTACGTTTTCGCCCCTTTCTGTACTCCAAATTACATGTGGCGCGTTCCACTGAGAAACACGACACCAGAGCAAGGCAGCTGCGCTCGCCGGAAAAGTCGGTGTTGTGCAATATGATACCCCTATAAGATGTCTGATTACGCAGTTAAAATTACAATGTACTTGGTGTCTCATATACTTTGTAAAGTTTAGCTCCGTAGCTCAATGCAAAGTGTCTAATTTTGCTTTATGAAGATTTTTGCAACTATTCACATGTTATGGCCAATTTTCCTGGGTATGCATACCTTCAAGAGGTCATGACAAGTCAATATATATATATTTGTTTTTGCTTAATTTTCCTATAATAATGGTCCGATGGGGTATGAGCAACTTTAAAAGTGTTGAAAAGGTTAAAATTAGCAGGGTCACGTTTCACCCTTTTTGGCGCACTTTGGTTTCGGCCTGACCCACTGTGCACCGGGGCAAGGATCCCACCGGGGCCAGCAACCCAATCAGCCTCTCTCCTGTATGCCTGCTTTATCCTACTTCCGCTCTGGACCCAATCAGCTCGGTCAGTTAGTAGGGAAAGGAGTTCCGCCGGCCCCAATCAATTTGCGCCTCCGAATGCCAATAACTCCGTACTTACCCGTCTTCTGGGAGACCTCACTAGGCATCCATGCAAGGGTCCCGCCGTGGCCCGTGATCAACGCAGGCACTCACCCTGTTTGCCTGCTCTATCTTCCTTGCGCTCGGGACCCGATCGGCTCGGCAAGCTGGTAGGGAAAGGAGCTCCGCCGGCCCCCATCAATTTGCGCCTCCGAATGCCTCCAACTCCGTATATTCCCGTCTTCCGAGAGAGCTCACTAGGCATCCATGCAAGGGTCCCGCCTGTGCCCGCGACCCACGCAGGCACTGGCCCTGTATGCCTGCTCGATCCTCCATGCGCTAGGACCGTAACGGCCTCGCCACTTGCTGGTACCAGATCGGCGCTCAGCCGGCCCTCATGAGCTGTCGACTCCTAGTGCCGTCTTCCGGTAGAGCTCATTGGGCATCATGCATGCAAGGGTCCCCGCGCTTAGACCTGATCGGTTCAGCAAGGTGGTGGGGAACGGAGCTCCGCCAGCCCCATCAATTTGAGCCTAATCAGCCTACGACGGGGAAAGTACCGAGTTTGAGGCATCCGTATGCGTAAATTGATTGGGGCCGGCGGAACAATGAGAGCCAACGTAAAACCAATGTGTTAATGCCAACCTAGGGCCAACAATGTCCCTACGTCGGAAACCAACAAAATGTCAATAATTGCTTTCCCAAATAATAAGCAACATTGGTTCAACCAAAGCAGTACAAAAGGTGACGAACCTTTTGTTTTACTATTTTTAAAACAAAGTTCAGCATGGCCTACAAAAGATTATGGTTTTAAATCCTCCCTCAGATAATTACCAAAGTAAAACAAGACCTGAAACTTACTCTGCAGGCGACTGTTTTATAGTAGTGTTGCTGTTCTAACGGTCTCTCTTACCTAAAATACAGTGTATATGCCTGGCATTTGAATTATTTCACAGTTTTGTGTAAATCGCAAGGCAACAGTGTTGGAGCGTCACTGGATGGGGCAGCGCCATAATTTATCTACCAAAGGGCGACAGTATGGGAGGGCACTCAAAACTAAACCTTTCCAGCGATTCGGAAAATTCCGAATGCGCTCGGGACTTTTCGTGTTCGGGTACTCTCGGTCATGCGACGCGACAGCTAGCTAGCAGCAGTACACACGGCGCGCGGACACACATGTTTCCCGCGCAGTGTGTATAGGACTATAGAGGAAGGAATAGATAGTATAGTAGTACTTTAGGAGACATACAAGCTTATCTGTTGGGTTTGTTTTAAACTGTGACAAATTTGAGTAGTAAAAGCTCCTGTCATTTGAAGTGGCCACAAATTCTAATTTTGTTGCCCTGAAAACCTCGGTAAACTTTGGACACAGGTTTAAAGAAGTTATTTAAGTTTAATCTTTATTGAATATTATATTCAAACCGCCTCGGCTAAAATTCCGCATCCGGCCACCACTTTACAGGTCACAGACGTTAGTTTGCTTCATGTACTAACCTGTGAGACCTGTTCCTTGATTCAGGTCACATACGTTAATTTGCTTCATGTACTAACCTGTGAGATCTGTTCCTTTATTACCAGGTCACAGACGTTAGTTTGCTTCATGTACTAACCTGTGAGACCTGTTTCTTGATTACCAGGTCACAGACGTTAGTTTGCTTCATGTACTAACCTGTGAGACCTGTTCCTTGTTTACCAGGTCACAGACGTTAGTTTGCTTCATGTACTAACCTGTGAGACCTGTTTCTTGATTACCAGGTCACGGACGTTATTTTGCTTCATGTACTAACCTGTGAGACCTGTTCCTTGATTACCAGGTCACAGAGGTTAGTTTGCTTCATGTACTAACCTGTGAGACCTGTTCCTTGATTACCAGGTCACAGACGTTAGTTTGCTTCATGTACTAACCTGTGAGACCTGTTCCTTGTTTACCAGGTCACAGGGGTTAGTTTGCTTCATGTACTAACCTGTGAGACCTGTTTCGTGATTACCAGGTCACATAGGTTAGTTTGCTTCATGCACTAACCTGTGAGACCTGTTTCGTGATTACCAGGTCACATAGGTTAGTTTGCTTCATGTACTAACCTGTGAGACCTGTTCGTTGTTTACCAGGTCACAGACGTTAGTTTGCTTCATGTACTAACCTGTGAGACCTGTTTCGTGATTACCAGGTCACATAGGTTGGTTTGCTTCATGTACTAACCTGTGAGACCTGTTCCTTGATATGAGGATGGATACGGGGATTTTAAAACAGATACCGTGTTTAATCAATTTTGTAATTACCAGGTCACATAGGTTAGTTTGCATCATGTACTAACCTGTGAGACCTGTTTCTTGATTACCAGGTCACAGAGGTTGGTTTGTTTTATGTACTAACCTGTGAGACCTGTCCCTTGATTACCAGGTCACAGAGGTTGGTTTGTTTCATCTACTAACCTGTGAGACCTGTTTCGTGATTACCAGGTCACAGAGGTTGGTTTGCTTCATGTACTAACCTGTGAGACCTGTTCCTTGATATGAGGATGGATACAGGGATTTTATAACAGATACCGTGTTTAATCATTTTTTTAATTACCAGGTCACATAGGTTAGTTTGCTTCTTGTACTAACCTGTGAGACCTGTCCTTGATATGAGGATGGTTATTGAGATTTCAGTTTGTTTACTAATAATACTTGTTTTCTCTGTCTCCCTGTATCCATCCTCATATCAAGGAACAGGTCTCACATGTTAGTACATAATAGCAAACTAACCTTTGTGACCTGGTTATTAAGAAATTCCCATGATTGAATACAAGAGCTGTTTTTAAGTCCCTATATCCATCCTCATATCAAGGAACAGGTCTCACAGGTTAGTACATGAAGCAAACTAACCTATGTGATCTGGTAGTTAAAAAATTATTAGTTTTCGTGTTCAACCTGAAGTTAAAAAAAATAAACGTTGACATGTTCTGGAATATACGTGTAGGCCTATTTGTCTGTTTTCTTCTGCGACTGTCCACACCGCCCTACCTTTGTTTAATAAATGGTGAACAATTCGGCCTATTTTCAATTTAGGAAGACCCCCTGTATAATCCACTTCCAACGAAAGATCTGCCAAAAGTGAATAGCACATCACAACGGACAATATTGTCCTCCTCGATTGATTCACTTTCCCCTTCCTCCCCTCTATACTGTCCATCCTTCCGGCAACAAAACCGTGCTGCCCCGCTGCATCAATGCAGGCTGCAGGCACATTGTGACTGAACGAGAGCTAATCGAGGCCACACAGTTCATCAAAAATGCACAAAATACGCAAGGCCATCCACGCGCACACAGCCAACGCTCTGTGTGTGCGTGTGCGTGTACGTGTTTCCTTCACCCGTCGCATCCGAAAGGCACCCGACCAGCCGAAAGGGCACCAAACCGCTGGATAGGTTAGTTTTTAGTGCCTTCCGACAGTATAGGTAGGAATACTCTCTACAACCATACAATCCTCGGCATCTCTCCTGCCCAACATTATGCATTATTATGTAAATGATTATGTGCGCGCAGTGTGTGACTGTGTGCAAATACATTTTAGGTCTAGTCACTCACACTGAGGGAAATAATGCATGCACTATGTAGGCACAGGCTGCGTTGTATTATGGCAAAACAGCAGGTCAGAAGTACAAAAGAGCAACGGTAAATAAAAAAAAAAACGTGCTGGGTCAAATGTATCGTGGAATATTTTGCTTTAAAAAAAAAAACATCTGACAAAAAAAATCGTTTTACTTGAAAACTTGTTTAGCACTGCTCAGTAATATTTGCATGCACCATACCATAATATCACACGAGCTTCAGTTACTCAGCAGAATACGAAATTTGAGTGTAATTGTAAATGTATTCTGTTGTTCTTCTTACATGAGTCACTTGAGGCATCATGGGTACATCACGCTAAACAAAAACAAAAACAACGAGCCTAAAATCAAACCCTAAGTGCTACTAGTATTATTTTTTAACCACACGACCTATTTTGTACGAAAGTCGTTAGTTGAAGTTCATGTGGTGTTTTTTTTTTTTTTTTTGAGAATGTTGGACAAACTGTCAAATGCTGTGTTCTCTTGGATGTTGACTTTGAACTTTGAATTTTCGGACACACGGTCGAGGCCACACAATGTTGCTTTATATATTTCACTAAATGTTGGTAACTGTCACCACGTCAAGCGTTTACTTTTACTTTGGTAACTATGTTTTAACGTTATTGTTTTATACTCCTATAAATACAATTTTATACAATTGTTAGGGATATTAATTGTATTAATTTTACTTTTTATTACAACATGCAAGTCTGAAGTATCAATAAAACAGTCTAAAATACAATATGGGAATGTTGTCTGTTGATAGATAAATTAATAAAGTTACCATGAATAAATGATGTTGGTATTGAAGCTTCTAATTTGGCTGGTTCATATACATGTACATCACAGTATTCAAAATAATGTTGCAGTCATATTTTACGATCCTAAGCTCTAATAAAACATTATGTTTGCTTGTATTTTGTTCAATTACATGGCATCATTAGTATAAGTTCTTCAATAATCTGTGTTATTTATTTTACAAGCAGCACAAAGAGCATTGCTATATTTTGTTATGCTTTACGGAACCGCTCCCTAGTAGACATTCTATTCACATTAGGCATTCACGCATGCATAATGTGTAACCTTCTGCTTCTCAGTCTCGGGTAGGCCATGCATCCGTATACGTAACGGGTTTGTGCTTGAACTTTGTGTGCCAATAGCATCACAATAGAGCTCTAAGATATAACTGGTTTGGGTCGAGGACCACGCAAGCTCACAATAGATGCAGGTAGGTAGATACAAGGAGCAAGCTGCAATCTGCATTAGCAAAATACTGGGCCCAATTTCATAGAGCTGCTTAAGCACAAAAACTAGCTAAGCACAACAAAACTATGCTTAGCAGAATAAGGTTACCAGCTAAACTACTATGTCACATGTACAATTTGTGACTGGTATCCTGCTCATTTCTGCTTAGCACACAATTGTTAAGCAATATTTTCTGCTTAAGCAGCTCTATGAAATTGGACCCTGGCATTTGGGGTTTGTTTTTTCTTCTTCAAAATACCATCCATGCATCAGTATGACTGTCTTGTAACTAGTAAAAGCAACTCAGGTTGACACACAGGCCTCTTGGGAACACAGCTAATGGTATCCAAGAGTGCAGGTGTGGGTGGTTCGATTCCACTGGTGCTTAGTTCAAGATGGAGAGGGAATCTGACACCATGATGCTAAAAGAAACAGCTTTGATGCTTATCGAGCAAAAGTTCTGCGTTTCAATCAGCGGTATACCATTCCAAACTAAATATCTGACTGTACTTTAAAGGGAAGGGATACGTTTGGAAACGACAATTAAAATCAATGGCAATAAACAAAAATACTAGGTAAGAAGTACAGCGGCGTTTGATAATATATAAAGCATTTTGAGAAACATTTCACTTCGAAGTTATGTGGTTATGGAAAAATATATCAAAAACTAAACTGAAACTGAGAAACGTTTTTGTCTCGGGTGTCTCAGATTTACGCCCTTAAAGGCCCTGTACACTATTGGTAAGACCGAAAAACACAATGTTCACAGATTCACACATAACTTACATGATTTAAAGTAAGTAATGGTAGAAAGGGTTCCTTAAAATATTTCTGCCTAAAATGCTATCGTTTCTGAGAAACGAGCAAAACAATAGTAATTATCGCGCGCGATAATTTGAAAAAACAGAAAACACATAAAATCTCTTTTCACTATTTTCTCGTGACCTCGATGACCAATTGAGCTCAAACTTTCACAGGTTTGTTTGTTCATGCATATGTTTAAACACACCAAATGTGGACACTGATTTCGAGCTGTTACCAAAAGTGTACAATACTTTTAAATGTCGATTCCCAAATCGTCTTTTTTCGCTTTTCGTTCTCTGAATGGCAAAATGTACAGAAAGACACAAAGACCTACCCTCTTTAACAGCATTTCAGTAGCAACTACTATAAAGAACTACCGGTAGTTATACTACTACTACTACTACTACTACAATTTTGACAAGCAGAAGGTAGAAAAGAATACAGGAACATCCCATGATCCAAACACCATTTATCCATCCATTAAAGAAGATGACCCGAGAAGAATTTACATGCCTGTTTAATAGAACTATGTGTTCTTAGAATTATGAATGTGTGGAACAACTTCGACGCTTCTTAATTAAACAAAATAAATGTATTTATAGTCGACAACATTAAAAATGTTGTATCTGTCTATTTGTTTACATTTGTATTGATGCAATAGGCAACAAAACATATGCACATATACAAAAACAGCATGATTATGTTTCTCAGCACGGAGAATTCCAACCAGCAGAAATAGACGTCCAAACCTATAACGCAACGTAGCTGGTTGTAGATGTTTCTCAGCTAGGGGAATTCCAGTATCTATCTATCTATATATCTATCTATCTTAGCTTGGGGAACTCCAACAAGCAGAAATAGACGTCCGAACCTATTTCGCAACGCAGCTGGTATTAGATGTTTCTCAGCTAGGGAAATTCCAGTATAGATGTTTCACAGCTTGGGGAATTCCAACCAACAGAAATAGACAACCCATTACGCACAGCTGGTAATACACATGCGTAAAACCCTTATCAGACGTGTACCTTAATTTATTACAAAATTAATTCACTGACTTTGTTTTCGTTCAGCAATTACACCAAGCATTGCGTTTTAAAAGTACAAAAACAGAACAAATCTAATCTAAAAATCGTGCTGCTCAGTACCATATGTTCTTGTGTTCATGACGAGAACAATATGAGAACACAGATAAGTTGTGACCTTTATGCTGTTGTTATTTTACTATGGCGCAGTACCATATTGTTATTTTGTTCATGACGAGAAAAATATGAACACACACAGGGCTCGCCCTTAACACTAGCCCACCGTACATTGTCTAGTAAAAAATGCTAGGAGACACCACTTCTCAACTTGCCCCGTGGACTACTAAAAACTGTGCAACCTACTTGTTTAAAATGCTAATTTCTTCCTTTTCAGATGTGAATAATTAATGTATAAAATATGTTAATCGTTATTGAATGTGTGAATATAACTTCATTTGATCTTCAAACTGGTTGTGGTCGCTCACATTAACACATCAGAACGTTACATTTATGACAATTCCTGTTTAAAATCTGGGCTACTAAAACTTTCTGGGGGCAAGTAAAATGCACAGTTTTCTGGCCCGGTGGGCTACTTTACAAAAAGCTTAAGCGCAAGGCCTGACAGATAAATTGTAACCTTTATGCTGTTTTTAGTTAACTTGAAATAAGGCCTGCGCTAAACGTCGCACGTTTGTCGTGTCGAACTCAAACAGTTGTAAAATTAGGAATTAAATTCGACAAAAGAGCGACGTTTAGCGCAAACCTTTTATTTAAGTTCAGCACTGCCGTGTAGCACGGCAAGCCCTGCCGTGCTACACGGTAGCGGCACGACACGGTGACAAACGTCGCGCTCTTGCCGTGTCGAATCGAACTGAAAACATTTGAGTTCGGCTCGGCAAAAGTGCGACGTTTAGCGCAGGCCTAAGTGACAAGGCAAAATGCCTCATGAAACTCATGACCAACGGTTATTGTTCATTTTGACAATTTAGTGTGAGTCGTGTGGTACAGCGGAAATGTCAAAGTTCATATGTTCAGCAGTTTTCAAAGTAATTGTCAAATTTTGACGTAAACTACAAACACATAGCCACAGATTGGATTCTTCACAACAGTGCTGCTGTTACTCAACGTGGGGATTTCCAGAAATGAATCAGCTTGATGGGAATTTCCAACCAACAGAGACCAACGTCACGAGTAGAACCCATCCTTATTTATTTGATTTTAAATCTTCGATCAATTACACAAAAATATATTAACATATAAAACTGTCTGGGTCAACATGTCGTTTCGAAAGTCGGGGAAA
This sequence comes from Pycnopodia helianthoides, assembly GCA_032158295.1. Taxonomy (NCBI): domain Eukaryota; kingdom Metazoa; phylum Echinodermata; class Asteroidea; order Forcipulatida; family Asteriidae; genus Pycnopodia; species Pycnopodia helianthoides. Next base: position 30,136 of record JASTWB010000035.1, read on the forward strand.
GGTTATAAGTTGTGTTTGTTTTGCGGAACTTCCTCGGTAAATGGGCGATATCTATCAAACGCAGATGGTTTGCGGAGAAGTTGCTCGCCTAGTTGTTTAACGAAAATGCTCTTTACATCATTACAAACCAATAATAGGTATGTGTGTGGGTTGGAGTAAAGTAGGATTTGTCTGAACAAAGAGTTAGCTAATATGTATTGCCTCTTTTATGCAGGGGGTAAAATAAGGTACATATATTTGCGTACGGAAGGCTTACACATCCTCTGCGAGACTGTGTAAATCTAAATCTAAAGGCATCTTTAACAAACATTAACAAGGGAGCATTACAGAGACATGTACAGACGACAGCATTCGGAAAATACGTACCGAGATTAACGCAATATAAAATGTGCCGAACCTTTTGTTTGACTATTTTCTTCTTCTTGTTTTAACAATGTTCAACATGGCATACAAACGAATGTAGTGTTAAATTGTCCCACTGATATTTAACCAAAGTAAAACTTACTGATACTTACTCTTCAGGAGATGGTTTTAGGGGTAACATTGCAAATACTGGTTGAACAGTATTGCTATCACCCAATTTATTATTCTCTGCATTCGAATAGGCGTACACGCATAATGACGGTGTTCATGCGCCAAGCCTCGCATCCGAGAGAGACAGCAACAGACAATGCGTAGGCCAGTATGTTTTTGCTTTTGTACAGGCTCATAATATTTAAGTATTAAAGCGCATATTCAAGATGCTTTTTGGAAATTGTTTCATGGAAGAGAAAACATTAGTTTCACGATCATCGAATCCCCAGGCCAGCGAAGTAGCTGTACGTCTGCTCTTATTTTTTATGTTATATTTATGTTCCTTATTTCTCTTCTCTTTCTTCTTCTTGTGAGGTCTTTATAACAATAAGGAAAACTCGACTTTGAAAATTGTAACTGTTACGTTTATGTATTACTGCTTTATACTTAATATTGCGTGGGCGAAAACATGTCAGTTTCTGGTTTGAACTGATCAGTGTAAGTTGATGAAATTGTTTCGTGCGGATCTTACTTCACGTAAATTTAAACATTATCCTGACGATGACTAGAGCAAGCTAGACGAAACGTTGAGACCAAAAAGAACTCACTCCACGGCAGTGCAGTTAATTACGAGATGTCCCCAATAACTGCGAAAGTAGTAGTCCCGGCCGATTTCCTACCTTCGCCCAGGTAGTAGTCAATGTAGCAGGACAGTTCTTTTCAGAACTGAGAAGTCTCCCGAGTTCCGAAAATCTACTCCGCGGTAGTAGAACAGATAAAGTAGATACGATACACACACATGGTGTTACCGCAAACCGAATAAACACTGATACCTCACCAAGCAATGCCTCAAAAACAATACACACGTAATTACTGACCGTTTCACCAAAAAACACTCCCACTCGTTCAAGACATAAACATTATAAATTATGTTGTAAATTGACAAACCGAAGAAAATTACCACCAAAGTGGTGGAAATGTTAGACGCACAATTTGCGGGGTGTGTTTTGGTTGGCCCACAAGGTGATCGCGGTGCCGAGTGTTATGCCCCATTACTGTGTTGCCTTACATGTAATTAAATCTACTGAATATTAAAAAAAAAAATCTAAAGGTGTCTGGTGCGGGATTTGAATCACCAACCTTCAAATTAACGCGGCGGCGCTCCACTAACTGAGCTATCCAGACTTAATGTTTAAAAAAGTGAATCTGTCAATTTGGCTAAAAGGCTCAGTTGGTAGAGTGCCCAAACATTCATCCGGAGGTCGCCGGTTCAAATGTGCTCAAATAATTGCTTCCCTTTTTTACCCGTAAAAATAGGCACCAAAATAGGCTCCCCAAAAATGTGACGTAATATGATTTTGTAACAAATGTATAACTCTTTTTATAAAGATAGAATCAATGATGTGTGTGTGATTTCTTTCTTTTCATTGGAATTTTAGAATTAAAACGACTGTTTTATTTTTAGAATCTTTATGTGACTTTTTTCAATGTTTTTGTTTACAATTTTCCCTAGTATTCAATGAAGGTTGATTTTAACAATGTCTCGATCAAACCCCACAACAATTGAAGCATTCGGTTTATCGTCACGATCTTTTGGACTTCTCGTGCAGCTGCCGTCCGTTGGAAATAGTACAGTGCATCTCGTGTAACTTTTGTTATCTTTATGTTTTGGTTTATTTTTGGCAGGAGGGTGTTGGAATTCAATTTTAAATACTAATTATTAAATAATTTACTTCGTACTTACAAAATTCCGGCAGCAAACGATGTTTAAGACTCCTTCTGTATGCCTCATGTTATTCACTAAAGTGTTTGGCAATGCAGTGCTTGCCTTTGACACACAGTTGTTTTTCTTCAAGGAAATGACGATTCTGGTGCTATCACATGAAAAAGGAAAGCATAACATTGTGAAATGCTAAACGAAAACAAACTAAACAAACATTTACAACGCAATGTCATGTCATCAACGATAACAAACATTTCCTTGTTCCTTGAACAGCAACGCTTGTTGTGGTATGTTTATTCTTTCTTTTAACAATACGGACAACTTATTCCCAGTGTGAAAGGATAGTCCAAGTTAAGTTTCGAGAGATCAATGTCTCCAGTACAATACTTACGTGGCCAGCTCAGCGGTGAATTCACTCTTGAAATGATCGGGGAATGAAATCATCAAAAAGGAATGCAAAATCTGCCATGATGCTTTGTTATTAGCTCGCTTGGTACTGGGGGATGTGCCTTTACCTTACACATTTAGTGCTCATATAACTTTTAAATTTAAAAACCTTGTGACTTCTCCTAAATTACCTTGGGTCATATAGAAGAAAATTAAATGTGGGCTTACTGTCACCACATCAAGCGTTTATTGTTTACCTTTGTAACTATGTTTTAACATTATTGTGAGTTATATTATTTGTATTTATTTAAATTGTTATTATAACATGTGAGTCTGAAGTATCAAGAGACAGTCTAAAATACAATATGTTGTCTGTTGATAGATAAATTAATAAAGTTACCATGAATAATAATGATTTGGTATTGAAGCTTCTAATTTGGCTGTTGTGTGTACAGTACATCACAGTATTCAATATAATGTTGTAGTCAAATTATTACGACTCTAAGCTTTTATAAAAACATTATATTTTATTGTATTTTGTTCAACTACATGTGCTTCAATAATTTTTGTTATTCATTTTACAAGCAGGTGAAAGAGCATTTTGCTATTGTGTTGCGACACGACATGATATATCTTCTCCCTAAATATACACAAAAACTAAAGCAAAGTAAGCATGTAACCAGGAAAGTCAGGAATTGGAATCAAAACAACATGGATACGCTTGGATTTTTTGAATGTACTGATTGGGATGTCCTGCAGGTTCCTGACTCTGTTAACGAATCTGCTAGTGTTATCACAGATTACATCAAGTTTTGTGAGGATCTTATTGTTCCAGAAAGGGTTATACAAATTTACCAAAACAATAAACCATGGCTGACAAAAGACATCCGGGAACTTATCTACGCAAAGCAGACGGCCCACAGGAATAATAACACTCATTGAAAATGGTAAGTTACATAAAGAAATTAATCATATTGTTCGTCTCTGCAAAAGAAAATGTATGGGCTCAAAATCGAACACAAATTTGAGAATGGAGATCTCAAGAGCGCATGGATTGGGCTGAAAGACATTACAGGTTTTGGTTTTCGCAATAAGCTTGAAATTCCCTCCAGTGATTTTAAACACTTTGTCATTGATCTTAATGCGTTTTGGGGTCGGTTTGACACCAATAACAGTAATCAGGACTTAGCTTACACCAACTTATGTTTAGACTTAATATCTTGTAGTAATTCAAACTTAATGATACCATTGTTCTCACAGCCGCCAAGTTGAAAATCTACTTAAATCTATTAGAACAAACAAAGCTGCCGGTCCTGATGGAATTTCTGGTAAGACTTTGAAAGGGTGTACAGAGCTTGCAGGAGTCTTTCAACGACTATTTCAACGGTCTTTGAACACTCACATAATTCCTAAATTTTGGAAATCCTCTGTTATTAGTCCAATTCCCAAAATTCCTAATAAGCCACATGTTCTAAATGACTATAGAACTAAGTTGCATTGACATCTATTGTGACGAAGTGCTTTGAAAAAAATGTCAGAAGTATATCCCTACTTTATGAAACAAGAGAGACGAAGGACCCCTTTCAGTTTGCATATCGTCCACACCGCCATGTGTATGATGCTATGATAACATTCTTCATAACATTATGGTCATCTTGAGAACGGTAAAACTTATGTCCGCTCACTGTTTTTATATTTTTCTCCGGCTTTTAATACCATTAAAACACATGCTTTTTAACAAAAGTTACATCAATTCAGGCCTGCATCAATTGAACGTTAGCCCTAAGTTGTCCCTGTGAATTAACGATTTCCTAACTCAGCGCCCACACAGAGTAAGAGTAGCTGGTGTGACTCTGATGAAACAATCCTTGGTACTGGAGTTCCCCAGGGTAGTGTGTCATCGCCCCTCTTGTTCTCCTTATTTATAAGTGACTTGAATGTACAAAGTGACTCATGTTTTGTAATCAAGTATGCTGACGATAGGGAACTGACAGGTTGATAACTGACAATGATGAATCAGAATATAGCAATAACATTAATCAATTTTCTAATTGGTGTGCCAAAAATCATTTAATCCTCAATGTAAAAAAAAAAACGAAAGGAATGGCTTTCAATTTTCAAAGAAACAAACAGATCATGCAACCAATTGAAATTAATGATGTTTCTGTTGAAATAGTAAAGGAGTACAACTATATTGGTTCGGCAGTCGATAACCAGTTGAACTAGAATTCCAACACCACTATAATTTTTTTTTTTAACTAACTTAAAGATCTACTTCAGCAATATCTGCGAAATAAAACAAATTGCTGAATCTTAAACATAATGTTATTAAGTATTCTGACCTTGTAGATTGGATTGTTTTAAACATATATTTTTTTCGTAATTTTAACCGGAAAAAATAATCCGATCTTAGGGTTTTTAAAAACTCGCGCGCTTCCATGGCTCCCTCCATAGGCACCATGCATGTCCCATACTGAAGCACGTGTATTTACGCGCACCACGAACCAACTATAAGATACGTGGGTGAACCAGCGAATGATGACGTACTTATAAGAAAGGGGAAACCAGGAAGTAGCGATGTGTCGTGTGTTTACACGGTAACTGTGTGTGATGATCTCATTATTCGAATACATTCACCAAGTTAAGACGTGAGAATTGACCATGCCGAACTCATGTTCTGTTGGTGGATGTACTTGGAACGCAGATAGGAACCCAGATGTGAGTTTTTGTTTCGATTCCCAAGAGATCCTGTCCAGAGAAGGGAATGGGTGCGTTCGGTGACCAACACAGGGTTTCACGGTGACAAAATGGACCATGATTTGCAATGCCCATTTTACGGACGACTGTCGGGTTGCAACATCGCAACTAAAGAGCAGTTTTGGGTTAAAAAGCTATAACAGGCTTAAGCCAGGTTCAATCCCAACCATGAAAGCCCCATCTGCAGTGCTATCATCTTTTCAAACAGAGAGTAAAACAGGCACAGCCAAATGAAACTAAGCGATTCAGCCAACACTCGTCTGGCATGTCATTTAAGAAAAGAGAGAAGAGCTGGGTAAGCAACTTTTAAGTTCTAAAACTAAGTTCTATGAGTATGTAGTTGATATTTTACCATCGTTTCTTTTCATTTCAAAACATGCACTTCTCGCAAGAGATTTCAAACTCAATAGTAGGGCTACCAAAACCATCAACAATTTTCCTTTTCACTCGATGTGATTGTGAGCATGATTCGAGTTCGAAGTTTAGGAAAGTTTGCAACTAGTTACCAATTCTACTTCACCTCCTTGACCTTGTCATCCCAGTGCACATACATGTGTACAAGACTCCCCTTCAACTTCAAGTACAACCTACAGACTTCATTATTGACCTTACATTGCTTTTCCAGTTTAGTTTGCTTTCAACATCATTGTATCCCTGGGGGAGGAGTACCAGGGGAAGGACCATGGTAAAAAATTACTTGGGCCTACAAAGGGCAAAGCCATACATGTGTGTGAATACAATGCCCAAATTATGACATTTTGACTTAGAGGTTAAATACAATGTTTGTTTTGATCTTTTGTTCAGGTTTTGCAAGAAGCTTTTGCTGAATATATGCTAAGTATGGTGACCAGGAGCCCACTGGTGAACAACTTCTCCCATCTAATGTGATGGAAAGTTCAATCACATCAGAGGAGGTAATGAAACGGTTTACTGGCTTGTTGCAGAAACAACCTTAATTATGTTTAGGGGAGAAATATTCAACCGCGGGGGGTGGGGGTCAGCTTCAAAATGCCTGGACCCCGAGCTGAGGGTTATTTTTTATTTCATTACACATCAAAATGTGCAGTATCGGAATAATAATTAACTTTACTTTGCATAATCATACACTTGTCAGGCCTGGAATTTCATCTTGGAGAGGGCAAGGCCATTTTCATTTTGTAAAGGGCACTTCCATTGGAAAATCTTAAAGTCTATGGGAGACTTTTGAAGGGGCACCAAGGCCAACACAAGGGCAACGAAGGCCATGGCCTCCGTGTAATTCCAGGCCTGACTTGTGAATATCTTAAAAGTTAACAATTTCCCTCAAGATTTTTAACAAATTTATAAACCCCTAGGTTTGAGATGCATGATTCATGTATGTTTGCAATTTTGTTTCAAGCAGAATTATTAAAATGAAAGAAAGGTTTATTTTGTCCTCCTATTACATGTATTAAAGAGATACTGTTGACATAGTTTAAACACCTTATTGTTAATGCAGAGGATTATTTCTGATGGTAAAATATGATTTATTCATCAAGCCATTGTGGATTTTTTTCTTTATTGATTATACATGTATTGTACATATTTTTTGTACACCCTTTATTATCTTATGAGAAGAGTTGTTTTAATGCCCATGTAGCTTTTACTTGACCGCAACCACATCTGGTAATTTAAATGTAGGGTTTTATTGAGTACATGTACACATGTATACCGTACTTATTTGTTATTGTTATTATTATTTGTTAGAAGGGGGATCAACCACAAACTTGTTTGCTACGTAAGATTAATGAGCAGCCCCAGTTTGTGCATATTGCATGGTGAACTAAAGTAGTTTTTTTGGGGGGGGGAGAAAAAGAGGAGTTGGAGTACATGTATTGGGGTTTGCATATTTCATGTGTAATGTGTTTTCAATCCAGGGCAAACACAAAACAGTTACACTTCTTTTTGACAATTTGCCAGACAACCTGTCTTTCTAAGCTTTGACTGTAATTTGAAATGTTTGTTTACATTTTCTTGAAAGTCTACATTGAGCTGAAAATTTTGATAAGGTCTTTTAGAATGTCTGTAGGCAAGAAGAGTAAGGATCGCATGGAATTAGTTTTGCAACATTCCCTTTTAATTTAGCTGTTTTCTATTTAATTACTCAATGAAAATTGAAACTAGACAGAGAGGTCAACTTTGGTTATACAACTTTTCTTGACATTAAGTATTACATGTACACTGTACTCTTAACTCCAAAAATATTGCTTTTTGTACATAAGGTGGTCATTTACCACGTAGTATATGCAAGAAGGGTAAGGAACTCATAGTTACATTTTCTTTTAATGGCAACGTGTCCCTTTAATTTATTAATTAAGCTGCTTTCTATTTATTTACTTCACTTGAAGAGGGGTAGTTGACTTTGCAAAAACAATTGTTGTTTTATTCTATTTTTCTTGAAATAAAATAATACTCATAAAGACTAAAGACTGATATGTGTATATTATTAAAAGTATTTATTGTCATTTACTCATGGATCATCTAAAAATGATTGTAACACACTGAAAATTTAGAGTAAATGGAGGCCACCAATCCCACCATGTTTGTATCCTCAATTCTGAAAACCTTCCTGAAAACCATGTACCACTACTAGATTAGCAGAACATGTTTTGATCATAGTATGATTTGAAACTTTGCATGGTGGGATCAGGTTTGCAGTGATGCTATGTATAAAATCTCGTTGTGAGTAGTGGTGGTTTTAAAAAGAACAGGTGGTTTGACAACTTCCTGAAGAGGACATACTGATCAAAAAATCAAGTTGTGAAACCACTGTTTCTTTTCAGAACCACCACTACTCAAAAGAGATTTTACCTATGGTGTCAGCGCAAACCTCACCTAATTATAGACATTGTTCTTGTAATGACACACATCCCATCTCAGTGAGCCAAATGTTAACAGATTTTTATCAAAGATTGTGGTTCTCAAAAAAGTTCCCCTTTTGAAGCCTCTTTGCTGTATAACTTCCATGTTTGTAATATGTACATGTAAGTTGAATGCATTTCACTATTTTCCATTGAGAGGCACAACAGCATGAGCTTTATGTTTGACAAATAATTTGTACATCTATTTTTTGAGTCTCATTTACAAACATTTTATCAACTATAGGGGCTAAAAATACCACACTAAATTCGAGTGAGAAGAGGAATTCTTTTTATATGATTGGCAATAAATTTTAGGGTTTTTAAGTTACTAATAGTCAAGTGGCGGGTAAACCCTTTATATTGTCCATTGGGGTTGGGATATGTCCTTCGGATGGCGTCCATGATACATGAAGGAAGTGGCACTCTGTTGAACCTTCCGAGGTAGCCCGTACACCATCTGACAACTTGCCTGTAAACAACATGGCGATTTCTTCTGCAAACAAAATAGTTGAAGAAAATCAAATTAGGTAAACATTTGATATCAATATTTGTTTAAAAACACAGTTTTCCCATTTTGAAGAAATCACGTACGAGTAAGGGTGGAAATATACTCTTCTGGTTTGTCCAGTCGAAAAACTTGTAGGGGAACCCCCCCCCCCCACACACACACACACACCCTTACATATGGCTGTTACAGGGGTACTTTCATTGTTGTTCTCCTTTTTCTGAAGAAATCCTAATTGGGTCACCACCAGAACAAAGAAAACCTTATGGGGTAGCATTGCTCCGTAAGTTGGCATGTGTAAGCTCACACACACACACACACACTCAAGTGTGTCATGAGCTCCAATCGTGGACCCTCCTTTGTTCAACTCTTTGTCCTGACAAACGTGGACCCCATTGTTTTCCTTTGTGATAACAAACATGGACCTATTGTCCCTTTTGTTGTAAGTCCTCGGTTTGATTGCACTACAAACTCACACACACACACTTTTGGGTTCTTTAAAGAAGTCATAAGCTGTAACATACTCAACAATTGTGACAGAGATCAAAGTGTTTAGAAAAAATCTTGTACAGGTTTTATGGTTATTCGTTTTTCTGAGTTGAATAAATCTAATCCAACAGTCAATTATACTCAGGGTCAGGTAAGAGGCGTAATAATTTTTTTGGGGGGAGGGTTTGCTCCTTACATTAATTTTACAGTTCAATTAAAAAAAGACACTTACTGGTCTAGAGTCCCTTCAACTGCATCTCTGCCATAGTATTCACCGGTACTGTAAATACGCGGTTTGAAGTACAGCCGGGTGCAGACAGACTGCTTCAAACCAATCATGCACAGCAAGGCTTTGGTTTTCATCCTCTACATTAATGTTCAATGCTGCCATTTAGGCTCTTGTCTTTGCACTTCCTTACAGCAGATGCAGTTCACTGCCATTGGTTGGACCACACAGTGTCCGCATGAGCACCTGAAAGAAAAATTTAAATAACAGAAAATTAACGGATGAAAGTGTTGCTGTACTGACATAGGATGGACTATGTTCATGACCATTAACTAATTTTACGTGAACGGGGGTAATACAAAATGAGTGGGGATTGAAACGATGCGTGTCTCATTTATACATCTAAGTAAAAAATCATGCAATGTTTCGCATTGTTTATCAATGGCCGTTGTTCTTACTTTGTGTCTCTGGGAATTTTTTTTTATTTTATTTTTTTTATTTGAAAAGTGGTTTGTAATTGTAGTTCTGTTTTAAAGAATAAACATGACATATCATACTAGCCTAAAAGAAAACTATGAGAAATAATTAGCAAATGAGCTTGACATAAAAAATAATCCAATTAGGCTAGGACCTACCTCAATCATTTGCTAAAAAAAATAAATAAATAAATGCGGTAGAACAGTGACACTGACAGAAAATACGGCTTGTCAGGATCAGTTCGGTACTGAAAATAAATGTTATCTCCGACACACTGAGATTTGATGATTGTATTGTGAAAAAATTAATGGATAAACGAGGAATTACAGAAACAAATAAAACAACATTCATCTATTTTCCTTCTCCATGGAACCCGGTTCTCCGATAAGGATACCTGCACTAACCCAATGGGAACAATTTTTGAGTGACACCATTCAATGTATCATGAAAACGTGAACCATATTGGACAACAGCAACCATTTCGTGAGAAAAAAAAATCAACTTTCTGCTGCTATTTCTATCCATTATAGCGGCCTCATATGCCGCATAGATAAATAAGTACTTCATGACGATAAAAAAAGTGAACATAGCATTGTTTGTTCTTCAAAAAACCTGTGGGACTCACCATTCAGTATTGTTTAGTCGACCTCCTGCATCAGGATTCGCACGTTCACGACCATCGGCGGCCAGTGGCTCAAACCTGTATGGTTTGGCACCTCGCACTTCCTCGTCAAGCACTCCCCCAGCTTCATCAACGCCCTCTTCGTCTTCGGAAGAGCTCCCTCCACCGTCAGATCTATCCTCACTATCAATACTATCATCTGTATTTCCTAATTCTTCTTCGTCCACACTGTGTTCCTCCCACGATCCGCTAATGTCTGACATTTTGTCCTCGTTTACTGTGTGAATAGCTATAGACGCGTACAATAAACACACTTCGCTGCGCGGGGGGTAAACAAGCCGTCTCCATTCATGTACGTCATCAGAGTCTATGGTATATTTTTATCACGTGACATGCCGTTTCCAAAAACTCGGTATGAGGAGCTGCTGAACGCTGGCCTAAATGACCTTTTTTTAAAATTACGCAACTACCGCTAAGTATTTTCATTAATATATACGTAATCATGAAACACAAATTGATTGGATTTCGCCAAAGTTTAAATTATCTTAGTACCGTTGAAGTAGATCTTTAACCATTTCGTAAGGAAACTCAAATATTTGTATGTGAACACCAGAATGTTAACATTGTTTTATGAGAGTACTATTCGATCTTTAATTATTTGTGTAGTTTTATGTACTTAACAAAAATGCAGTACAATGGAAAACGAATTTCATATGTTTTCATATGATGGTCAAATAAATTGAATTGAATTGAATGGAACTGAATTGATGGACTGAAAACTGTCGACAGACTAGACAAGCAAAATCATCGAAAACATGGTGAAGTGGGAAGCACAGGTAATGTGCATACCTCCTTGGTTTTGTTTTCCTCCATCATGGTTTGAGAGTCTTGATCTTGGTGAGCCATATAATGCTTCTGAAATGAAGTTTATGGACCACCAAGTTATTTTGTTTGCTACCTAAGTACATTGTTGGTGATGCCTTTTTTATTTTTGTATAATTAGGCCTATATGTTTTGAATTTATTTGTTTGTTCTTGGTTTTCTGGGTTTTGGGGGTGTTTTTTGTTTTTTGTTATTTTTTGTTTGGAGGTGGTGGAGGGGATGGTTGAGCTATATGTATGAAAGTAAATACAGCAATGACCGGCTAAGAGTCGTTGAGAAATATATCCATGCAATCAGCATTTCACATGGGATTATATTGCTCACAAAAATATCATAAAATGGACAATAATATTCCCAAACAAAAGCAAATGATAGATTTGTTTGGGTTCGAAGTCCTTTTCTGAAAAAAAACAAAAACAATATAACCCGTTTTAAAGTAGCCTATTGTGACAGGAATCGATAATGGGTATTGTAGCTTTGCAGTGAGCACCCATATACATTACATTGTACATTACATTGTACAGTGAGAACTGCGAGAGCCACGTACTGGTACATGTACATGTATGTTGTTTACATTTCGATTGAAAACGCAACCGATCAAGGATATACGACATATCCTCGGGTCACAATGTCAACTTTCTACATGTACACATACATAAACATGTGAATGTATACTACAAATTCTAGGCCGTGCGGTCGGCTCTGCTGCATATCATTATCATCAGACTATGAAACTGCCACAGCCGAGAGTTCGTGAACTGTTCGAATCTGAATTCGTACGATAACAACCACAAGAGGGCGATAGTACTTTTTTAACGAACTACAATTTGAAATGTGAAATACTTTTACTACGAAAGCCAGAAGAAAGAACGAAAAAATGAATCCGTAATAACGGATTCCGAGTCCGTTGCGGCGCTATATTGCAGGTCTCCCTCTGGTCGCCCTGCTTATAATTGGGCAAGTATTATATAATAATAATTTATTCATTTATATTGCGCCCATTCCATAAAATGTACACAAGCGCATAACAAAAATAATTATACAAAGATTAAAAAGCTAACAACCTGTAAAAGTGAGGAAATACAACAAACCATTAAATAAAAAAAAAAAAAAAAAAAAAAAAAAAAAACATGTAAATACGAGACCCTTACTGGACTTCCCAAATAGTAAAAATGCATTAACATTAAGACAGTAGAAAACAAAATGTATTAGGAGAGGAACAATAAATGCACATTCAGTAAAAAGCTTCTTTAAAAAGATAAGTCTTTAAAACAGATTTTAAAACATCAAGGCTACCAGCGTTCCTAAGTGGAAGTTTGTTCTAGAGGTGCGGTGCACTATTCTCAAAGGCTCGATCCCCAAGAGCAGCCTTACTACCACCAACAGGGTGGTTAAGAAAAATTCCGTCACCAGAACTGTGAAGGCAGTAACGAGACTGGGACTTGATAGAAAGCAGTGTTGTAGTCGAGACCTGGGAGTCCGAGACCGAGACCGAGACCGAGACCGAGACCTAGAGGTCCGAGGGGGAGGGGGAGTCCGCGCATAGCAGCTAAAATGCACAGTAATTGGTCTAAGGGGCGCTGTGCAAACAACCCTTAGACCACTTTGTGGTCTAAGGGGAGCCTTCCCTTCCCTTCTTGGTCTAAAGGGCGCTTTGGTCTAAAGGGAACATTGGTCTAAAGGGGGGTTTGTGACCTGACCTCAGGCTCGTCCCATAATTAAAAGGACGAACGTGTAAAAATACGCGCCTGAAAAAATCAAACAAAATGGCTGCCCGTAATGAACGCTGTGTGGCGGAGATTTTCTCCTGGAATTTATCTATTTAGAACAGTTTGTGTGCCCTTTGTCGACAGTATTTCAGTAGTTTGTACCAGAAAATCATTGATTAATGTTATTTTGGCTGGACTACGCTGTTCTTACTGGCATTTACGTGCAATTTTACGGTAACTTTTTTGGGCTACGCGGGCACAATTTATCCTGTTCATTCAGCCATTAAAATTAACGTTACGTTCTGCGACGACGCCGACATTAAATCATTATGCTGATTCGGTAGTTGCTGGCATCGTCCTGGTGTGGTGGTAAGTATGTTCTCATTATTATAATTGTTCCTGTTTTGAGACTTAAATGTTAAGTGAGTATCTTTCTTGGTTTTTTTGTTTTTACACGGAAATTGTTAACAGATTAGGCCCGAAGATATGTACACTTTTGTCGACCGGAAATTGGGCACATTCATTGAGTCAACGTTAACGTTACATTCTAACAATATTATGCATTAAAAAAAGTGCATTCAAATTGTTTGTGATTGGTTGTTTTTAATCAATATCTTTGTGATTATAAGTATACAAATATTGATCACACACACACAAAATTGTTTTTTCAACATTAATAATCATTGCCACTTTTTCCGAAGTTGTTTCAGTGCTAGCAACAGGGAGTAATACTATATTAGTAGTCAAGTAGGTTAAGTAAAGTCATTCAAAATCATGTCCTTTCCACATTAACAAGATATCAGAATATTTTAAAACTGATCAGTGATTTATTTAGTGTGAAAGTATATTTCAGAAAAGGGTAAACAAACCTAGACCCAGAAACTGGGGCGCTGTACTCCTTTTTCGAAACTTTGACATTATCGGTCGTACTAGCGCCCTACTCCTAGAATTATGAGGTTCCATGAACCTCATAGAGGTCCATGTACAAACTACAATACAAAACTTTTTTTCATTTACGTTTCTGCACCTGGAGTTCTCATTTGAAATCGGATCTCGCCAAAATTAGGCTCTATGCAGTACGTGTTCCTTGGAATCTCATTGAGCGTTGCATGGGTCAAGAAAATCCACTCCGCAAATTTAAAATTGTTAAAAAGCAATAAATTCATACCGGCATTCCCAGTCCTCTTCAAACAGTGTGAGTGTTATAACAAATATGGCGCTTGCTGCGCTCGCAAAGGTCTACCGAACAAACTGGTACTCCGCGCACAGCAACGCTGGTCCCGGCAACTGTAGGTTGGTTTTGTACACACATCATGTGACTCCAGCGCCATATTTGTTATAACACTCACACTGTTTGAAGAGGACTGGGAATGACCGGAAGAATTTATTGCTTTTCAACAATTTTAAATTTGCGGAGTGGATTTTCTTGACCCATGCAACGCTCAATGAGATTCCAAGGAACACGTAGAGCCTAATTTTGGCGAGATCCGATTTCAAATGAGAACTCCAGGTGCAGAAACGTAAATGAAAAAAAGTTTTGTATTGTAGTTTGTACATGGACCTCTATGAGGTTCATGGAACCTCATAATTCTAGGAGTACTAGCGCCCCAGGAACTTATTGTACGTAACGACAGCAATCTTCATTTTAGTGATCCCACTCTCAGCAGAATCCACAGTGCCTCAACCGTGAAGACCACGCGGTTGAGACAGGAGGGCACCCGTCTAATTGATGGGTTCACTACCTCGCCCAATCGCGTAGTCGTCAAAATTTCGAAAAAGGAGCACAGCGCCCCAGTTACTGGGTCTAACTCGAACCCAACCCAACCCATGCTCATTTGGTCAACTTTTATTACGCAATTTGTGCTCGTTAAGATTTTTAAATGCAGATGTAACTAGGTCAGAATATGTTGGTAGGGCGCTATGATCGTTGAGTGTAATCGTTTGAAAAATATTTTCATGTTTTTCAAATGCTTAGTACTCAGTCATAGTAGTATCTGCCATTTCATACCTTTTTAATAGGTACAAAATTTTAGATTCTGATTTAGCTGCAATAATTGTAACAGCCATCGGGAGGATAGGGTTACGATTATCGTAACTTATTCTGAAAAGAAATTCTCAAGTTACTTCAAAAAATATAAATAATAAGTAACTAGTAATAAGTATCTTTCAAATTTTAGAACCTTGACCGAGTGGGAATTCTCATTTTCCTCTTCAATAAAATTATCCAATGCTAATGTTCTGTAAACTAGTCTATTTAATAATCATAGACCCTCTCACGGTAATATGCGCCATGTTGAATCTGACCTGTGCACCTTGGTGCATTATTTTATTTTAAAACTGATATTTACAGGGATCGGAACTGTACTCCTGCTTCTCACGCTGTGTGTCAATTGCGATTATCAAGTTGCGAAATAAACAACTCACCTTGGCGCATGGTGTAGATTTAACAAGGAGCCTACCGTGAAAAGGTTTGACATGTACATGTACTAGATTTCTCTTAGGTTTGTAAATAAGAATATGATATAGCTAAGTTCCCTACCTCCCCTTTCCAAATGACATTCTATGTTGAAAAGTTCAGATTTACGTGCACTATAGTGTGCACCAAGGTGCACTGGGCAGATTCAACATGGCGCATATTACCATGTCAGTTGTCCCTTTGGATGTCAATTAATCAATGTTTTTGGCGTAAAGTAAAAAAGAATGACATGACAATGACACTTCAATGGAAGTTAACCCTTGACCTCCTCTGTGACCTCAATCGATATTGAGGTCACCTCATTGTGATCACATGTTTATCAATTGTTATTGATTTTTTGACAGGTAAACATGTCCAACCTTGACATTTGGCAGGGTGACAGAAGAACAGGGGCATCGACTATGGGGTTACAAGGTCAGTAGTCTTGTTGAATGTCACTTTTTTGTTGTAAAAAGAACACCGATGACGTCCTGACAAGGGTCATTGACCTATGGGCTGACAATGTCAGTCATCCTTTTGGAGGTCACTTAATTGATGGTTTTTGGCGTTAAGTGAAAACTAATTATGATATCATGACAATGACACTTCAAAGGTAGTTAACCCTTGACCTCCTCTGTGACCTCAATTGATATTTGGATCATGTGTTACTCAATTTTTGACAGGTAAACATGTCATGACCTTGACCTTTGTAAGGGTGACAGAAGAGGTCAAGGTTCATTGACCTATGGGTTGACAATGTCAATTATCCTGTTGGTTGTCACTTAATCTATGGTTTTGGTGTAAAGTGACAACCGATGATGTAATGACAATGACACTTAACCTCTTCTGTGACCTCAATCAAAATTGAAGTCACACCTCATTTGGATCATGTGTTAATCAATTTTCATTGATTTTTTGACAGGTGAACATGTCATGACCTTGACATTTGGCAGGAAGACAGAAGAGGTCCTATGGGGTGACAAGGTCAGTAGTCCCTTTGAATCTCACCTAATTGTTAGTTTTTACTGTGAAAAGGAAACCAATGATGTCATGACAATGACACTTCAGTGGCAGTTAACCCTTGACCTCTTCTATGACCTCCATCAATATTGAGGTCACACCTCATTTGGATCATGTGTTAATCAATTTTGTTCTGATTTTTTGACAGGTGAACATGTCATGATCCTGACCTTTGGCAGGATGACAGAAGAGGTCAAGGATCATTGACCTATGGGGTGACAAGGTAAGTTATCCTGTTGGTTGTCAGTTAATGTATGGTTTTGGTGTAAAGTGACAACCGATGATGTAATGACAATGACACTTCAGTGGCAGTTAACCCTTGACCTCTTCTGTGACCTCCATCAATATTGAGGTCACACCTCATTTGGATCATGTGTTAATCAATTTTTATTGATTTTTTGACAGGTGAACATGTCATGATCCTGACCTTTGGCAGGATGACAGAAGAGGTCAAGGTTCATTGAATTATGGGTTGACAATATCAGTTATCCTGTTGGTTGTCAGTTAATGTATGGTTTTGGTGTAAAGTGACAACCGATGATGTAATGACAATGACACTTCAGTGGCAGTTAACCCTTGACCTCTTCTGTGACCTCCATCAATATTGAGGTCACACCTCATTTGGATCATGTGTTAATCAATTTTTATTGATTTTTTGACAGGTGAACATGTCATGATCCTGACCTTTGGCAGGAAGACAGAAGAGGTCAAGGATCATTGACCTATGGGGTGACAAGGTCAGTAGTCCCTTTGAATCTCACCTAATTGTAAGTTTTTACTGTGAAAAGGAAACCAATGATGTCATGACAATGACACTTCAGTGGCAGTTTACCCTTGACCTCTTCTATGACCTCCATCAATATTGAGGTCACACCTCATTTGGATCATGTGTTAATCAATTTTCATTGATTTTTTGACAGGTGAACATGTCATGACCTTGACATTTGTAAGGGTGACAGAAGAGGTCAAGGTTCATTGACCTATGGGTTGACAATGTCAATTATCCTGTTGGTTGTCACTTAATCTATGGTTTGGTGTAAAGTGACAACCGATGATGTAATGACAATGACACTTAACCTCTTCTGTGACCTCAATCAAAATTGAAGTCACACCTCATTTGGATCATGTGTTAATCAATTTTCATCGATTTTTTGACAGGTGAACATGTCATGACCTTGACATTTGGCAGGAAGACAGAAGAGGTCAAGGACCATTGTCCTATGGGGTGACAAGGTCAGTAGTCCCTTTGAATCTCACTTAATTGTTAGTTTTTACTATGAAAAGGAAACCAATGGTGTCATGACAATGACACTTCAGTGGCAGTTATCCCTTGACCTCTTCTGTGACCTCCATCAATATTGAGGTCACACCTCATTTGGATCATGTGTTAATCAATTTTGTTCTGATTTTTTGACAGGTGAACATGTCATGATCCTGACCTTTGGCAGGATGACAGAAGAGGTCAAGGATCATTGACCTATGGGGTGACAAGGTCAGTTATCCTGTTGGTTGTCAGTTAATGTATGGCTTTGGTGCAAAGTGACAACCGATGATGTAATTTCTGACACTTCAGTGGCAGTTAACCCTTGACCTCTTCTGTGACCTCCATCAATATTGAGGTCACACCTCATTTGGATCATGTGTTAATCAATTTTATTGATTTTTTGACAGGTGAACATGTCATGATCCTGACCTTTGGCAGGATGACAGAAGAGGTCAAGGTTCATTGACCTATGGGTTGACAATATCAGTTATCCTGTTGGTTGTCAGTTAATGTATGGTTTTGGTGTAAAGTGACAACCGATGATGTAATGACAATGACACTTCAGTGGCAGTTAACCCTTGACCTCTTCTGTGACCTCCATCAATATTGAGGTCACACCTCATTTGGATCATGTGTTAATCAATTTAATTTTCATTGATTTTTGACAGGTGAACATACCATGACCTTGACATTTGGCAGGAAGACAGAAGAGGTCAAGGATCATTGACCTATGGGGTGACAAGGTCAGTAGTCCCTTTGAATCTCACCTAATTGTAAGTTTTTACTGTGAAAAGGAAACCAATGATGTCATGACTATGACACTTCAGTGGCAGTTAACCCTTGACTTCTTCTATGACCTCCATCAGTATTGAGGTTACACCTCATTTGGATCATGTGTTAATCAATTTTCATTGATTTTTTGACAGGTGAACATGTCATGACCTTGACATTTGTAAGGGTGACAGGAGAGGTCAAGGATCATTGACCTATGGGGTGACAAGGTCAGTAGTCCCTTTGAATCTCACCTAATTGTAAGTTTTTACTGTGAAAAGGAAACCAATGATGTCATGACTATGACACTTCAGTGGCAGTTAACCCTTGACCTCTTCTATGACCTCCATCAATATTGAGGTTACACTAATTTGGATCATGTGTTAATCAATTTTTCATGATTTTTTGACAGGTGAACATGTCATGACCTTGACATTTGGCAGGAAGACAGAAGAGGTCAAGGATCATTGACCTATGGGGTGACAAGGTCAGTTAACCTGTTGGTTCTCAGTTAATGTATGGTTTGTGTGTGACAACCGATGATGTAATGACAATGACACTTCAGTGGCAGTTAACCCTTGACCTCTTCTGTGACCTCCATCAATATTGAGGTCACACCTCATTTGATCATGTGTTAATCAATTTTTCTTGATTTTTTGACAGGTGAACATGTCATGATCCTGACCTTTGGCAGGATGACAGAAGAGGTCAAGGTTCATTGAACTATGGGTTGACAATATCAGTTATCCTGTTGGTTGTCAGTTAATGTATGTTTTGGTGTAAAGTGACAACCGATGATGTAATGACAATGACACTTCAGTGGCAGTTAACCCTTGACCTCTTCTGTGACCTCCATCAATATTGAGGTCACACCTCATTTGGATCATGTGTTAATCAATTTTCATTGATTTTTGACAGGTGAACATACCATGACCTTGACATTTGGCAGGAAGACAGAAGAGGTCAAGGTTCATTGACCTATGGGTTGACAAGGTCAGTAGTCCCTTTGAGTCTCACTTAATTTTTGGTTTTAGAGTAATGTGAAAACCAATGATGTCTTGACAATGACACTTCAGTTGCAGTTAACAGGGTGACAGAAGAGTTCAAGTGTCACTGACCTATTAGGTGACAATATTACCTGTCCCTGGTATTGAAGGTTCACCCTTGACCTGTTTTAAGATCTCAATTGGTATCAAGGTCACACCAATAAAACTAAGATTTCAATAAAGTAAATTAACTTGTTTATCATGAAATACTTGTATTGAATATATTTGTTTGTTTCACACTAACAGCACAGGTTTTCTAATTATTAGACTTACAGCCACTCTCTATCCACCATTTGTCCTTTATTTACTGGCACAGGGTTATGTCATTAGTCAACTCACAGTCACCCACAAACTACATGTACTTGTTTATCATTCATGTGACGGCTCAGATTGTGATCCTGAACACACAAGCCACTCTCAAACTGCTTGTGATCATTTATGTGATGCCACATATCATGATCTTATTCCACTCATAGCTACTCTCAGACAACTTATAATCATTCATGTGTTGGCACAGGTCTTGATCATTCATAAAATCACCGCCACACTACAACAAGTGCTGGTCATTGCTGTAAACTCAATGCTAGGATCAAAAAACTGCTAGTCTCACCCATGCCTGCAAAAGTTGTACTCGCTAGTAAAGTCAAGACTAGACTCTATGCAATCACTGCTAGTCGTACCCATGACGGCACAAGTTGCACTCACAAGTAAACTCAATACTGGACTCAAGTCACTGGAAGTCATACCCATGACAACAAAAACCTGTGACGGCACAAGTTGTACTCACTAATAAATCCACTGCTAGACACGTCATACCTGTGACTGCACATGTTGGGTTTTATCAGTTAGCTCATTTGGATCATGCGTTTATACATTTTTATTGATTTATTTAACAGGTAAACATGTCACGACTTCGATACTTGGCAGGGTGGCGGAAGAGGTCAAGGGCCATTTACCTACGGGATGACCAGGTCAGTAGCCCCTTTGAATGTCACTTTAATTGTTTGTTTTGTTGATAAACTCACACAAAGCTACAGACCAGAAACAAGCTGATTGCTGTCCATGAAACGGCACAGGTTGTGGTGTCAAAATTACACAAAGGTACAGACCAGAAACAAGCTGATTGCCGTCCATGAGACGGCACAGGTTGTGGTGTTAAACTTACACAAGGCTACAGACCAGAAACAAGCTGATTGCTGTCCATGAGACGGCACAGTTTGTGGTGTTAAACTTACACAAAGGTACAGACCAGAAACAAGCTGATTGCTGTCCATGAGACGGCACAGGTTGTGGTGTTAAACTCACAAAGGTACAGACCAGAAACAACCTGATTGCTGTCCATGAGACGGCACAGGTTGTGGTGTCAAAATTACACAAAAGAACAGACCAAAAAAAACCTGATTGCTGTCCATGAGACGGCACAGGTTGTGGTGTTAAACTCACACAAAGGTACAGACCAGAAACAACCTGATTGCTGTCCATGAGACGGCACAGGTTGTGGTGTCAAAATTACACAAAAGAACAGACCAAAAAAAACCTGATTGCTGTCCATGAGACGGCACAGGTTGTGGTGTTAAACTCACACAAAGGTACAGACCAGAAACAACCTGATTGCTGTCCATGAGACGGCACAGGTTGTGGTGTCAAAATTACACAAAAGAACAGACCAAAAGAAAACTGATTGCTGTCCATGAGACGGCACAGGTTGTGGTGTTAAACTCACACAAAGGTACAGACCAGAAACAACCTGATTGCTGTCCATGAGACGGCACAGGTTGTGGTGTCAAAATTACACAAAGGAACAGACCAGAAACAACCTGATTGCTGTCCATGAGACGGCACAGGTTGTGGTGTCAAAATTACACAAAGGTACAGCCCAAAAATAAGCTGATTGCTGTCCATGAGACGGCATAGGTTGTGGTGTTAAACTAACACAAGGCTACAGACCAGAAACAAGCTGATTGATGTCCATGAGACGGCACAGGTTGTGGTGTCAAAATTACACAAAGGTACAGACCAGAAACAAGCTGATTGCTGTCCATGAGACGGCACAGGTTGTGGTGTTAAACTCACACAAAGGTACAGACCAGAAACAAGCTGATTGCTGTCCATGAGATGGCACAGGTTGTGGCTTCCATTGCTTGAACTCTCTGAACTAAACATCCTTACATTCATTCTTTCTTGATTAGTTAAAGTGCGTTGTTTAGTAATTTGAATTTTTGAAATGTTTCAGATGATTTGTCGTGAAGTACCTGCTGATCAACATTACACATTAAATGGATTATGGAAGATGACGAGTGGAAAACAAACATACATTTCAGAAGGTAAGTCTTGTATCAGTTAAAAAAATTATTGGATAGAGTGATGGTGTCTTTTTTCCAGTTGATGTCGGGAAGGTTATCATCGCCAGTAATCTGTATGGCAGCACCAGGGTTGTCAAGACATAACTGTGTGATGGAGCAATTCAAGTCATCCATGTAAGCTTGGTTGCTTTTTTTCGGGAGGTACAAGGAAGCAACAATGATGGATTGGTTTCAATTAATAATCTTTGCAGCTACAAAATGGATTCAGATTTGGTGGTTATTCAAGCTACTATGGATGCTAATAAGTGCGCCTCCATAGCCATCGCTCCTGTCATGTCAGTAAACATCATAATAATAATAATACTAATAATAGTCAAATCTTATATAGCGAATCTTATATGTCAAATCTTACATAACTGGAAGAAATTTTTATGCGCTTTACAAACTTTAAAATTACAAAGATCAAGAGAATGCAAGTTGAAATTGGTTGGATTTAAGATTGGATTTGAAATTGTCCAGGGTAGCAGCTGTTCTAAGTGAAGATGGTAGGGCATTCCACAACTTGGCTGAGGTGTATGCAAAGCCTTGGAGCCATAAGATTTAGTCCTTGATGCGGTGGCGGTGAGGAAGTTTTGGGAAGACGAGCGAAGAGATCTATGTAATATTACTATTTAATTTGGAGCAGTTTCAATCAGGGCCTTAAAGGTGAGCAGATAAATTTTGCAATCAATGCGCTGCCAGATAGGCAGCCAGTGAAGATCCTTGAGAATCGGAGTGAGGTGGTTTGCGTTTCTTGAATAGAGACCAGGCAAGCAGCAGAGTTTGGGATGCGTTGGAGTTTGTTTATATCTTTGTCCAGGAGACCAGTTAGCAGGCTATTACAGTTGTTGAGGAGAGATGTAGCTAAAGCGTGTACCAGGATTTTAGTGGAGCGTTTGTCAATAAAGTTACGTATTTAACAAGTTTTCCTCAATGCAAGGAGACCTTTCGACAAACAGCATTGGAGTTGTGTAACACACAAACAAAAGTGTCCTCATAGCCAGGTGGAAAAAATTCTGCTGTGGATAAGGTAGACTTTAGCCAAGTTTCACAGCCATACATGATACCTGGCTTGATAGCTTCCACAAGGTGTCAAAATTCTTCACGCTTGGTGTAGATGCTTTGGAAATTAACTTCAATGGTGCGAATATTAAGACGGAAGGACTAGATTCCTTGTTTGGTTGGGGAAGAATTGGCTAAAGGTGATCCACGCTGGCTTGAGCTTACAGAGCTAGTACATCCTCTCTGTGATGGTGCAGATCTTGATCATTAGTAAAATAGCAGCTGCACTTCAACAAGTTCTGGTCATCCCTGTGACGGCGCAAAATACATTGTACACCAAGCGTATGCTCCATAGGTGTGCTGTCCAAAGCCTAGTCCATTATAGACAAAGCTTAAAAACATTTTTGTTTAGTCTGACTTTGGCCATTACTTACAAGTTTGTAGATGCACAGCTTGAATTAATTTTCAATGACACATATACCTTGAATAAACTGTGGATGTTTTATTTTTCAAATGCTTTGTTCTTGAAGGTGCTGCTCTCAAGTCGCTCACCAACATTACATCACAAAGGAAATAATAACTACTGTAAGTGGAGAAGAAACCAGCACCACTGAGGGTAAGTAAGCCTTGCATTTATTGCGACTAACATCATTCTTTAAACATTTTTTCCACACAAAGCTAAACTATGCTTTGTTGAACATCTAATATCTTTGTAGATTCTATCACAAACTGCATCAATTGACACTCCATTTGAGCCATGCTGCACTTCTGAGTTGCAGTCCTTGAACCCTCCAGCATTCCTACCAACTATCAACTGGTAATCCACAGTCAGGGACAACCAGAGCTAGGGTCCGAAAGCTATTATGTGTTCCTGTTGAATCCAAGGTTGACTTCAGTCCATCCTAAATACGGCATAACATCATCACCACAATGCCACAACACTAAATCTTTAAGTGGGTAAAGTGATCTATCTAGAGTGTCAAAGAACTTTTTGTAAAGTGTCACTTGGGAACCACTATCCACAAGTACATTCGCCTCTACCCCATCCATCTTGCAATTTGTGATGGTCCTCTTAGTGACGGCGCATGTCTTGATCATTACTAAAATCTCAGCAACACTACAGCAAGTGCTGATCCTTTCTGTGACGGCATAGGTCTTCATTATTCATAAAATTGCTGCCACATTAAAACCTTGAATACAAACTCATCATTTTTTAGATTGCATTGTACACCAAGCGATGCTTTACTTGTATGAGGTCCAAAGCCAAGTCCATTATAGACAAAGCTGAAAATAAATGTTTATAGTCTGCATTTTACGACAACATGACAAAGGCTTGTTCATAAAAATGTAGGTGTAAATTCTGATTAAGATTAATAAAATAGCAGCTGCGCTTCAACAAGTTCTGGTCATCCCTGTGACGGGGCAAAATACATTGTACACCAAGCGTATGCTCCATGCCACAGGTGTGCTGACCAAAGACTAGTCCACATTTTTGTTTAGTCTGCCTTTGGCCGTTAGTACCTAGGACACAAAGTTACAAGGACTTGTTCATAGAAATTTGGGTGTAAATTTTGGTTAAGATTTTCAATGGGTAGAATATTTTACTGTAACATTTCTAATACCCAGGATTTGCAACAAATAAACAAGTTTGTAGATACACAGCTTGAATTAATTTTCTATGATAATATATACCTTGAATAAACTGTAAATGTTTTATTTTTCAAATGTTTTGTTCTTGAAGGTACTGCTCTTAAGTCGCTCACCAACATTACCTCACGAAGGGAATAATAACAACTACTCCAAGTGGAGAAGAAACCAGCACCACTGAAGGTAAGCCTTGCATTTTTATAAAACGTAATTGCGACTAATGTCATTCATAAAAAGAATGCCAAACAAACTACGATGCCCAGCCTTTGGGGAGCATTGAGCTGCCCTGAAGCAACTTTCAAACTACTGTTAGTCATACATCTTTTTAGCCCCCTTTTTCTCAATTTTTGTGACACATTGAATAAATGTTAATATTTAACATATTTCAGGTGGTTCACTCCATGAGATCATGAAGGCAATATTGATGTCTTCTTTGAGTGGAAAAGAAACACATCACAGAGGGTGAGTCATGCATAATGTGTACAAAGTATTTTTAAATTATTGCAATCATAGAGACGGCCCAAGTTGTGCTCCTCTTCAACCACAGTTAGTCATGTCCATGACGGCACAAATTTTAAATTGAAACTTTTTGTTTTACCTTTTAATCCATTTAATTTGGTGATAATTTTTAATGACAGAAAGGGTTTTATTTGTCACATTTTTACTTCTGATGAATGTCAAACTTAACGGAGGACTGATTTTCAGAACAAATTCTCATTAAAAAAAACAAATCTACCTGTTTACGATTACTTGCGATAAAAAATCACAAAGGCTTGTTAATAGCAACTTTAGTGTAAATTGTGAAAGGCTAGAATATTTCCCTGACAGTTTTACCCACAATTTTGGTTTAAAAAATATGCAGCTGGAATTAATTCCTTTACTACACATAGGTATATATTGAATAAATATGGATGTTTTATGTTTCAGATGCTTTGTTCATGAAGGCACTAATCTCTACTCACTCACCACACCACTGAGGGTAAGCCTTGCAACTTCATAGAAAAACATTGTGACCAACGCCATTCTTCTTTTTAGTTGGAAGTTTCAAAATTTTTTAAACATGAAGCTGTACTTTAACCACTGCCACCGCCAAACACACCGGTGCTGATTATTCATGTTATGGCACAGATTATGGTCATTAGTCAACTCACAGCCACTCATAAACTACTTCTGATTATTCAGGTTATGGTCATAAGTCAACTCACAGCCACTCATAAACTACTTCTGATTATTCAGGTTATGGTCATTAGTCAACTCACAGCCACTCATAAACTACTTCTGATTATTCAGGTTATGGTCATTAGTCAACTCACAGCCACTCATAAACTACTTCTGATTATTCAGGTTATGGTCATTAGTCAACTCACAGCCACTCATAAACTACTTCTGATTATTCAGGTTATGGTCATAAGCCAACTCACTACCACTACAATACATTCGGGTTTTGATTTGTGAGGCAAACCTTAACTTTATAAACAAACTAGTAAGGGTTATCCAGGGTAAACAACAAATAAACAAGTTTAAAATTTTGCAGCTTGAATTTTTTTTCTGTGACATATATTTATTGAATAAACTGTGGATGTTTTATGTTTCGAATGTTTTTTTCTTGAAGATGCTGCTCTCAAGTTTCTTGAAGGTGCTGCTCTCAAGTCGCTCACCATCAGTACATCTAAAAGAAAAAAATAACTACTTCAAGGGGAGAAGAAATCCGCAACGCTGAGGGTAAGCATTGCATTTTGATAGACATACCCATGACGGCACAAGTTGTACTCGTTAGTAAACTCAATACTTAACTCAAACCACTGCTAGTCATACCCATGACGGCACAAGTCGTACTCAATAGTCGACTCAATACTAGACTCATCATACTTAAGACGGCACAAGTTGTGTTCTATCAGTAAGCTCACTGCTACACATGTCATACCTATGACGGCACAAGTTGTGTTCTATCAGTAAGCTCACTGCTACACTTGTCATACCTGTGACGGCACAAGTTGTGTTCTATCAGTAAGCTCACTGCTACACTTGTCATACCTATGACATCTACAAGTTGTGTTCTATCAGTAAGCTCACTACTACACTTGTCATACCTATGACGGTACAAGTTGTGTTCTATTAGTAAGCTCACTGCTACACTTGTCATACCTATGACGGCACAAGTTGTGTTCTATCAGTAAGCTCACTGCTACACTTGTCATACCTGTGACGGCACAAGTTGTGTTCTATCAGTAAGCTCACTGCTACACTTGTCATACCTATGACGGCACAAGTTGTGTTCTATCAGTAAGCTTACTGCTACACTTGTCATACCTGTGACGGCACAAGTTGTGTTCTATCAGTAAGCTCACTGCTACACTTGTCATACCTATGACGGCACAAGTTGTGTTCTATCAGTAAGCTCACTGCTACACTTGTCATACCTATGACGGCACAAGTTGTGTTCTATCAGTAAGCTCACTGCTACACTTGTCATACCTGTGACGGCACAAGTTGTGTTCTATCAGTAAGCTCACTGCTACACTTGTCATACATGTGACGGCACAAGTTGTGTTCTATCAGTAAGCTCACTGCTGCACTTGTCATACCTGTGACGGCACAAGTTGTGTTCTATCAGTAAGCTCACTGCTACACTTGTCATACCTGTGACGGCACAAGTTGTGTTCTATCAGTAAGCTCACTGCTACACTTGTCATACCTATGACATCTACAAGTTGTGTTCTATCAGTAAGCTCACTACTACACTTGTCATACCTATGACGGCACAAGTTGTGTTCTATTAGTAAGCTCACTGCTACACTTGTCATACCTGTGACGGCACAAGTTGTGTTCTATCAGTAAGCTCACTGCTACACTTGTCATACCTGTGACGGCACAAGTTGTGTTCTATCAGTAAGCTCACTGCTACACTTGTCATACCTATGACGGCACAAGTTGTGTTCTATCAGTAAGCTTACTGCTACACTTGTCATACCTGTGACGGCACAAGTTGTGTTCTATCAGTAAGCTCACTGCTACACTTGTCATACCTATGACGGCACAAGTTGTGTTCTATCAGTAAGCTCACTGCTACACTTGTCATACCTATGACGGCACAAGTTGTGTTCTATCAGTAAGCTCACTGCTACACTTGTCATACCTGTGACGGCACAAGTTGTGTTCTATCAGTAAGCTCACTGCTACACTTGTCATACATGTGACGGCACAAGTTGTGTTCTATCAGTAAGCTCACTGCTGCACTTGTCATACCTGTGACGGCACAAGTTGTGTTCTATCAGTAAGCTCACTGCTACACTTGTCATACCTATGACGGCACAAGTTGTGTTCTATCAGTAAGCTTACTGCTAACACTTGTCATACCTGTGACGGCACAAGTTGTGTTCTATCAGTAAGCTCACTGCTACACTTGTCATACCTATGACGGCACAAGTTGTGTTCTATCAGTAAGCTCACTGCTACACTTGTCATACCTATGACGGCACAAGTTGTGTTCTATCAGTAAGCTCACTGCTACACTTGTCATACCTGTGACGGCACAAGTTGTGTTCTATCAGTAAGCTCACTGCTACACTTGTCATACATGTGACGGCACAAGTTGTGTTCTATCAGTAAGCTCACTGCTGCACTTGTCATACCTGTGACGGCACAAGTTGTGTTCTATCAGTAAGCTCACTGCTACACTTGTCATACCTGTTACGGCACAAGTTCTAGCCTCTAGTAAAATGACACAATGTAGGTGAGAGATAGGTATGTGCTGTATGACAAACCATGCCATTATTTTTTGCTGTAGAATTGTGGAAACTGTAAGTTAACACTTAATCTCTATTCACCATTTTTAAAGGTATACCCAGTCCCAATCTTCACAATTCAAGCCTGTTCATCTACCAGAGGATGGTTGATTCTAAGAGTATCTGGTTCATACATCGCCTGATTGCTGTAAACAACTTAATCATACATTGTAAATGTTAACCGATCAGACCATCACTTTTTTAAATTCATTGGTTGAACCTTTCCCTGCATTGATCCTTAAATGTCTTCCCTGAACCGACCCTTCTTTGTCTCGCCAAGTTAATTAGTTTGTTTTTAAACTGTTTTTCAAACGTTTTGCCTTTTATTTTTTAAACTGTGAAAAAGAGATTTTTAATTGTTCTCTGAAAATCCTTTATCGAGATAATTACACCTTAATTGCCGAGAACACAATGGCCTTTTTTATACCAATTCAAGTGTCCAATGGAAGACTGTTACTGTACTAAGAAGGACTTCATGTTCAAATTTTTCAATGACAACAGTCACTCTTTTCTTTGTCTTTAAAAGATTTTTTAAACTAGCATGGTTGTTTGACATTAATATCATTTCAGTAATTCAAAATGAGAAATAAGTTTAACATTCATTGAACATTATTTATTTATCAACCAATCTTTAAAATTATCTTTACACATCATACCACTCAAAGCATCAACATTATGTTTTAGGATCCATGTGAGAATGCACTTGAGATATGTAAAAATTCCAATGGTTCTGATACATTTGATACATTTGATACAAGACAATTCCAATTCCCATTCCATCAACTACAGTTCCAATGAATAAGTATTTACACTATTAGATAAGTCATAATTTAATTTGAGTATGCTTCACACACTAAATACATGTTCTAGACTTAACTGTTATTTTTCTTACGAGTTGTTTCGTTATAAAAAATATCTACAGTAATTTATGTTTATTTTCTAAACTAGTACCTCAATTCTGGGCCCAATTTCTTACAGTTACTGGTACAGCAAATATTGCAAGCATTTTTGTTTTTACTTAGCTACTTTTTGTGCTAAAGAAGCTGTACGAAATTTGGCCCTGCACAAATGAAGGATAGTAAATATTAAGTTAAAGTAGCATTTTTATGACAACCACAAGGTTAATGTATTTTATGGTTATAATACATTTGTTCGATAAACATTTATATTTGTATTGATAAAAAAATTGAACATTGACATTTTTGTATACACTTCCAAGTTCATTTCAATCAGCTATAGTTTTTAATGAATAAGTATGTACACAATTGGACAAGTCATAATAGTGAATTTAATTTAATTTAAAAACTCAATGAAGAAATGTTGAAGCTTAATTTTTACCCATGCTCCTACCAGAATTGCCTGTAATTTTCATCATTTGTAAATTTTAATTGGCATACCTAAATTCAGTAGTATTTTTGCTATAACCACACAGTTATGTATAACATTTATCTACACTTTTATATACATGAATTATTCTAAAACACAGCAATTACTGTGAAGTTCATATTATCACTTTGGACTGATTTGATTTGGATTATTTCACAAAGTTCAGAAAGTTTGAAAGTTCAGAAAAGTATATGATTTCTTTCATAGGTTTGAAATTGGAATTATTTAGTTTAAAGTCCATTGAACATGTGTTTTATAACTGCTCATTAGAAATAACCATTTACATGTAGCTCATATCACCCTGCCATCAAAAGTATCAACTGAAGTGTGTGGTATCAGCTGAAATATATCTGAGTAGTCTGATTTTGATTATGTTGGTGAAACCTTTGAATAGACATAATCGGTGGGTGTACAATGTAAACAAACCAAGCAAGCAAGGTGCGCTGTGCATTGCTTGCTTGGTTTGTTTAAAGTCTGATTTGAATTTCATTCTCTATTATATAAATTATTTGTAGATTTCAACAAACTGACAAATCTTTTCTCATTTCATCTTAAAATTAATGTACAAGTGAGCAATAATTATGATTGACAATTCCATTAAAATTGTGTACATCCACAGTATCAAATGATGTGTGAGGTATCAGCTGAATTATTAGTCTCATTTTTGATTATATCGGTGAAAGCTTTGTGGTTCACACTACCTGAAACTTTTGAATTTAGGCCTACTAGTTTTTAGACATTTGGTCACAATAAATTTATTATATAATTTACAAAATTATTTCTCAAGTAACATTTCTCAAGACCTTTCAAAGTGAGTCTCAAAACTTAAGTTTCCAATCACTTATAATGTACAAAGTCTAATTCACATTTCATTTTCTATTATATTTGTAGATTTGTCAATAGGTATACAATTTTTCTCTCATTTATATTTAATTTTAAAGACTGCGACTGTGCAAGTGAGCAATAATTATGACTTAAAATTCCACCAAGTCCAGTTATTTACAAGCAATTTTGTTTCGTTTAAAATTCCTGCTGTATACCTTCTTCATTCATTTACCTCCATTTTAAATCAAAAACCCTTGTAGAACTTCCCAATATCCCTTCGTGTTTATTTTATTAAATGGACTATAATTATTTGGGAGAGGGTGGTTCAAATGTTGTTATAGAAACACACAACGTTAGTCTAAAATGTACAATTCAAACCACCACCAATCCTGGTATAACATCGCTTTATATAATTATTATCGTTGGCTTCCGGGGGCGCATGTAGGTCAAGTCACGCACTGCTCGATATGAAAGCGTTAAAGGCACTGTACACGTTTGGTAATTACTCAAAATATATATTAGCATTGATAGTATAACACATTGTGAGAAACGGCTCCTTCTGAAGTAAAGAGGTAATTTTTCACTAAAATAATAAAAGACTTCAGCTGAAGCCTTTTATTCCTATCTGAAAGCACACAAATTTGTGTTTTTTCTTTCATCGTTTTCTTATGTTGGGATACACCAAGTAAGAATACTGGTCTTTGACAATTACCAAACGTGTTTAGTGCCTTTAAAGGGACATTGATAGAAAAAGAAAATCACCATATTATTATGACATGTGCCACATTTTTATGACTATTATAGTTATGAGTATTTTTGTATGTCTCATGAATTGACACATAGAGCAATTGACACACGTCATAACTATGACATGATTATCTATACTTGTTACTCAGATTACTAGGTCATTACGAGATTTAATGAGATATAGGCCTAAGTCATAAATATGAGTTATATAATATACAAACAAATTCATCGTATCCCTTTAATGTTTCCGTGCTCTCTGAATATGGCTACTGTACTTTTTTGTCGGTTTGTTGTTTGCACGTGTACGGGGCGCACACGCGTGTGCAGTGATTGGACGGCTCGGAGGTTACACCTGTTATCGTGACGTCGTCATGACCAATTAAAGGCCGTTTCAATACATGTGGATCGGGCTTCGTGTGCGCCCTGCAAACCGTGCGTGCCGCACATCACACAGTGGTTGTATTCAAATCATTGCTGTTTGCTGTTGAGCATCGTATGGCATGTATGGAGGCAGTGTGCGTTCGTGAGACGAAATTCATCTCTTCACCGTTACTGACTGAGGAGAGAGTTGCGGTTATGTGTCGCCAGTGTTTGCCGAGTAACTTGGTAATCATGCAAGATTATCGGAGAAGACCAGAGAATGTAAATGTAGGTACCCTTAACAAAAATGTGGGGTTTTTTTACTTGAAGTTGAAGTAGCCTTTTGACGTGATTGAAAATGTTTGTCGTTGATCAATCATGACAATGGATTAGCCTTATTAAAGAGCCTGAACACATTTGCTCAAACTAGTCACTACCTCCATGGTCATAGTATATATAGACATAATGAATAAGCGAGTTCGGCATTCCGACTGCGCATGTCCGAGATTTACTGGGTGAGAGTTCATTCGGGATAAACATTGGCACACGCGTACTAGCTCAGTGCACAAACACACGTTGTTCTTATGGCGCACCTGGATAGATGGCAGGCTTTCTCGGAAAATAAGTTAGTTGTTAATATATATATATATTCCTTTACATGCTTTAAGCAGGGTTTTCCAACTAAATTGTATTTTGTGAGGCATTAAACAACGAAATTTTGCTCAAATGTAGCTGAGAAAAGCGAGTATTCGGGACCCCTTTGGTCAACACTAGGCACCGGGGGCCGCCGCGGCCCGGCAGGGGCCCCGTTCGTTGTCGTACACCACTAAAAACACGGAGAAGTAAATCAACTCCAGAAATCAAAGACGATTTTATTGATATTTTGACTTTAAAAAAGGAAGGAAATTTGAATGTCAACTCTTTGAAACTATATTTGTTTGTGACTGAAGTAGAATTGGAAGTCATTGGACACCTTTTTGTGTTTATTTTTCTGCTCGATGATAAAATTCTCTCCATTTTTGTTTTCTTGAAAGCAATTTTTTAAATGAAAAGTTAAAGTATTGTCTTGCTATTGAATCCAGAACTTATTAATAATGTTAGTTGTGGGCTGGTTTTTACTAAATATTTGGCAAGTTATTTTGATAGAACTTTTGGTTTATTTATTTTTTTAGCCAATGAGGATTTGTGCTGCATTGAATTGTGTAAATAGCACGTTTCAGCTTAGTGGAAAGCTTTGTTTTGCAACGAACATGGTTGCAACTTCGGAAGAGGACGGTGTACCTGTAGCCCACCCTTCATACTTTTCCAGGGTAAAAAAAGGTGACATCAACTAAAGTTACAAGGAGATTTAAATCATCTCCTCGCAAGTCTGGACCATGTTGAATGAGCTATAGGAAGACTCAAATGCTTCCAAATTATCAAACATTTTGCCCATCACACTACTCCCCCTGATTGATCAAATCTTCATCATTTATGCAGCAATCACTAATCTGTCACCCCCACTTGTAACATAAGTCATCCTGAGAAAAGTAAATGTTAAAGTTTCAATTTCTGTAAGATTTTGCCAAAGTATGGCATGTGCAATTTATTCATAAAAGAACAAAACAGTTATAAAAACATACAGTTCAATCTGCAGCAAAACAAGTAGGCACAAAATGCATCTAATTGCTACTTATTGCATACAACATGCACATTACCTCTTACCAAATTAAGGATTATATCTTATGCTTCCTTATGGCCGCTCTAGTGTGTACAAAAAGTTATTTATATTGTACTATATTTTTACATTTCTATTTATATAATTATATTTAACATACACATTAAAGGAAATCATTTTCTGTAACGGCCTTCAAATGTGTGCATTATTTTCTTAAGATTTTTTCCTTGTGATAACTTTGTTGTAAACATGTACATTCACTAAACATCATGGATTTCAATGAAAAATTGTTAATATTTTTGCCAATCCCATGTCAGTATTTATCTATAGACAGTATTAACCATAATACTTAACAAAGTCAGGAAAAATAAACAATTTTTTTTAACACGTAGGCCTACTACCTGAAATATATCAATTTAAAACCCCGTTATGTATGTGTAGACAGTTTCAACCTCCGTCACACTTTTTCAAATTATGTCATGTGCAATAAAAGAGCAAGTGCATCCATTAACACGTTTATTTTTTATGTACATAAAACAGGACATTTTAAAAGTGTTTAGGTAAAAGTGTAGGCCCTATAGCAATTTGAACCTCTCTCTGGCAGTACCAAATAAATTAAATATCCTGATATGTTCATGTGAAAGACCTAGTGTTTATGTTAAAATTAATTACCCTTCTTGGGTGTTTGTATTTCCAACTTAATATCTTTTAATTAGCACCCTGTTACAAATAAAATTTCTGTTCGTGGTCGTGCTCCCAGAACCTCCAGCCGGTTCACCCGCTCGAACAGCTAGATTGTTTAGATGGTTGGCCAGTTCAATATAACTGCATGGTAGGTAGCAACTGAAGAATCCCCTTTGACTCCCCTAGCCTAGCCATCCATCTGTGAGGTCTTGGACAGGATCTGGCAGCATAATGTCACCATACTTTAGCAGCTCACGATATTGCTGAGCATGCTGCCTCTTTTCCTCAGTTGCAGACGGCAGCACCGGGACCTTCAATTCTTTCTTTCTTCCCGTTCTTTTCAGTCCCCTGTCTGCTAAAAAGTTCTTCAAAGCTTAAACTTTCCATCGCATGAAATCATCCGAACTCAAATTCTCGTAATTTTGATCACTCATACTCTAAAAAATAATTGACCAAAAATTAAAGAAAAGCAAGACGTGTGAGCCTATTCGCGTCTGCAAGATGCTAACACACTGCGTAACACACAAGCGCGTGTGACAACGGCGATGTTTATCCCGAATTACCTTTGACCTTTACCCAGCATGCATAGCGCGCGAAATGCCGAACTCGCTTATTGAATTCGACCATCATCATCAGGATGCTTTATTATTTTATAGCCTTGAGGAGTGAACAACCACAGTCCTGAAAGTGATTAAACTTGTTTGCCAACTACACATGTACATCTCTCACCCAATTTCATAAAACTGTTAAGCAGAAAATACTGCTTAACGGATTTCTTTGCTAAGCAATAAATGAGTGGGGCACCAGTCCGAATAATGAAAACTTTATGGAATGTTGGCATTGTTTTTGCAAAGCAAGATTTTTCTGTATTTAGCAGGTTTTTGTGTACTCCTAGAACTGATAGCAGAACGAACCTCATAGTTCTAGGAGTAGTTTTTGTGCTTACAATGCTTTAACAGTAGATTCTGCTTTAACAAATTCCTTTGCTAAGCAAGAAATGAGTGGGGTACCACCAGTCACAGCAATGGTAACTGTGTAGTATTTTGGCTGAACCTATTTTTGCTAAGCAAGATTTTTCTGTGCTTAAATTGTTGTGCTTACAGGTTGTACAGGTTTTATGAAATTTGCCATTAAGTTTACTGTTCCAACAGGGCTTAATTTCATGGCTCTGCTTACCGGGGAATTCTGCGCTTACGGAGCCCTCATGATTCTATGATACGTAAGCGCAGAAATCCGCGGTAAGCAAAGCCCAATCTCCATCATAAGGAGTTGTCATATCTAGAGGGGCGTTTTGGTGAATGAAATCATAAACAAATATTTAAGTTTTCAATTTTTAACTTTTGAACCAAAACGTTATGATATTTTTCGGCCAATGGAATATTTATCAATAAACAAATGGGAATAATTATGTTCTTTGTCGGTATTAAACAGTATTGAGTCTGGATGTTGGTAATTACCCGCACGGTTTAAACATAGTGTTTAAACCCAGCCAAGCACATTTATTACCTTATTAAAAACCCTTTAATCTTCTGACTGTTCAGCCATCTCTTCCAGTCTGATCAACCGCCGAATGAGGTCATATACAGACTGGAATTTGTGTTTTCGTAAATCCAGATCATCCATGTACATGCCTCTGACCTATGACAAGCCAAAAATACAATTCTGTTAGTGCAATATTTTTAACAAGCACATTTGGTGCAAGGATGACTGATAGAATAGTAGACCATACAAGCACAACCACAGGAGGGTGTGAGGAAATGGGTCATTTCACCAGGTTGGGACTGATTTTTGCATTCAACATTTTTCTTTGAGTGTGGAAGTGGGGTTTTGTTAAGTTTGAAGTTTCAGAGTATTTAAAAAAAATGTGATTGATGAAAAATGTTTTCAGACACTGTGTCATTGTTACTACATCTGCATTCATAACTCTTTAAAGATTTTTCTCAAATACATTATTATGCAAACTTACATTGTGTACTAATGACTCACAATGCACCAAGGAAGATGTTTGTTCTATAAGTCAGTTATCAAAAGCAGCAGAAATAGAACTTTTAAAAAATGAGTGCAGACGTAACAAAGACACCAAAATGTAACAACTGATGGTGTCCTTGTTATGTCTGCATGTTTTTTAGTCCTGCCCAATTATCAAAACAAGTTAAAGACTCATGTTTTCCATGGGGAAGAGCTGGCAGCCCTTTTATTTATTTATTTTTTATTATTTTTTATTTAATTGTGTAGCTCTTACCACAGCTTTGAGGGGCCTTTTCTTTCCACCGACTTTACTCCTTTCAATTGCCCATGCCATTTGGAAGGTTTCAAAGAGCTTCACCTCCTGTTTTGCTGTCAAATCAGCACCGTACAGCTCTAAGAATCGTAGTATATTTCTCGCTGTGTTATTATTATTTTTAAAGTTTGGGCAGGGTCACGATTTGCTCATATTGATTACCCCGGTTGTATTCAACACGTAGCCCGCGAATTTTAAACGAGCGGAACGATAGATAACATTTCATTGTACATTATATTACATGCATACGCAATATACATGTACAGTGTAATACTACGAGGGACAGTTCGACAGTGGTCATGTAAAGAGTACATGTACCTTGTGATATTAACGAGCAGTGTCGCTAGTTCTTTATTACCTTGCATTACCCATACTCATGGTGGGAGGTTCACACATACAACAAGCAGACACGCACGTTTTGACTCATATACTGCGCATGTGTGATGTTGTGCATACATTAATATGCACTGAAAGGTTGCGGCAGCCAGAAAAGAGCGGGAATGACGTGCCTAGACTTGGTTCCAAGTCTGTGCTCGTGGTTTTTAGTCTACCTGATAGCCACATACATAGAATTGTCTAGTGCTGCTGATAGCCAATACATTATTGCCTGAAATAGGGCCCTCTTGTGGATTAAACTCCGTCTTTAACCTACGATCGAGTTAGAGCGCGTGGGGGGATTTTGTGTGGCTGATGCAGATAAATATTACCGCGATCTCAGACTTGAAATCAAGTCTACAACACGTGTGTCTCGAGCTAGCTGACGATCTATCACACAACCCTGAGGTACAAGACATGTACATGTACGTCATCATACACCATGTACACAAGGCTTTTTACGTCGACTATGTACATGTACATGTATTTTGTAAACTTTTCTACTGCGTGGTGTTGCGTTTCAAAGCCTTTGCGGTTCAAGCCTTCCAAGGTAAACAATAAATGGGCGGTCAGTATATTTAAGATAAATTGGTTGTATCTTGCATAAAGTTACCTTCACTGCAGTTGGCAGGTAGTAATAGTTTGGATTTGCGTTCGTTTTGCTTACATTTTCAGGTATTCGGATGTAAATTTTTTTTATTATGTACAAAATACAGGGCGTCTTCAAGGGCGTCCAACAGTTTTTCGGGGCGTTCAAAAATAAAAAAGGGGCGTCCAAAAGACGCCCGGACGCATGCCTGGCTAAAAGCTTGTTAAAGACACTGGACACTATTGGTAATTGTCAAAGACCAGTCTTCTCACTTGGTGTATCTCAACATATGGATAAAATAACAAACCTGTAAAAACTTGAGCTCAATTGGTCGTCGAAGTTGCGAGATAACTATGAAAAAAAAACACCCTTGTCACACGAAGTTGTGTGCTTTCAGATGGTTGATTTCGAGACCTCAAATTCTAATTCTGAGGTCTCGAAATCAAATTGGTGGAAAATTACTTCTTTCTCGA
Source organism: Pycnopodia helianthoides (assembly GCA_032158295.1). Classification (NCBI taxonomy): domain Eukaryota; kingdom Metazoa; phylum Echinodermata; class Asteroidea; order Forcipulatida; family Asteriidae; genus Pycnopodia; species Pycnopodia helianthoides. The sequence continues at coordinate 68,014 of JASTWB010000035.1, forward strand.
AAACTATGTCACTTCAGAGGGAGCCGTTTCTCACAATGTTTTATACTGTCAACCTCACCCCATTACTCGTTACCAAGTAAGGTTTTATGCTAATAATTATTTTGAGTAATTACCAATAGTGTCCACTGCCTTTAAATACTGTCACTATTAAGTCCAAACAAGTAGGGCCAAAAATCCCATAGGCACTACATGTTAAAAAGGGATTATAGATAGGCCCTAAAATACTAAAGTGGCATGGTGTTATTAAAACAAGCTCAATTTTATTATGTATGTTCACAAAAGCTTTTTTTTTACTCGTCACTAATCAATTGTGAATTTAAAAATGCATTGCCTGTGTTTGGGCCAAGATGACTGTCAGGAGTGTTTATTTAAATAAATGCTTCTTTTTCTTGGATATAATCAGTTTTTTTGTTTTACCTTGAAAGCTAAAATTTCAAGGTTCTTAACTATTAAAATTAAAATGGCAAATTATTACAAATAAAATAAAATAACAAGTTTCAGAATGTACCTTGTCATCATTATCTGGACTGATGTATTTTTGTGGACATCTTCGTGAAGGTCTGGGCTGTGGTTATGATAGAGATACAAGCAAGTTGTTCAAAGTACATAAATGCAGCAATGTTGAACTATTAGATAATTTAATTGTTGATTATCAACTCGAAACTTGGGTTGTGGATACATGTAGGTCTTGCAAATCTCAAGAAGCCTATTTTATTGGACCCCAAGATCAAATGTGGAGGTCATGGCTAAAACAAAATAAATGTTGTCAAATGTCAAGAAACGGACTGGCTTGCGGGGCATTTCTGTTTAACAAACACAACTTTTCTTGTTATATATTGTTTTTATACTTACATGCACAGGCAATTTGAGAGATCTGCCTGGTCTAGAAGGGATGTGTGGGGCAACACTGGATTGAACTCCAGATGGTCCAGCACCTGGATCACCCTGTAATGGAAAGTGTAGGTACAATTTGTGTTTTTACTTTTAAAAAATCCTATGTCAGGTTTCACTTGTAAATTACTATGTCAAGTTATGACTGCTGAGTGCTCTGTCTGAAAAGGAGGGCCCACAACCTAATGACTTAGCCGCCAGAGCTAGAGTTCACTGCTAACCACTGGGCAACAACATATCGTGAATTTGCGTTATTCATTGTTTGCACATAAGCTTGTCTGCCCAACACACAAAGCCAGCTGGTTTTAAACAGTCCCAGTCGTGAATTCATAATTATTAGCCATATTTAAAGATCTACTTCAGCAATATCTGCGAAATAAAACAAATTGCTGAATCTTAAACATAATGTTATTAAGTATTCTGACCTTGTAGATTGGATTGTTTTAAACATATATTTTTTTCGTAATTTTAACCGGAAAAAATAATCCGATCTTAGGGTTTTTAAAAACTCGCGCGCTTCCATGGCTCCCTCCATAGGCACCACGCATGTCCCATACTGAAGCACGTGTATTTACGCGCACCACGAACCAACTATAAGATACGTGGGTGAACCAGCGAATGATGACGTACTTATAAGAAAGGGGAAAACAGGAAGTAGCGATGTGTCGTGTGTTTACACGGTAACTATGTGTGATGATCTCATTATTCGAATACATTCACCAAGTTAAGACGTGAGAATTGACCATGCCGAACTCATGTTCTGTTGGTGGATGTACTTGGAACGCAGATAGGAACCCAGATGTGAGTTTTTGTTTCGATTCCCAAGAGATCCTGTCCAGAGAAGGGAATGGGTGCGTTCGGTGACCAACACAGCACAGGGTTTCACGGTGACAAAATGGACCATGATTTGCAGTGCCCATTTTAAGGACGACTGTCGGGTTGCAACATCGCAACTAAAGAGCAGTTTTGGATTAAAAAGCTATAACAGGCTTAAGCCAGGTTCAATCCCAACCATGAAAGCCCCATCTGCAGTGCTATCATCTTTTCAAACAGAGAGTAAAACAGGCACAGCCAAATGAAACTAAGCGATTCAGCCAACACTCGTCTGGCATGTCATTTAAGAAAAGAGAGAAGAGCTGGGTAAGCAACTTTTAAGTTCTAAAACTAAGTTCTATGAGTATGTAGTTGATATTTTACCATCGTTTCTTTTCATTTCAAAACATGCACTTCTCGCAAGAGATTTCAAACTCAATAGTAGGGCTACCAAAACCATCAACAATTTTCCTTTTCACTCGATGTGATTGTGAGCATGATTCGAGTTCGAAGTTTAGGAAAGTTTGTAACTAGTTACCAATTCTACTTCACCTCCTTGACCTTGTCATCCCAGTGCACATACATGTGTACAAGACTCCCCTTCAACTTCAAGTACAACCTACAGACTTCATTATTGACCTTACATTGCTTTTCCAGTTTAGTTTGCTTTCAACATCATTGTATCCCTGGGGGAGGAGTACCAGGGGAAGGACCATGGTAAAAAATTACTTGGGCCTACAAAGGGCAAAGCCATACATGTGTGTGAATACAATGCCCAAATTATGACATTTTGACTTAAAGGTTAAATACAATGTTTGTTTTGATCTTTTGTTCAGGTTTTGCAAGAAGCTTTTGCTGAATATATGCTAAGTATGGTGACCAGGAGCCCACTGGTGAACAACTTCTCCCATCTAATGTGATGGAAAGTTCAATCACATCAGAGGAGGTAATGAAACGGTTTACTGGCTTGTTGCAGAAACAACCTTAATTATGTTTAGGGGAGAAATATTCAACCGCGGGGGGTGGGGGTCAGCTTCAAAATGCCTGGACCCCGAGCTGAGGGTTATTTTTATTTCATTACACATCAAAATGTGCAGTATCGGAATAATAATTAACTTTACTTTGCATAATCATACACTTGTCAGGCCTGGAATTTCATCTTGGAGAGGGCAAGGCCATTTTCATTTTGTAAAGGGTACTTCCATTGGAAAATCTTAAAGTCTATGGGAGACTTTTGAAGGGGCACCAAGGCCAACACAAGGGCAACGAAGGCCATGGCCTCCGTGTAATTCCAGGCCTGACTTGTGAATATCTTAAAAGTTAACAATTTCCCTCAAGATTTTTAACAAATTTATAAACCCCTAGGTTTGAGATGCATGATTCATGTCTGTTTGCAATTTTGTTTCAAGCAGAATTATTAAAATGAAAGAAAGGTTTATTTTGTCTTCCTATTACATGTATTAAAGAGATACTGTTGACATAGTTTAAACACCTTATTGTTAATGCAGAGGATTATTTCTGATGGTAAAATATGATTTATTCATCAAGCCATTGTGGATTTTTTTCTTTATTGATTATACATGTATTGTACATATTTTTTGTACACCCTTTATTATCTTATGAGAAGAGTTGTTTTAATGCCCATGTAGCTTTTACTTGACCGCAACCACATCTGGTAATTTAAATGTAGGGTTTTATTGAGTACATGTACACATGTATACCGTACTTATTTGTTATTGTTATTATTATTTGTTAGAAGGGGGATCAACCACAAACTTGTTTGCAACGTAAGATTAATGAGCAGCCCCAGTTTGTGCATATTGCATGGTGAACTAAAGTAGTTTTTTTTTGGGGGGGGGGGAGAAAAAGAGGAGTTGGAGTACATGTATTGGGGTTTGCATATTTCATGTGTAATGTGTTTTCAATCCAGGGCAAACACAAAACAATTACACTTCTTTTTGACAATTTGCCAGACAAGCTGTCTTTCTAAGCTTTGACTGTAATTTGAAATGTTTGTTTACATTTTCTTGAAAGTCTACATTGAGCTGAAAATTTTGATAAGGTCTTTTAGAATGTCTGTAGGCAAGAAGAGTAAGGATCGCATGGAATTAGTTTTGCAACATTCCCTTTTAATTTAGCTGTTTTCTATTTAATTACTCAATGAAAATTGAAACTAGACAGAGAGGTCAACTTTGGTGATACAACTTTTCTTGACATTAAGTATCACATGTACACTGTACTGTTAACTCCAAAAATATTGCTTTTTGTACATAAGGTGGTCATTTACCATGTAGTATATGCAAGAAGGGTAAGGAACTCATAGTTACATTTTCTTTTAATGGCAACGTGTCCCTTTAATTTATTAATTAAGCTGCTTTCTATTTATTTACTTCACTTGAAGAGGGGTAGTTGACTTTGCAAAAACAATTGTTGTTTTATTCTATTTTTCTTGAAATAAAATAATACTCATAAAGACTAAAGACTGATATGTGTATATTATTAAAAGTATTTATTGTCATTTACTCATGGATCATCTAAAAATGATTGTAACACACTGAAAATTTAGAGTAAATGGAGGCCACCAATCCCACCATGTTTGTATCCTCAATTCTGAAAACCTTCCTGAAAACCATGTACCACTACTAGATTAGCAGAACATGTTTTGATCATAGTATGATTTGAAACTTTGCATGGTGGGATCAGGTTTGCAGTGATGCTATGTATAAAATCTCGTTGTGAGTAGTGGTGGTTTTAAAAAGAACAGGTGGTTTGACAACTTCCTGAAGAGGATCAGGGCATACTGATCAAAAAATCAAGTTGTGAAACCACTGTTTCTTTTCAGAACCACCACTACTCAAAAGAGATTTTACCTATGGTGTCAGCGCAAACCTCACCTAATTATAGACATTGTTCTTGTAATGACACACATCCCATCTCAGTGAGCCAAATATTAACAGATTTTTATCAAAGATTGTGGTTCTCAAAAAAGTTCCCCTTTTGAAGCCTCTTTGCTGTACAACTTCCATGTTTGTAATATGTACATGTAAGTTGAATGCATTTCACTATTTTCCATTGAGAGGCACAACAGCATGAGCTTTATGTTTGACAAATAATTTGTACATCTATTTTTTGAGTCTCATTTACAAACATTTTATCAACTATAGGGGCTAAAAATACCACACTAAATTCGAGTGAGAAGAGGAATTCTTATTATATGATTGGCAATCAATTTTAGGTTTTTTAAGTTACTAATAGTCAAGTGGCGGGTAAACCCTTTATATTGTCCATTGGGGTTGGGATATGTCCTTCGGATGGCGTCCATGATACATGAAGGAAGTGGCACTCTGTTGAACCTTCCGAGGTAGCCCGTACACCATCTGACAACTTGCCTGTAAACAACATGGCGATTTCTTCTGCAAACAAAGTAGTTGAAGAAAATCAAATTAGGTAAACATTTGATATCAATATTTGTTTAAAAACACAGTTTTCCCATTTTGAAGAAATCACGTACGAGTAAGGGTGGAAATATACTCTTCTGGTTTGTCCAGTCGAAAAACTTGTAGGAGAACCCCCCCCCCCCCCACACACACACCTCTACATATGGCTGTTACAGGGGTACTTTCATTGTTGTTCTCCTTTTTCTGAAGAAATCCTAATTGGGTCACCACCAGAACAAAGAAAACCTTATGGGGTAGCATTGCTCCGTAAGTTGGCATGTGTAAGCTCACACACACACACACACACTCAAGTGTGTCATGAGCTCCAATCGTGGACCCTCCTTTGTTCAACTCTTTGTCCTGACAAACGTGGACCCCATTGTTTTCCTTTGTGATAACAAACATGGACCTATTGTCCCTTTTGTTGTAAGTCCTTGGTTTGATTGCACTACAAACTCACACACACACACTTTTGGGTTCTTTAAAGAAGTCATAAGCTGTAACATACTCAACAATTGTGACAGAGATCAAAGTGTTTAGAAAAAATCTTGTACAGGTTTTATGGTTATTCGTTTTTCTGAGTTGAATAAATCTAATCCAACAGTCAATTATACTCAGGGTCAGGTAAGAGGCGTAATAATTTTTTTGGGGGGAGGGTTTGCTCCTTACATTAATTTTACAGTTCAATTAAAAAAAGACACTTACTGGTCTAGAGTCCCTTCAACTGCATCTCTGCCATAGTATTCACCGGTACTGTAAATACGCGGTTTGAAGTACAGCCGGGTGCAGACAGACTGCTTCAAACCAATCATGCACAGCAAGGCTTTGGTTTTCATCCTCTACATTAATGTTCAATGCTGCCATTTGGGCTCTTGTCTTCTGCACTTCCTTACAACAGATGCAGTTCACTGCCATTGGTTGGACCACACAGTGTCCGCATGAGCACCTGAAAGAAAAATTTAAATAACAGAAAATTAACGGATGAAAGTGTTGCTGTACTGACATAGGATGGACTATGTTCATGACCATTAACTAATTTTACGTGAACGGGGGTAATACAAAATGAGTGGGGATTGAAACGATGCGTGTCTCATTTATACATCTAAGTAAAAAATCATGCAATGTTTCGCATTGTTTATCAATGGCCGTTGTTCTTACTTTGTGTCTCTGGGAATTTTTTTTTATTTTATTTTTTTTATTTGAAAAGTGGTTTGTAATTGTAGTTCTGTTTTAAAGAATAAACATGACATATCATACTAGCCTAAAAGAAAACTATGAGAAATAATTAGCAAATGAGCTTGACATAAAAAATAATCCAATTAGGCTAGGACCTACCTCAATCATTTGCTAAAAAAAATAAATAAAATAAATGCGGTAGAACAGTGACACAGAAAATACGGCTTGTCAGGATCAGTTCGGGTACTGAAAATAAATGTTATCTCCGACACACTGAGATTTGATGATTGTATTGTGAAAAAATTAATGGATAAACGAGGAATTACAGAAACAAATAAAACAACATTCATCTATTTTCCTTCTCCATGGAACCCGGTTCTCCGATAAGGATACCTGCACTAACCCAATGGGAACAATTTTTGAGTGACACCATTCAATGTATCATGAAAACGTGAACCATATTGGACAACAGCAACCATTTCGTGAGAAAAAAAAATCAACTTTCTGCTGCTATTTCTATCCATTATAGCGGCCTCATATGCCGCATAGATAAATAAGTACTTCATGACGATAAAAAACAGTGAACATAGCATTGTTTGTTCTTCAAAAAACCTGTGGGACTCACCATTCAGTATTGTTTAGTCGACCTCCTGCATCAGGATTCGCACGTTCACGATCATCGGCGGCCAGTGGCTCAAACCTGTATGGTTTGGCACCTCGCACTTCCTCGTCAAGCACTCCCCAGCTTCATCAACGCCCTCTTCGTCTTCGGAAGAGCTCCCTCCACCGTCAGATCTATCCTCACTATCAATACTATCATCTGTATTTCCTAATTCTTCTTCGTCCACACTGTGTTCCTCCCACGATCCGCTAATGTCTGACATTTTGTCCTCGTTTACTGTGTGAATAGCTATAGACGCGTACAATAAACACACTTCGCTGCGCGGGGGGTAAACAAGCCGTCTCCATTCATGTACGTCATCAGAGTCTATGGTATATTTTTATCACGTGACATGCCGTTTCCAAAAACTCGGTATGAGGAGCTGCTGAACGCTGGCCTAAATGACCTTTTTTTTAAATTACGCAACTACCGCTAAGTATTTTCATTAATATATACGTAATCATGAAACACAAATTGATTGGATTTCGCCAAAGTTTAAATTATCTTAGTACCGTTGAAGTAGATCTTTAAACATATGGGGTATAAATTGTGAGTACATGTTACACTTACCACTGTTTCCATCGATGTGCCAGCACCTTGATCGTCCTTGCATGAAAATGACAGAAATACTATAACTTGTTACTGATTTTCACAGGATGTATGTACACAAGTTTGGATACTTTAAGTACTGTCTCCCCGCCCCTGACATTTTCCTTTGTATTTGGTGTCATATAATTATGATGTTCTGATTATACAATTTCTTCAGAAAGGTGCCCCTTTTACAACAAGTAGGCCTCATTTCAAGTAGTTCGTAATTATCTCTTTTGGTACTAGAATTGCAACTCACCCATAGGCTGTCAATCAGCTGGGATGACACAGCAGCATTGAGTGGGGCTTGGGCAGCAACATAGAACCTTTGCTGTGTGCCTTCCAGGTGACTCATGTGGGTTGCAACTTTCGACCTTTCAGAGGCCGTAAGGGCACCCCATGACTAAATTGATGGGTCAAACAAGAGTTACATTCGGTGAGAGGGTTAGGAGGAGTAAAAGATAATTGAGAAGTTTATAAAAACAAACCTAAAAACACAAGGGTCAAGACAGGGCCTGAACTTGTGCTCTGTTGATTAGAAGACTAAAAATGAAGTCCATGGTGCTGGAAAGCTATCCACGATGTCTCATTTCAGAACTAAATAAGCCCTAGCAATTTATTTATACTTACTCGGGTAGCTATAGTCTTCCTTATGATGTTTGGGCTTATGCTGCCCTCCAGACCCTTGCTGTGCCAAAGGCTACATGTTAAGGGAAAAAACAAAAAACAGGAGTTATTTTTAGCCTAAAGGTGCAGATATAAATTAGTATAGAGTTCATATTGTGATTACAATTGGCTATTGTGATAGTGTTTGTGTTTGTATTTCGTCGTGTGCCCAGAAGAAGGACATAAGAGTGCACGCATCATGAATTGTGTGCCCGAAGAAGGACGTAAGGAGATAGCTCCACACGTGCAGCTGACGTCCTTCTTCCGGGCACACAATTCATGATGCACGTGGGCTTATGTCCTTCTTCTGGGCACACAACGAATTATTCTTACCGTTGTAGGTGCTGGGCAATCCTGGTCATGGGGTGTCCTCCGCGGTCAATGAACAAGGGTGATGTTGCCTTATTGAGTTGTTGGTCACTGCAGTTTGGAGTGAGGGGCCTAGCAAGTCTGGCATAAATGGACAGCCACCTATTTAGGCACTCGTCCATCGAAATGTTTTGAGGACCATGGGTCCTCATTGTCTTATGGGAACAAACCTAAGATGAGAAATTAAGGTAATTATGTACATCATTAGTCATCAGTTTTCAGGAGAAAATCTAAGTATCTATTTTAGAGTAAACAAAATAAAATTGAAAAATATAAATGAGCTTTCCAGACCTAAACCCAGACCCCTGCCTATTCTGTCGAGAGTCAAGAAAAACCTTCTGAATAGAATAACAAATACTGTCTTGTTTGTCAAAAAAGTGCTTTACAATTGCCCTGTTATCTGCTATTTCAATCTGTGCATCAAAATTGCTTGAGACTAAGTTTGTTATCATAGATGCACTTAAGGATTCTGGAAGTATGACATGTTTTCGGGTGTTTTTGTCTTTATTGGTATGTTTGGGGCTAGCTACTCTTGTTAAGCTACACACACACGTCACAGGAGTATTTCAGGGTTCTCAACCCAATTAAATTTAACAAGGTTAATGTTTTTTGCAAATAGTATACAAATTCAAGCTGCTAATGGACCGAGCTGAGCATGTACATGATGTCTGCTGGTTCGGAGGCCTTTTACTTGCTAGTTCTCCGAGCTGGTCTTTATACACCCTCAACGTGATCGTGTTTTGACCAATCAGAATCTACAAACTGTCCAAGGTACATATTACAGTAAAATAATATTAACACTTACGATAACGAAAGGTCGATTTTTGAATCTTGGGCACAAGAATGCCTTTATCAACTAACAATGTGTAGGGTTGCCTTCTGACACTGACAAAACTGCTAGTGGAGCACTCTGCATTTTATCAGTACCTTGTACCAGTAATAATCAAAATATCACAAATTCCACAGTTGGTTTTAATTGACAGCAACACAAAATGTATTTTTTTAATTACCTTCATGATGTAGTTCAATTCAAAGGAATCGGACTGGAGTTCCTGGCGGTTTTGGAACTCCCCAAGTGTGGCATTGGTTATGACACCACTCCTGGGGGCACCCCTAAATAACACCTCTGCAATGAGGCAGTTCCTCAAATGGATTACATCTACTGAAGTTCTGGTCTCAGCTTGGTCAGCCTGCTGAAGGTTTGCTGTTATTAATTTGAAATACAGTGGACGTGTCAACATTGCTTATAATCACATCATGGTTGATATTATCACTGGCTGTTTTTTAATCTTGGTTGACCTGCTGATGAAGTTGTGTTGTTATTAATTACCACCATTTCAACATTATTTGAAACATGAGAATAAGGGAATAAACGGGTAGTGACGCGGTCTTAACCGGCCGTTTAAAACCTTGCAGGGTCGTGGCCGTGTGATAAAGGACTGCGCCGAATTCATAAATGCCCTTTTTGTTAAAAAGCGTAATATTGTTGGAAAATCTCAACTTTTCTGTTAACTTTCATATCCTGTCACGTCCTCGAGCCCTGTTTCGCGAAAGATATACATGCCACAGTTGTGCGTACGCGCGCGTCATAACAATAACATGTTTTTAGATTGAATACTAGTATGTGTTGATTGCGTTTCACGTAAATTAGCGCCTGCGTATAACCTTGCGCACCACAAGTGTGTTTAAAGACTTCTAGCCGTGCATTATCATCTGTTTAAACAGGGCAACGTGACACGCTCTCCACCAATCAGAACTGATAAACTCTCCAAGGTATTTATGAATTGCTGTTTAAATCTGAATGTGTAAAATTCTCCTTTTAACAGGGTCTTTAAGCAAAATCCACGTGGTAATTGACTCTGCTTCGACATTACTTAGAGTAATGACGATTCAGATTTGCAGACTTGACTCCATCTCTGATGGTAAGTGAGGTACGTTACTACTTTTGACAATTTGATGTGTTTTTTTCCCTGAGATACTGTAGAAATAAAATCACTTACATATTATACGTACGATGTCCATTCTTATTTGGCCCCGGAATGATTGGACATCTTCCGGTCTGAGGATTATTGCTGTAGGTATTTAAAGTTAAGAAGTGGAAAAGAATTTAATTATTTGGAGGGAATAAATCAACTGGCACTCCCAGTGATCTGATATTTATGAAACAATAAAACTAAATCTTTGTGAATTATAGGGAATGTAGGGAGGCTTGTTTTACTGTACAAATGCCATGGGAAACCAAACTATTATGACAGGGGATGATAAGTTTTTGTTTTAAAGATAAAGCATACAAACAAATCAACAATAATGTTAATTATCACACGTGCGCTCGTGGAATACAGAAAAAATATAGCACTTCTGCTTCCCATATCCAATGCAGCTGATTTAGCGATTTCATTTAAAACCGTGCAATCCCTGCATTAGAACAGCGCAATATAGTTTTATATCACCGTTTCATTCTGCAAATCTGATCAGGGGGTTAGAGCATACTTGATGATAAAAAGTTTTTATCAACCTCCATGTTTTCAACTAAACACAATTAAGGTAGAAACTTTGTCTTGATTAAAACAGAAACTACTCACAGTGTATGTTTGCCCGCAGAGCCGCCTCTCGAACACTTATCGACTTCCTGAGGGAGCTTGCAAAGTCTTCCACAACTTGTTTAACGTGAGAGACATGGCTCTCCGTCAAGCCAAGACGTCTCTGCCATTCCCTTTTTAGGAGAAGAAAATGGCAGAGTTTTGAGATGGTGCCAAGATAGGAGGCCTGCGTCTTGGCTTGACGGCTGTGCAGGCGCGGTTCTAGAGCCACAATTTTAGGGGGGCTTGACCTTTTGCACGTGACGTCACCCTCTAACTTTCGCTACTGCTATTTCTTTTTGGGAGTCGAAAAGGAACATATAAACAGCGCATTTTTCATGTATTTGTCGCATAATAAGTAGAAAGATACAATAATCATACAACACATGATGCAGTTGCGTGCAAATTATTTTGACTCCAAAACGGTAGACAGAACAAAAGCTTGCAGTGATTTAACGAATTTGATTGAGAATATTATGGGATGTTTACAGAGGGAAGAGTGAAATCATAATATGTAGCCGTGTGCAATCAAGCCAGGATGAGATCATGTGGCCACAAAAAATATTTTGATGGTATTCGATATAAGAATCATATAATAGAGAGGTTTTATTAATGGACAAGCAAAGAAAAAAATAGCACTCAAAATGTTCAAAAAGCATACAAATTTGTCAGTTATGAAGATTCTCTCCGTGACGAGTGAGAATCATGTATTGAAAGGCAAGCTTTAAAAAACATTTGAGGCGTCAAGTATAGTTCTTATAAAAAACGGGGAGGGGGAAAGGAAGGGCAAAAAATCGCCGGAAGCCCGGGGATGGACGGAATGGAGGGAGGGTGGAGGGTGGAGGGTGGAGGGTGGAGAGGAGAGAGAGAGAGAGAGAGAGAGAGAGAGAGAGAGAGAGAGAGAGAGAGAGAGAGAGAGAGAGAGGAGAGAGAGAGAGAGAGAAGAGAGAGAGTGGAGAGTGTGGAGACCGTATAAGGCCAGGTAAACCAAGTAACATGTTTTTCGACTGGACTTTTTCAAAAAGAGGAGGAGGCAGGGCGTTACTATTTACTATTTTCCAATTTTTTTATATATTTTATCAAAGATGGCCGCCATGCTAAATATGGCTGGCCAAGGTATATTTATTCACATTCGTTCTATTTGAGTATACTGATGCAATGTATGACAAAACAAATGATTTGTATTTTTAGTCCACTTTCTAAGCAAGTTTCAACATTCAAAAACAGTGAAATGTACATGTGTTCAATATTATTTATATCGCGAACATCACAATTGAGGTAGAAGAGTCGACGCCGGGCTCATGCAGCGATCTGTGGCTCATACTCAAATACTCTTCGCATGCGATGTTAAGTTAAGAATACTTAAGGTGAAAAAAGTATAGACAAATTCTTAGTCAAAAATAAACCAAGGAACTTCGTTTTTTCGAATTTTCCTTCCCCCCCCCCCCGTTTCCCCTTTTTTGTTATAAAATAGTAAACAAGAAAAGAAAAGCAAAGAGGCGGAATCCAAAAAGGAGGCGTGCGGGGACGAGAAACGTGTTACTTTTGTTACTTGGCCTAACCAGTTGCAGCGAATTAGTGATGTGTTAATTGGAGTGCGGAAAAATGGAAACTATATTATCTCCAGAGGTAGCCATCGAGAGATAAATAGACAGAGAAACGTTGTTAAAACTAATGTAACATGGCTCTGGTGTGGTCTCGTAATCAGCCATCCTATGACTGTTTGTTGTTTAAGTGGGAGACAAAGGTCTCTGTTTTTGAAAAGTCAAAAGGCGATGTTTAAAACAGACATGTTTTCAAGCCTCCTTATACTCTAATAGAAAAAAGGAAGGCTTTTAGGAAGGGAGGGGAGGAAAAGAGGTTAGAACTTACTAAAAATAACATTGTTCCGGTGATAATATGTTGAGCCACTTGTGTTTTATCACCGCATCGTCATTTCCAAACTGAGATTGGTTTTTATGTTCATGTAATACAAAACAAAACAAGGCGGAAGCGCGCGCCGGCGGAAACCGCAAATTCTAAGCACCGCGCTTGTCCCGATCCCACATGAAACATTTAACCGTACAAGTCATGTAGTCTGGGCCAAGACTTATATTATGTGAAAAGACCGTGCAAATCTATTCATTTTTTTTTTTCAATAAAGATCCAGTATTTTCCAGCTTGTATCTTCTTCTTTTTTTCCCTTGCACTTTTGGGGGGGGGGGGGGGGGCTAGACACCAAAAAAAATTGGGGGGGGGGGGGCTTTAGCCCCCCCCCCCCCCCGTAGGGGGGGCTTTAGCCCCCCCCCCCGTAGAACCGCGCCTGCGGCTGTCCTTCTGGAGGAATTTGAGAATTCTGTGAACAAGGCATTTACAAATAATTAGTGGTGTAAGTTGTTAAATTTCCCCTTTGTTGCCGTAAGATTTCAAGTATATCAAAGGATATTTCATAACACAAGGTACTCTAGGTCTTGAAGAGATTGGTGTTTAGTACAACACTGCCTAGTTACATTTGTATTCCTTACAAATCTAAGATGGGTGCACCTGTCCTTTTTGGGGGGTGGGGGTGGGTGTTAGGATTTCTGATTATAAGGAAACACCTTATATAGTTATAAATCTTTTATTCACAAGCCAGTTTGATTTATTTCCCTATGGTCATAGGACCATTAAAGATTTGGAGCTACAATCCCAGTCATATCTCATTGTGTTGAACCGACTCTGGGTCAGTGTTGCAAATTGGCTGTGCTTACAGAAATGCCCTTTTGTTAAAAAGCGAAACAAAATTACGAGTAGGTCTATAGACAATCTGTGACAATTTGTTTGTTAAAATGAATTTTCAAAGTTTGTACATTTTCAAAAACTTTTGTAAAAACTGTTTTGTGCGCAGTGGGTTGTGTGTACACGCGTGTACAAAAAGATTTCGTGCGGGTATACTAATAGCTATATATTGCGTTCCGCATAAGTAAATTGGCTTACATGAGCTTGCGCGCCCAACACGTGAAGCCAGCTGGTCTTAAACAGCTCCAGCTATGTCTTTATCAGCCGTTTAAACACCCCCACCTGATAAAGAAAAAACTTTAAAATGAGGTATGAAAAGGGCCCAATTTCATGGCTCAGCTTACCGTAAGCAAAGAATCGGCACAGGGAATTCCGGGCTTATGTCAAGCGTGTTTTATGGCTTAGCAGTGAATTTTTGCTTGTGTGCGTGTGTACTCCACGTTACTAGGCATTCTTTGCTTACACAGCTAGCGCAGAAATTCGGTGATTGCACAGTAAGCGGAGAATGGTGGTCGCAAGCGCAGAATTCGGCGGTAAGCAGAGCCATGAAATTGGGCCCAGTTTGTTGTGTGCCTGGTAAAGGGGCCTAAGGCTCCCCCTAATAAATTTGTTTCTTGTAACAAAAAAATTCAAGAAATAACGTGGCTCCTACCATACATTTTTGTAGCTAGAATTACATGTTAATACATTACATGCAGAATCAAACCCTAAAAAAAGACTTACAGAGTGGCAAGAAAATGATTGCACTTTCCCACTCAAGTCTCTTGAGACACAATTTGATGTATTTTCAATGGGGGTGACAACCTCCTCAAAGTCTATCAAATATTTTGTTCACCAAGTATGGTTTGAGTTCACTGAGATTGACAAAGTTTCATTTGAGTCTGAGAGGGTCACCTGGGGACCTCTGGTTGATTTGACATGGAATTACCCATATTAATAAGTGCAAAAAAAATAATTATCTACTGGTGTGTTTACCTTCCTTTTCGTCACTGTCTGCAGTTTCCTCTGGTGGTGGCTGGGACTGGGGATTAGGGTTGACATGCTTTGCAGAGGATTTTACAACCATGGCCATAAACTTCTTGTACTCTGCGGAATCTCTCTGAAAAGACACATCATAAACCTGTAAGTTCGGTACAAGTGACACGATTTGGGTGTAAAGTTCCATTGAATTCATGCTTTATGACAAACTTCAGTATATTATGTGATAACAATTTGCTTTCAAATAGGGAATAGCAGTGTGGGGAGCCGGTCTTCACTGCGTGGTAATGACCGGGTTGGTGGCTGGCCGCTGTTAATGGACCGAGCCGAAGCGAGGTCCATTAACAGTGGCCAGCCACCAACCAAGGTTTTCATGTGCGTACCAGCTGCCTTAAAATGATACATTGTCTGCGCGTTTATGCATATGCGCGTACACGCGGCACCCTCGTCAAAATAACCAAAAACAATACGCGCAAAGAAAACAGTTTTGATAGTTTCCGCACAATAAGCACGGTGCAAATATAACTTTTACACATCATTGTGCTAGTTCAGGGGCCATTTATTTGATAATACACAGCCGGTCTTTATATCACATGTTAATACACCCCCATGTGACTAGTCTTTGACCAATCAGAATGCACAAACTCTCCGAGGTATTTATTAATTAATGTTATTGCTTTTTTTTAGGGGGGTCTGTATTTCTTAAGTCGGCTTTCAACGTGTTTTTGTTATTGTTATGACAAGTCACATGTGCAACGATGTACAAAGTTTCAAGAGCTAGCTGTAGTTCAATGTGACACAGTTTATGGGTTTAAGTTGGGTGTTGATGACTGTTGACAACTCGGGATTGAGAATCAAAGTTTCCTGGATTACAAATTAAGTGTGTCTCAGGATGTCAAAAATGTAAACAGGTCGGGGGAAGTAGCCTACCCTACAATTCCACATTTTCTTGAAAAATTCAACATTGACCAATTATTGAATATCCCTTTAATGAACTGAAGGGTTTGAAAGTAGAATACAAACATATAGGCCCCCTTATGATAATTGATAAGTGTGTTTGTTTATCCACGTTGACTAACATAAACCATTTCTTCTTTGCCTGACATGCTCAAGGACACACATGCAGTTTCTCAACATGGCAGAACTTGGACCATGCAGGCTGACAATGAAGCAATAGGTACATGCAGTAAAACTGATGATAAACAAAAAATTGCTTAGCTCTGCTGCTGTATGCAAAGTGAGTATGCTGTATGCAATGTGCCACAGCATGCTAAACAAGCGGATTATTATAAAACAACAAATTCATACGATTTAATTTACATTGTAGTTTCCTTACAATTCCAAATGCCAGAATCATTTGAAGAATTGTAGACTTGCTTGTGTTTATTTACTTTGAACTCACATTCAATTCATGTTTATACCACAAGTGTGTGTCCACACGCTTGTACGATTTGCCGTACACTGCAAAAAAGTTGGGTAATAAAAGGTTGGGGAAAGCCCAATTTCCCAGATGTTGGTCATTCTTAGTGTAAAGTTTGGTAATTTTCAAAGAAGTTTACCCAACACCGTGTGTTCAAAGTTGGTGAAAAGCGTAAGACAAATATTTCAGAAAGTTTGACCACATTTGTCAAATCTTGATCACCCAACTCAGTTGGGCAAATGTTGTCCTCTAAGATGGGGAAAGGTTTTTTACTAATTGATTATTCGGGTATGTAAAACGTTGGGTATTGCTAGATTACCCAGATGTTGGCCAATTTAGTTACAAAGTTGGTAATTTCCCTAGACACTTTACCCAACACCATTCGTTCAAAATTGGTGAAAGGCATTAAACAAAGTTTCTGGAATATTTGACCAGCTGTTTTATACTCTGGTTACCCCCAACTGCTTCGGGCAAATGTTGTCCTCTCAGATGGGGAAAAAGTTTTTACTAACTACATTATTCGGGTTATAGTACAACGTTGGAAATTCAAGTGCTTGGTTTTACCCGGCCCCAGGTTGGCCAATTTTGTTCAAAGGTTGGTAATTTTCCAAGACAGTTACCCATCCAACACCATGTACTCTTAAATTGGTAAAAGGCATTAGATAACAACTTGAATTTTGGAATATTTCACCATAGTAGGCCTATACGGATTCTTTAAATTTCCCCCCGACTGATATGGGCAACTGTTGTACTCCGCCTTGGAGATAGACTAAACTGTAGGTTAATAAAACCACAGTGACGTTTTGGCTAATAGCATTGGCAAAATCTGCTCTTGAAAATTGTTTTCCGCTTACATAAATTGCCCTCAATTCCAAGGAAACAAAATAGACAAACAAACAACTTGAACTACAAGGAATAGGCCTATGAACAAAAGTAACACCCTGACGTTGACACCACACGTACGTGACGTGCAGCCCTGAGCTTGGCTTCTATACTATGCACCATCCTCTCAGCGGTATTAGACAAAAAAAATCACACATCACCTGGCAGTTTTCCAACTTTAAAAAAAAACATAGCATACATTTTAGTACAACTTGGTCTAAACTTGACCAACATTTTGCCACTATTTACGCGCGCGAAAAATTGTTAGGCCTAATTTACATAAAAGTATTACACTCATCAAGCCGTGTGAGCGCGGAGCGCGCTGCTAGCGAGCTAGCTTGCTAACACTAGCCGTAGCGTTGTCCGAGAGTACCGATCCCGGTGTGTGTGTGTGGAGTCCGCCATTACCTTCGTGCTAACGATGATGTCTGATGATAGTGATACTGATGAGCAGCAATTGACACAGCAACCAGTACCAGTAGGTCTTCTCTTTTCAATTTCATCATCTTTAGTCCTATACATTTATGAGTTGGCATGTCAATGTCGCTTAACAGTAAAATTTATACAATTTGGGGGCGTTCGACGATGGAATTATATTTGACTTATAATATTAATTATTAATATCCACCACTTTATAAATAAGGACCCTGTGCTGTGGTGCAGAATACTAGTGATAGCGATAGTGATCATAGTGATGATAGCTATAGTATGACTGAAGTTAAACTTCATATTAGACCTGTTAGTTTGAAAACAACAACGACGGGCTGTCAAAAACTTTCTGACTTGCACTACTTGGGCATGCTAAAGAAGGTTGACAACTTCGTTTAGAGGCTAGCCGAGCTTTATTCAAGATGATACGAGCATTGTGAGAAGCCATGTTATAAGGTGATGCATTATGGGAAGTAAACAATAGACTTGAGTCAGTCTACTAATGGCATACCGCTACACATGCCATACTATAAAATCATAACTGTTGTGTAATTTGATACGAGCTAGGCCTATATTAGTGGCTTGAAACTACATTATTAGCACAGCCATATCTTACATTGTTATCTTTCATATCGTCTGTAGTGTAAGAAATTTAAACTATACTGAAAGAATAGCTAAAAACGTATATTTTGTGTAAGTTTCACCAAACTGCTAACGTTACTTAGTTGGGCAAATATTGCCCTCTCAGGCAGGGAAAAAAAATTACCAATAACAAAAATTAAAAAACGGTTAGTCTTTATGTTGGGGAAACTCTGATTGCCCAGATGTTGGTCATTTGAAGTATAATGAAGGTTGGTCATTTTCATAATGGACAGTCAAACACCCAATCAATACCTACCATGTGTTCTAACTTCTATGGCAAGAAGTGTTGGACAACCCAAATGTTTTGGAAAATTTAACCAGTTGTTTGGTAAATGTCCAATGTCTTTATGTGGGTATGTAGACTCATAAACGGTGCCAATCCACTCCGTATATTCCATTCCTTGGCCCCTCAGTCATGTATTTAAACATAGTGGAATTTCTATATGGACAAAAATCGGCCGATTTTCCCCCAAATATTACCCACAAATTTAACCCACTTTCTCAACTTACCCGTTGTTTAAATTCTTTTAAAAAATGTTGATCTTCTGATTTGCTTTGGTGCACCGTGGCCCTTGGTCCATTAAAATTAACTAGTACTTTCAGATAAAGTGCATTAGTATTAAATGCACGGTGTCAGGAAATATGAAAGGATTTGTGTACAAGTTGATTTAAAAAATCAACCAATCAAACAAGTTGGCAATAGTTTTAACCATTTTAAAACCTTTGTTTTACCATTGATACCCCTAAATACAAACAAGTTTGGTGGTGATCGGAAAATAATTAAAGAAAAGTAATTTATTTATTTTTTAAAAACAGCAAGTCATTTTCCAGAATGACGACACTCCTACTACAGCCAACCCTATCCGAAGCTTCTTAAGCAAGTGGGGCATACCAGAGCTTCATGATATTTTTAGAGGTGAGAATCACAGCCACTGTGTTTTGAATATGCTGACTTTTCTTTGATCTCAGAAAATTCATGTAAAAAGGCATCTCTGCAGGTGCAGGCATGGCCCAGAAAGGTTGAACCCCCTCCACAATGACACAAAAAGGAAAACTAAACCTTTTACATAGGTTTTTATTCAAAATAAAACAAATCTGAAGGGCCTGTATGATCCCACCACCCTGCGAAAATACCTTGATCTGCCCCTGCTCTGAAGTTTAAAGTTAATTGAATGATACCATTAAACAATTATCAATTCTTTAAATTTTGTGTTTTGGTTCAAACCAAGGAAAATGAATCTGTAATATAATCTACAAAATGACTATTTTTTACTGAGGAAGTCCTGCAAAAAGCAAGAGGGAAACATGAAGTGCCATGGGATTTCTTTTATTTAAGATAATTTTGAATCATCATAATGTCCTTCAGAGTAAAGGCAAGGGTGGAGGTGTATAGGTCAAAACATGTTCAATGTTGGGGAAAAATACCATTGAGATTCCTGATCATTAGCTGTCATCCTGTGATCAGAGTTCAGTTTGTCAATATTGCAAAAACCATGGATGTATGTACATTCTTTATAAAACTGTTCTATTTATTTGTTTCATTTGTTTCCAGAACACGACATTGACTTAGATGCTTTAAAACTGCTTGATGAAAAGTCCATTGTTGAACTCATCCCTAAAATTGGAACAAGACTAAAGTTTCTTCAGGGTTGGAGAGCAGAAGTAAGTTTTTGTATGTCCTGGCTCTGCACATAATGGGTTTCACCTGTTTCAAATGTTTGACTGTTGTGGAAGGAGTACAGCAACTGTTTTATCACTTGAAATATATCCATAATATAACTTCTGGCTCGGCAACAAAAATCATTTGCTGTGAAGATGGTTGTTTTGAGAAATTCTCATATTGTTCTTCTTATAAAAGACATCTTATAAAACGACACCAGATCACAAATCCCACAGCAACCAAAAGAGATGAAAATGTGGAAGATGTTCAGATGGATATTGAAGATGAGGCACGTGGATTGCAAAATGAAGAGGACAATTTTGAAACAAATGTGTCAACAAACAATTCAATGGATGAGACAGATGAAGACCCTCTGATGGATATTCGGAATCACATAGAGCATTTTGCAACAAAAATGATGTCTTCCTTTGCACCAACATCATTTATTCAAATGGTTTTTGAAGAAGTTGAAGAGTTGATTCTTGGAATTTTGCATCATCTTGAAGGAGAAGTAAACACTCTGCAGACAGAAGAAATTATTCCTGGCAGTTTTAATTCCATCCTAGACGAACTTAAAATCCTAAAGGAATCTTTCAGTGGACTAAGAACTGCTCACCAGCGTACAGCATACCTGAAGAAAGAAGGGAATTACATACCACCTAAAGAGAAAATAGTAGGAAAAACATTTGTTTCCGAAACAGACAAACATTCTGGCCAAACCAAACAAGTAGAGAAAAATGAAACGTTCCAGTATGTGCCTATTGAAGAAACTATTAAGGACTTTTTGCAACAGCCAGGGGTCTTGCAAGCCATAACTGAGGAAGATAAAAAATTCAAAGATCCAAACCTTTTACAAACATTTCGTGATGGAGTAATGTTTCAGGACAAATTTGACAACAATCAGGTGGAAGGTATTGCTACCTTTGATCTCATTCTGCCTTTACTCTTGTTTAATGATGACTACGAAACAGCTAATCCTCTAGGCTCACGTAAAGGTGTACACAAACTAAGTGCGTTTTATCTAAGTTTTCTGAGCCTGCCCACAAAATATCAAGCAACGCTAAGCAACATCAAGCTAGTTGCTTGTGCCAAGAGTCGCATCTTAAGTAAACATGGTACTGATATTGTAGTGTCTCAAATAGTTGAGGATATCAACAAAGTGCAAGAATTTGGCATAGAGATTACTTGTAAAGATACAACTGTGAAGGTGAGGCCAGTGATTTTCCAGGTAATTGGAGACAATCTAGGTCTCCATGGAATGCTTGGCTATGTTGAAAGTTTCAGTGCGAATTTTCCTTGTAGATTTTGTCGAGCTCACAGACAAGTTATCCATCAGCAGGTTGTTGAAAATGTTGATCTATTGCGGTCTGAAGACAACTATAACGAAGATGTTGCAATGGAGGATGTAAGCCTTACTGGTATTAAACGAGTTCCAGTACTAAATAACATTAATGGCTACCATGTGACAGAAAACTTGGCTCCAGATGTAATGCATGACCTTTTAGAAGGTGTGTTGCCACTGGAAATAAAGCTTACTCTGAAATTACTGATTGCAAATGGATGTTTCACTCTTGAAGAGGTCAACAGTAGGATCAGTTCCTTTGGATATGGATTTACTGACAAGAGGAATAAACCCAGTGCAATTAGCCAGTCTGCATTGATAAATCCTGGAGGAGCAAGTGGACAAAAGGCAGCACAGATGACGTGCTTAGCTACCTACCTGCCTCTTATCATAGGAGATTGCATTGATGAAGGTTCAGACATTTGGGAAGTTTATCTGCTGCTCTTGGATATTTATAAAATTGTTAAGTCACGGAGCATCAGTAAAACAGCTACTCTCAGATTGAAGCATTTGATCCGTGATCATCATCAACTGTTTCTACAAGTTCATACAGAACGCAGGTTGACACCTAAGCAGCATTTCCTGATTCATTACCCGAGGTCCCTCAGGCAACTTGGCCCCTTGATGCAATATTCAAGCATGAGATACGAAGCTAAACATAAACAATTCAAAAAGTGGGCTGCAGCATGCAATAACTTCCGGAACGTAGCAAAGACCGTGTCTACAAGGCACCAACAGGCACAAAGCATCACAAGCAGTATGTTTGGCAACACACTGGATTACAAGGTGGACATTAAGTATCAGGTGTCTGTAAAGGTTTCATCTTTAGAGGAGAGAATCTCCATTTGTACTGCTCTTGACTGCTCTGAGGACGCTACGGTGGCTGTGGCTAGTGTTGCAGAGTTTCAGAGTTACCAGATAAGGCCAAACTGCATGGTATTAACAGACTGGACAGAAGATGGTCCAAAATTTAGTCAAGTTGAACAAATGTTGGTGTCTGCAAAAGGCCTATATTTGGTTCTTCGACCATGGCAAGTGGTTACATTCTTCAGGCATTACCATGCCTTTCAAGTCAAAGAGGCTATAGATGCAGAGATCTTGGTGCTTCAACCACATGTTCTCTTTGACAATCGCCCCCTACACTTAACACCATGTCGTGGGGAAATGGATTGTACATTGCAGTGCAATTTGATTTTCTTTAAGGAAGGTAAACACATTTAATTATTATTTTTGCTTTTCAATTGATTTGCGGTTCAAGGTTGTGCCCGTTCACCGCAATGAATTTTTTGGAAAGGTAAAATTCAAAACTATTTGTTGGTACCTTTCTCATTGCTCTAAAAATAATCTGAAAAAGACTTTAATTGTATTTGTCTGTACATTGATACGTTTTTATATGTTGCTCTCCAGTTCAAACAAAAGAATGCACCAAAACAGCATGCTGGACCACCACCATCAAGAAGTAGTGATGCAGACTCCTTAACTACTGACATTGATGATCTGCTGGACATGTTGGATCCAAAAGATGATGCTAACTCTTCATCTTCTTTGAGTAACTTGCCAACATCTCCAGATGACTCAATACTTTCCAGCTCATCCTCAACCAGCACTTGTGTCCCACCCTTGGAAAAGAAGCCTCGATTGATGTTTGTAAGTTAACTGTTCATATACGTATTCGCCTACATGTTGGTTCTCTAAATATTATTGTCAGTGATGAAATTCTCAAAGCCATTACCATCTTTTATTTCAAACAAAAGTGCTTCCCTTCTCTTAGCAAACCATAATCACTGTACAGTATATTTTGCTGCAGCAAACAGCTCTATGAAATAGTTGCCATAAGGTTCAACCCCTAAATATCATCCCTGATGTATTAATGTCTGTTACAAATGAAACACATGTTTAAAGGCACTGGACACTATTGGTAATTACTCAAAATAATTGTTAGCATAAAAATTTACTTGGTAATGAGCAATGGAGAGCTGTTGATAGTATAAAACATTGTGAGAAACGGCTCCCTCTGAATTTTTGAAAAAAAGAGGTAATTTTTCACTCAAATAATAAACTGAAGCCTTTTTTTATGGATATGAAAGCAAACAAAGTAATGCAAACAAAGTAATGCAAACAAAGTAATGCAACAAGGGTGTTTTTCCTTTCATTATTCTCTTGCAACTTCGATGACCAATTGAGCCCAAATTTTCACAGGTTTGTTATAAATACTGGTCTTTGACAATTACCAAACATGTCCAGTGCCTTTAAGTAAACTGTCAAAGTATTGTAAAATTAAGATTTATTTGCAATGTGGGTATGCTTTATCCCAGGATACACTTCAAATCCTCCAAAAAACAGTCACAGGAAAAGACATTGTTGCAAGGCTACAAAAAAACAGACTCTTGACGAAAAAGGACAGGTCAAAGATGACAGCTCTATTGGTTGGACACCTGATTGACGCCTTTGGTCTGAAGTGAGTGCTTTTTACAATCACTGAATTTCCTTTTTTGTGTTTGTATTTTTGTTTAACCATTGTTTGATTAGAAGTTTGTAATGAAAATAGAGGTATTTGTTGTATTGGAACAGAATGTTTTTGTTAGTCAGAAGCAGTGAAGATATCTTGTTTTGAAGATGTGGCGGTCTTGATAAAGACCGGTGGTGTATATTATAAGTTAAAAAAAAAAAAGTAAAGTCAAATTGCTGATTGCAAGTCCATTGATTGTTTTTAGAGCAACGGAAGACATCAGACAATTGCGTGTTTGAATTCTAAGTCAAACCATTGAAACATCAATCCATTATTCTATTAACAAAATCTTGCCAAAACGTACAGGTCTGGCTATTTTTTTGAAAGGCATGGTATATCATTAGTGTTGAGGAGCTTGGAAGAGTTTGTATATGTATTAATAAAATTGCATTAATACGTGCACATGTTGCTAAACAACTTGCTTCTCATTGTTTTTTTGTTTTTTTAAATGAGGTCTCGGTTCTCAGGCTTTGAGGTCTTGACTCCAACACTGATCAATGTTTGGAAGAACAAAAATTCCTTGAAAAATGTTTGAAAACTAACTCTCATATTTCCTTTTGTCTCCTTTTTATAAATCAACATAGACCGAGTTCGTTTGAGAAAGAGTCACTTGCAGAGAGTATTGTGGTGGCATTTCCTTTTCTTCGTGACCCTGAGGGGAAAGGCTTTGTAAGTATGGACAAAATTTTGAATTTGTAAAGAACTTGAAATAGGGACAAGCTGATCTGTGAAATTTGTTGCTGATTATACCAAGTGTAACGGCGGAATTTAACTGCAATACACAATAACCACTGCTTGTGACTATCCTGACGATTCCTTTGCTCATGTAAATTTATTGTTACTTATCGCTTCTCAGTGCATCACAAAACACAATCTATGTTTACATCACTATTTATTTCTGAACGTGTAGTTTGTGTCATTCTCAATGTTCAGTTCTCTCAGTAGTATAACACGGTTGCGAAAGTCATGAGCTGTACATTATAATATTAAACGATGTGAAACAGTTCAACAGGAACACAACTTTAACAAGGTTTGACAAGAAAGTACAAAACCGAAATGGCTCTTACGCAGCTAATCAACCAAAGATTCACTCCGCAAGCAGTAGAGATCTTATATGTCCATTACTTGAAATCCAATCAAAGTTGCATACAAACAAGACTCCTTTTGGTAACAAAATCTAACTTTTCTGATCCAGCTTGTATTCAGCGAAGCTCGCATCTATCTATCCCGCTTTTCCTCTTCCTGCAAGCCTGCCCTCTAGCGGTAGAGCCAAAACTAAACTAAACTAGCGGTAACACCAAGTAAGACCTAAAGATCTACATCGACTGAGGGTTTTCAATCAAATCGTAGTGATAATAATGTAGTGTTATATTTTATCCTGTGTTGCAGGAAGCTTGGTACGTGAAAGGTGCACAAAATCGCCCAGCAACTGGCTACGTGGAGGAACATTTAAGATACGTCCGCAAAACAATGCTAAAGAGTCAGAATGACAGCGAGAAAAAACACAGAAAACACTCAGCAAAAGGTAAGCCTTTATAAAGTTCACGAATAACCTGATGTTATTTTTATTTCAAAGTATCGTACTGAGTTTGTTTACATAACTTATTTGGTCCCCGACAATGAAAACAGAGAACATGCCTGCATTGATACAATCTGTAGACATCGTTCTACTTCCATATGTCTCTGACTTTTTTCAAAAGAGGCTTTTTGTGTGATTATATGAAATAGAAACATGGAGGAATTCAAAATGTGTACTATCAAAAAATATGCCACAGATAACAGCAATTGTGATGAACCTGCACAATATTGAAAGTATGGGGAAAGGAGTTTGTTTCTGCTAGATTTGTTGAACAATAGGGTACCCAGTTCCAAAAGGTTCCAAATAGACGGTCGTTTACAAAACATATGGGAGGTCATCCTAAAAAATTGAAGTACAAACAAAACGGGGGCACCAGTAGGGTGTGTGTGTGTATTCACAGTTGCAAAAGGACCTCAATTTGCAGTGTCTTCATTACACAGTCTTTCACCCAAATCAATTTGAAGAATAATGTGTACAATATAGTTTTTGTTTGTATTTTCTCACTTCACATTGATTTCTGGTATGATTGCTTGTGCGTGTCTCATATACATGTAGCTGTGCCAGATGAGGAACACAGTGCAGATAATCAACCTATGCAGTCGGAGGAACTGGATGAGATGATTGCATGGATGAAGGAGAATGAAGAACCTGAAGAAACCATCAAGAGCTACATGGCAGCAACAGCAGACTATAGAAAACACTTCATGAAGGAAGACAGGCATACCCTTGCTGATTTTCTGCAAGCATTCCCAAGGGTTCTCGATAAAGGCATGGTAATTGAACAAGCTAATCTTCATTAAACAAATAACTAACTTAGGCAAATGATGCATTGTTATAACAATTGTTATGATTACAATTATAATTAACATGGTTCTCAGTTAAGACTAGTAATCTCAAAAACCATGGTATAGATTATGGTTGAAGTCCTTCGAAAACAACAAGGTGTTCAAGATGCTAGAAGAGCACTGCTGAGAACCTGCATAATGCAGATCAAAATGTGCGTGGTCTGATTGTCTACCAGATTTGATGTATGAACTCTATCTTTCAAACTCAATTATCTTGTCTTTTTCACACTGAAACTCATTGTTCCCAGAAGTGGGAAATGAAAACAGGCTAAGGAAATTTATAATACGTGAACTTGTATGATATGAGTATACCTGCTAAACATTGTAAAGTGGTGTTATTAAAACTCATGAAACCTTCACATGACTAAATGACCAGTGGGCCTGTTAAACGACATTTTAAAAATCTTGTTTTGTGTACTTTTTGTTTTTAGATTGAACAAGATTTTAGACTTGTTCACCATGGAGACAAGTCTGAGAACCTGTTCTTGAAATGGGAAAGGCCTCTGCAACGGGATAATTGATTATGCCACTGGCATGAAATTTGCGTGGAAGGAAGTGTTGGGCCTTGAGTTCATTAATACAGCTGAACTGTCAACAGGTAAGGCCATAGTAGTATCCAAATATTGACTTCTTCACATGGCATAGTAAAACTAGTCACTTGAGGTATTCTCCGGAGCAGCATATCTTCCTAAGGCAAAGATAGGCGGCTCCGGGGTTCACCTCCAGCAACTTATTTTTTACGCCATGAGATAAAGCAGTCAATATTGTTTACAATGATACAAAATGAAGAAATCTTGTGAACAGTTCACACTGTTCATAATCACAACACCTGTATTATTATACTCTCCAGGCCTGACCATTAATTTGAGCATATTAATCGTCAAAACTAAACTATGCAAACTCACCAGCCAATGCAAGATCACAAGACAGTCGTTTTGGAAACATGGCATTCAGCTGTAAAATAATATTATCAATGAAACTACAACATTTGAAACAACCGTGATTGAGAGCTATTGCTGCATATTAGCAGTACAAATACCGGCCATTTTAAAAGGTTCAGAGATGTACCAGACAAATGAAATTACAAAAATCAAAAGGAAGAGATGATTTGATGAATGCATGTTTCTTTTATTGAATATATGTTCATTTTGTTTGTCTCTTTTCAGATGAGAGAAAAAACCTGGCATTTTTGCTTCTCCCATTTGTATTTGGTGGAAGGGGACGTGGGAAGGGTGGAGGTCGGTGTCCTCTGCTGGACAGCCTCAAGGCATTTGTAGACTTGCAACCGGTATGATATATAAATTTTATATGCTTTAAACCATTCCTTTTGTTTGATATTCATAACTTGGTTGGATTTCTTACCTGCACACAAAAATGCACAGGCTGTTGACATTCAATCAAAGACTATTGAGCTGCATGTTTAGAGAGCCAGATTGATGCAGCTCATTAGTATACTCTCTCTTTTCATTACAGTTTGGTTCACATCTTGGTTCTATAAGAAAATTTGATTTTTATGTTCATAAGGAATCCTTGGGTCTTCCTCAGAATAATTATGACTTTTTGGTTTTCCTCATAAACTGACCTTCTTATCTTTTTCCCTCCAGTTCAATCAGGCTTTTGAGCTGAGTTCCATACGTGAACCCGATCCTCAGTACATAGAAATAATGAAACTGAAATAAACTCACTGCTCTCAGTTATTAGAAGTGTTTTTTACACTCTCACTTTGTTTGTCGCTATTAATTGCAGTTTCTGCACTGATACACAAGTGACAACAGTACACTTTGTTACACAGAGTCGAAGCTCAATTATCCTTTTAAATTATGCTTTTATGAATTTCATTTTGTTGTACTCCTTTTCAAGGCAATAATCAGTGTTGAGCACTATTTGAAAAGGATTAGTGCTAAGGACCGCCCACAACCCTTCATATTGGCCCTCTACTCCCTGAAGCGGCTGCAACCAACACAAGTGTTCACCATTGTTGAGCGACATGCCACTCAGCATCCTTCCATTAGTAAGGCAGTTGACCAAGCATTCAAGGCACACTACGTGTTGAATCTAGACTACCAACAGCAAGTCAAGCTAGTGTGGGAGTTCTTGCAGATTGTAGTTTATGACCTCCCAGGATTTGTCAAACCAGCAGTCAGGGAGGTCAGGGCATATCTAAGCTCGTCAACCAAAACAAAACAGCCATAAAATGATAAGTTGTAAGTGACCACTCATGAAACAGCCTATTTTTTCATGTTTTCATGTTTTCATGTTTATATTTGCAAGATGTTTGAAATTACCAG
Organism: Pycnopodia helianthoides; assembly: GCA_032158295.1. NCBI lineage: Eukaryota > Metazoa > Echinodermata > Asteroidea > Forcipulatida > Asteriidae > Pycnopodia > Pycnopodia helianthoides. Next base: position 96,525 of record JASTWB010000035.1, read on the forward strand.
ATAGGCTGGGTAAAGTCAAGTGGGTTAAAATGCACTTAATGTTTGCTTTTAACTATGACAGAGTCATTGCAGACATTGGTTTTATATAACGTTGTCTGTAGATTACCAACAGCAGGTTATTATGATTTTATATGTAATCCTAAAGAGAGAAAAGAGAGAGTATCACACGCTCTAACCAAAAAACAAACAGAAATAGAATAAAGAAAGAAAAAAAAGAAAACAAAACAATCTAACTTTTATTTTGTATGGTCAGGAACCAAAAAAGAAGAAAATTACAAACAATAAATAATAAGACACAAAGGACTGGTCTTGTGATATATTTTCTAAACCCCAGCAAAATATCTGTTGGAATTTCAAATCACTAGTTTCTAGTCAAATCAGGTCTAGCATCTTTAACCTACAAGTTGTTGTTAAAGACATCTCAAAAAATATCAGACCCGCTATCAAGGATATTTGTGTTTTATGTTAAATGTTTGACATTAAGCAAGCATTGTATTAGTTAAGTCAAAAGTGCAAAATCATAATGACAATAATGTTAAAATTTCATCACCTGATTCGTTGTTTACTGAAATTATTCAAATAAGCAGGTTTTCTCAGAAAGAATGTTGATTTATTTTTTTATTTTTTTAGAACATTTTAAAGACCCAAGATCAATATTTTTGCTGAACTTCTCCATCTTAGTAAAGGGCTTACGCACAACAACAACAACAACAACCATACCCCCCCCCCCAATTTCTTGTAACGGCTTTACATAAATCATTAAGTTAAGATAATAAGTCATACTTATGACATATCTTTAGTCGTAAATTTGAGATGATAGATCATAGTTATGACTTATGCTAAGTCATTATTATGAGATATAGGTCAGAATTATATCTATGAGATATAAGTCATAACTATGAATTGTTTGATTTCCCTTTATGTATGGAACAAAGTAGATTGTTGAGGCCGAATAAATAAAAAAACATGTTCTTTTTTTTAAAGAGTTATAGCAAACTTGTTAAATATTTGCAAGATGTTTCCAGATTTAAACTGAACAAATATCCGTGAAATAAGGCAATCACTTTAGCTTAGGATGAAAGGAAATCATAGGAAAGTGAAAAGAATATCAAGGCACAAACTATTGTTCCTTTATCTTTTTGTCAGAAATCAGTTTCTATTAATTGAAGTTTAATTCAAAACTGTAGCTTATGTAGGTTTCAAAGCGTTGGTGCAGGAACCAACATGTTAAATCACGAGATGTAAACTGTTGTTTTACAACAGCGATGTTATAAGTTTGCTTTGAATCATCAGACAGTCACATTTCCTTTAATGAAAACTGTTATTGAAGTTCTTCTGGAACAGTTCAATTGCAATATTCCACAATTGATTGTAGACCAAATCTAATTGACAAGAGGCCAATAAAAGTTTTTTTCAGGTTGCAAAACAATTTGTATTTGAAGTATGTTTATTATTGTCCTTTACCCGTCTTTTTGAATGCCTGTTGCGTTTTATTGGAGATTTAACATGTTAGCTGTGAGTGATTCGAAATCTTTATTTACCACATTTTGTTGGTACGAACTGTCCAACATTGTTCAATCAACCGTTGACCAAAAGGAGAAATGTGTTCCGACAATTACTGACAGTCTTTGACCAACAATATGGAGCCAAGCGAGACCATTTTCCAAAAGTTGGCCAATAAAAGAGTTGTGACCGTTGTAAATGTTGGTAAAAAACCGATGACCAATTTATATAAGCTGACAAGACGCCAATAATGTGACAAGCCTGACCAATTTATATGACATATTGTTGACCAATTAATGAGTTATTGAAGTTATAAAGGTTGGTGAAAAGCCTGTGACCAACTTATGAGAGCTTAAAAGACACCAACAAAGTGACAAAAAGTCTGACCAATTTTTATATATTGTAGTTGACCAATAAATGAGCAAATGAACGTTATAAACGTTGGTAAAAAGCCTATGACCAACTTATGGGAGCTTACAATACGCCAATATTTGTTAAATATATTTGACCATAAAGTAAATATGTCGATATTCCATTTTATTGGTCAAATCCCACTAACCATCTATTATGTAGGATATTTTAACCAATAAAATACAAAAACACTGAATGACCAACACAGTTGTATAGAATGTTTTAACCAACAATTTGGTAATATCCCCATCACCATCTTCTGGTCAAACTGATCTGCCAACTGCAGTTGGGAACAATTTCACCAAAAGTTGGGAAGTTGATATTTGCACCATTATTGGGCAAGAAACTGGGCAAAAAATGCCCAACATTTTTTACAGTGTAGCAACCTGGCACTGGACAATCAGCCACTCTCCTTTCATATTTGCATTTGCCATTTTTGGGATTGGAGATTGGTACTCTGTAAAAACACAATAAATACAAATTACCAACATATCAGTTACGTGGGAGAAGGATTTCAAAGAGTAATGTTTTAAAATGTGGATCAAATTTTCAGAGATGTTGTTGGAGCTGTAAGAAAGTGTTCATGATGGCTTTGGACTTTAGCCAGATGTGAGATCAAATGAATAATGACCAAAGCTGTAAAGGTACAATACTGATGTGAAACATTAATTAATGAATTCTCTGTAACTGGTTCACATCTAGCACATTAGTTAAATATATAGAAACAGGAGGTATAATAACCTCAGTTGTCATCATTCTGGTTCCAGAGCTAATGTCTACATTTATGTATACATTTGTATCGCATCACTTGGGTACACTATAAGTCTTCAATATAATGGACACAAAAATTGTTACCAATGTGGTACATTGAGTTACTTGTACAGCTCTAGCAACTTACTGTTGTCGGCATTTTGCAATAATTTGCATCCGTTTGTGTTGGTCCAGGACCTTGTGTTTTCTTCTCAGATGTTGTGCCAGGTACTTCCCTTTTGTGTCATCTGGGCAGAAAGGACATGCCCTTGAAACTCGTTCGGACTGAAAAACAACAACATGTAGTAGACTTTACATGTTTAAACAGTTCATCAATTACCAAGCATTATCAATAATTACCAATACCATTGAGATTGTTATTATGTAACCAAACAAGCACGAGTGGAATACGGAAAAACTGCTATATTTTTGGTATTCCACATGCGCACATGTGATAATGAATTTATCGTCAAGCAAACTGGACATGCAGATTAACGCAGTATGTGGTTTTGGAACAGCTGTACTTTTTGCGTATACCTAGCTCAAAATTGCACAATACACAGAGTTAGAACAGCGCAACATGTCACGTAGGGTGTGATATGGGCCATGTGATACATGGTTTGTATCACACCTTCTGTTGCTATGGGTTGACCATCAGAATCGAGGATTCAAGTTTGCTTGAAGATAAAGACCTATATCAAGGTGCAGGCATCTTATTTTCCCTTTGGAGTAGTGGAGGATTGAAGAGCATTGAGTCAGGTACCTTTACTTTTAGTCTAGTACCTGTGTGGTGAGAATTTGTGCTATATTTTCTCGATTGGTCCAAGATGGCTGCAGAGTGATAAATGTCTATATTTTTTCCTAATTGATGCCCATAGCCTACTTGTCTTACCGGTTTGTTTGTCTTCACACGCTGACTTTTATATTTTTTGGCCATTTCAAGGCGCCTGTTGCTGAATTGATATACATCAACGTGATCTTCGTCTCATTCCTTGTCTTCTACTTCTAGGTCTTCCTCGTCTCCCTCATCTTCCTCTTCTTCCTCGTGCTCCTCGTCTTCCTCATCTTCCTCATTCTCCAGTTCCTCATACTCAGGCTCTTCTTCTTCATCGTCTTTATCCGTGTCCTCCATCATCTCCGGCTCGTCATTGTCATCAACATCGCTTTCCTCATCTTTTTCTCTCTCGCAATCTTCATCTTCGTAGCCACCATTGCTCAGACCATGTAATATGTTGTGTGCCTGAAACAAGCAAAATATTAATTGTTTCTTGAAATGATAAACAGTGGAAAATTAAGATGACATTAATAGTGTGGAAAAAATAGGCCTACGCCACCTTTACCATGCCATAATAACATCCTGTGCTTTTTTCACTATTTGTTTGAAAGTAGGTTGGGAAAAACCCTAATCTAACCTGGATTTTAGAGGGATGAATTAATGCAATCGTATGGGATTCTCATGAGGCACAAGAGGTAGCCTATTTAAAATGTGGAATTGCAATTTTTGTAATGTTCCCTATGTCACATACACTTACCTTTCACATGGTTCTTTCAGTCAACTATAAAAACAATAAGGGGAAAAAATGTTGTAAACATTATGAAACTTCATTTAAATAATTGCTATTTTATCAGTGTGTTATTTTATATGCAATTTACTGTTATGCTAATATATTTGTCAATTGTTTGGGAAAACAATTGGGAGCAGTAACACTACATTGAGCAGGCAACCCACCTTAATTCTTTGATTTGTTTTTGTCCATTTAAAAAAACATACAAAGATAGTGAATAACTTTGATGTGCTCATAAGTTACTGTGGGGTGAACAAAAAACTTGTATCAATCACTGTGTGTTCATGCCCTCTATGAAATTGCTATGCTCCCCCCCCCCATTTCAATAAAAACAATCGTCACTCAACATAGCCATAGGATTTGTTTTAATGTCACATGTGGCTTGTGCACCCCAACTTCGTATATAAACATGATAAACGTAGTTAAAATAAAGTAGGCCGAACGTTTTAATATAGGCCTATCAAATAAATAAATAAATACATATATCCATTCCAGTACATTGCAAAACTGAAAAGGGTATTCTGTGTGTTCCCTTTCTTTGATTATATAAACCTTTTTAAACTACTCTGTTCGCTATTACATTGTATAGGCCTATGCGTTCTGTAATGCTGTGTTTTTGACAGTATGGAAATAAATGTGAATTGAATTGTGTTTATTAAGTTACAGTTGTCAGTATCTTCTACTAACGCGTTCAGTGTTTGGTAAACTAAACATTATCCTAGTGCAGTGGTAGTGTTAACTGTTGCCCAGTCGTTTTTTCAGAAAGCATGCCCTTGTTTGAGTGTTCTTTTGGTCGTTTTTTAAACTATAATGTCAGAAAAAATAATCCCTCCTCCGCCCGCGTTCAGTTATGATTTTCCTAGTCGTAATGATAGTGCATAGATTTCACCGCATAACTTATAAGTTATAAGCAAACAAAAATATTAAAAAGTTATAACGGTAGGCCTATGGTGAAGAACTGATGTAGTAATTAATAGTTTGGGCTCACTCGAAACTTCATCATTTGTCCCCAATCGAATATCTCATAACTTGTCCCATCTAGGGACGGTATGTGAAAACACAATTTACTGTACTTTTGTAGTCCATTTTGTGCGCGTAAAAGTTATTAAAAACTAAAATATCTATGAGTATGAATAATTTCGACTTACTTGAACAAGCTGATCAGCAACCCCTGTCTAAATTAGCAGTGGGCTGTTTAAACCTTTTAAATGATCTTTAATAACAACTTTCAGCCAATCAAATTGCAAAGAGAGTGAAAATAATTTATTGAAACCCTTAGACCAAAAAAAGACGTTGGGATGTGGAGGGCAAAATTTCACATCTTTTTTTTTACAACTAACAGACCTAATACAGCTGAAATAAACAGACTTTAAGGAATTGGTGGGATTTTATTTGATTTATCAAAAGTCCTTAAGGAAAACTCAATTTTAATCACGTAGTGTAGGTTTCATTGATCGAGCGACCCTGGCAACGGCCAATGTGCATTTCCAAGGTGAAACCGTTAGACCAAAAAGTGAGCCCTGTTGCGGTGAAAATCAGCCAGTGTCTGTAAACTCTCGAAAATGAGCGCGAGCAGCATAATTATTGAAATAACTTTAATCTAACCTTAAAAATTGTTCCAAAAGGTATCCAATTTCATTGAAGTGGGTTTCGTTTTGTTCCTTATTTGCCGGATATAGCAATTGGAAATGCGGCAGGACAGGCTCCCTTTAAACCAAAAAAAAAAGTAAAATGGTTAAAAAAAACATATTTTTTGGGGGGGGGAAATGTACTTTAATGCGAATTTTATCTATTTTATTGTTTTGTAGATATCAGAAAAAAATTGGGTTAACATTGAAGTGGATATTTTTAAAATGCAAGTGATAACTGTAAAATTGTGTCTCCTTTAGACCAAGATTTATTGCCGAATTTAAACTACTTGAACCTCTCAGATTTTGCAAATTTCTTGGGTTTTAGGTGCCGCATTTAAAAAAAAAATTGTACTGAAGTGTTAATTAAGATTGTATTACTTCATAAAAAAATCAATGAGCAAATTGGGCCCTATATTAAGAAAATAAGCAACGGTAAACTTCCAAGACGCATTCGAAAAAATCGCGCAAAGCGTCAAAAAACTAAAGCACACAAGGGGTAGAGGGTCTTACACTACCAAGTTGTTTTTTTAACCGATTTTGAAGGTGGATGATGACTCGGATTGAGAAAATTGTTAAACCAATCTTAAAGAATGATTCATTCTCTAGTCTTTCCGAAGAAAGAGTGGCATTTGATTATTACAACTAGTTCTTTTTGGATGGGCTCCCTTTAGACCACGCTAGAAACAACGTCAGTTGGTCTAAAGGGGGTTGTGTTTTTAACTATAACGAGTATCATTCAAAACCTAAAACCCCTTTTCACCAAACAGAGATTATCAAACCTAGTCCCCCACATTCCGTTTTTATTACTGGTAATTTATTGGGACAGCATCTCCATACAAAATAGTATCAATATTTCAGTCTGAACGTTAAGCCCTGTCTCCAAACAATAGTTTTAACCCCCCCCCCCAACTTCAGGGCGGTTTGAATATGAATTGGAACAACCCCGCCCGTCTCTTAGCACCCAGACATGGTTGATTGTCCTGAATTTTTTTGCAACACCCGTTTAAACACACCCCTCCCCCACACCCACACCCATTTTGTAGTTGTAATAATATGAATAATGTCTTTGAACCCACCTGTCTCCTGCATCCAGTCACAGTAGCTGTTGATTGTGTTTTCATTTCTCCATAACTAGTTGTGGCATCTTCCTTTTCACTTGAACCAGTATTGATGGAGCAATATCTCAGCATCCTACCTTAGTCGTCTCATATAGGCACTGAAGATGTTTACCCCCCCCCCCTTTGCGGAATCGGATTGAACTCCCCAAAAAACATTTATATAGTAACATCTCATGATAAGATTCCCATTTTGATAGCATCCAGCAGGCGAAGCTGATATTTTGTCTTCAAATCCCCAAACTGTCGTTGTTTAAAACCTAAACTTCAAGACTATAATTTACACTCCCACTATCCCTCTTCTGCGGTAAATGAACCAATTATTGCATAACGTCTTACCATCCGACTTCGTCTCCTGGCGTCTGTCCTCTTCAACTCTCCAAACTTAGTTTGAGACACCCCCCCCCCCATACCCCAACCCATAATGGGGTTTAGATAGTTCCCACTTGACGTCATGTTGGCCAGCTATATGCGGGAGTTGTGGTCAATGAACTATTAAACTGGACGCGTGGAAATTAGAACGTTTGACGCAGCTTCAAGACCAAACCTCAGAGTTACCCGTGTTGATGGCGTATTGGGAACTATTTATAATCCGCATTACATCAATTTTTATAAGGATCCAATATATCGGCCCAATAGACCCTTCCCATGAAATATGCTAATTACATTCACGCATGCGTACAGACACTATTGGTGGGCAAAAGCCAAAGAGATGTGCACTAAGCAGACGCGCAAACGCGTCTGCGTCACGCCACCATCAACCCCATACACAAAGACACGATTTTCTTTCATTTACATATTTCATGGGAAGGGTCTATTAGCCTTTTGATACATGTGCTAATTACATTCACGCATCTGTACAAACACTATTGTTAAGAAACGCCATGAAGTCCACTTAGCAGACGCACAAACATGTATGCGTCACGCCACCATCCCAAAAGGCGCGATGTTCCCTCATTTTGCCAACCAGGGCCCAATTTCATAGAGCTGCTATACGGAACGGGGGGGGGGGTGCTGAAAAATTCAAATCAAAAGTCGATGATGGCCGCCGGATATATGGCGGCCATTTCGAATTTCAATAATACATTTAACACTATCACGTGACACATCAATGCCACAATTTATTTTATTATTTTATTATCTTGTTTTTTTGTAATTTGGGGTGGGAGGACGGTGATAAATCAAGAGCAAGTAGAAATGTTGTGGACAAAAACTTCCAAAAACACTAAAAACGTTTGTCCTAAAGCAAAACAAACGGTTGCTATGGTAACAGATGACGCCTGACCACAAGTGTTTTTTGGAAGAATATGGCCCAATTTGTAATCGCTTTCGTCCATTAACAAGTTTGCTATGATACTCCAACAGCTAAAATACCTCGAGCCGTTCAACGAACCCCTTGCTTTCTGTGTATACCCGCTTTGAAAACGTGCGCACAAGGTTGCGTCGTTGGCGTGAGTTTATAACACAACTTGCTGGTGAAGACGTTTTTTTTTAATGCTTGAACAGACTAACTGAAACATTCTTAATTTGTTATTCATACTTGTAGACTGTAAACAAATAAAACCAACGGACATTACAAACAAACGGCAAAACAGTAATAAAACGCATGCATGGTATGTATTTTGTCATGGTAATAATATTTATTTACAAATTCATTGAATACAACGTATTTAAACATTAGTACACATTGCAATGTAACCCCCCTTCAATTTAACCTTCGTTTAACCTTGTTTTATTGAAATCACAAATTTATATCCATAATCCAACTGCGACAGGTGTAAAGCTTCCCTTAGACCAAAAAAGCCCGTACTCACTAGTGCCTCAAAGTGGAGACTGCAGGGCCGCACGGCTCCCTTTAGACCGTTGCACGGGGGGGGGGGGGGACCGAGACCTGGAGAGACCGGTCTCGAGGCCTACAACACTGGTACAAGTCGTGAAATGGGAGCGTAGTCGTGCTAGCAGTAGCCTCGCAAGATAGTACACTTGACCCAAGTCGGACTTTTGTCAGTCCGTTAATCGCCTAAATAATCCACTGCATGCCCTCCACACTCACATCGCAGCTTTGGTTCAACACTTTGTTGTGCGCCCTCATTCGCCAGGAATGTTGCCAGTCAACTCTGCTTTCAAGAGTCCGACTTGATGAATCCGCCAGGAGGCACTGACACCCCTCTGTGTGTATGCAGCTGATCAAAATGCATAGGCAATAGTTTAAATATGCAACATATACGCGTCCACTGCTAGCCAATTAAATCAGTTCAATTTATGACGACTCGTAAAGTAGGTGTTCACAAAATAATTTAACTCCACAAAGTTGCATGCAACATAGAGAACCTTTATGCATAGCCTACAATTATGACTGTGAAGATTCGATATTGATAGACTATCTATGAACAAAACAACAGTTTATTTTTATCTGTTATAAGCTTTCGAAGAGAGAGCGTGCCCAAGCTGTGGCACAACCACGTGTTTTGTATCACATGACCACAATCCAATGCAGCACCTGACCCAGACTTTCTGACTTTGTAAGTTGGACCCAGCCACTCCTTTTAGAGGGGGTTATAATCACAGGGTCAGTTTGGTTATGCCACAAAATTGCCGTGGAAGATTCCCCTCCATGGGATTCCCCTAATATGTGTGTGTACAAAAATGCTCTCCCCCTTGTAACATTGTAGCAGGCCACTGTGGAGCTTTTACTGCCCTGGATGGCTCTCCATAGAGTGTAAACAGAAGTTGGTTGCCCTTCTAGTATTTCCTGGGAGGATCCAGTGCCCTGAATGGATCAATTGCCCTTGTGGTCTGAAGCAAAGGTTTATTGTATTAAAACAGTGTGGCTCACAGTGCGGCACGCCAGACTCTTGTTTGATATTTCCTATTTTTGACGAATTTCCGTTGTTCGTTTAGATATTTTTAAGATGGGTTCAGTGCACACTTCTGCACAATGAATTTCCGATGAACCCCAAACGTTCGAGGTGACTTAAACTTTGAACAAGCTGCTAATTATTGAAAGGAAAATTATGGAAACAAAATATTCTTCAACAAGCTAAACTCTTGATAAACACATTCCCAAGTTCTGAAGATCTTCCGTTTACATTTAGACATTTTTAACCCTCCATGAAGCTATCAGGGACTTTTTAAGTGTCTGTTTTTAATTAAACAATTAGCACCTCGCAATTGAATTTTTTTTTAAATCTAAATAAATCAAGGTTCCTCAGCTTCAGCTAGCCAAACCTAGCCAAATAGCATGCCAACTATCTTGTTACCATCGGGGTTGTTTTTCACACACAAAAATCAATTAATGACCTAGTTTTCCCATAGGAATTGGTATTCCCATAGGAATTGGTATTCCTATTATTGTACTTAGCATTGGACGTAATAGTCACTACTAGGTGAAGTGAACCATTTGGTTGTCAGATGACTTCGCGGTGGAACTGTAGAGGGGGTATATCAAGGTGCCAAACGAGTGACACTGTGCCTACTTGACTAGTGGGAAAGACCATTAAAAAAAGGGATTATGGCTGTCTTTGGTAAACAAACATAGATACTAATTCCATGAGTTTTACAGGCAAAGGGAGAGTAAAGTGGTATAAACTATAAAGACACATGTGGGCTAATTTCAAAGGAAAAGTGGCTATAATTTATTTCTATCGGTCACAAGGGTCTTTATCTTATAGTTTGGGTGATTTAAACGTGATTGTGTTCCTAAAAAACAAGTATTACACGAAATATCAAAACGTACACTAAAAAAGTACCTGTATGTGTCAGTGTGTGAGTTTTTTTTTTGATGGTGTCACGCAGGGTTCTCTGAGGGTGTATCCAGTGTATTAACCACGACCCCTCGGTCCCGCCAGTACGTGGGGAAGGAGCTCCACCGAGCCCCAAAAGGGTCATCTAGTGTCAATGCAGAACTGACTCTCCGATGAGCCACAAACGTTCGTCATATTTTAAAACAATTAAAAAATACCCCCAATTATTGATATACCGGCGGAGAGTCGGAGTGTAAAGAATTTGCTCATGTTGAAATCCAAGCATCCATGATCCAATCATAACCATTCAAAAACACAACCATTGCGAACGTGTCTTCATCATCAATCGCAAGTTTTCAAACACAAACTTTTATGTCAGAGTTTCCGAGGAAGTCTTGAATATTCATCAATTTTTTAGGTCAAAGTTGGGATTACATTTATATAAAACGCCGGATGCTGCAATATTATTGGCTGCTACCCAAAGGCTCTAAAGGCCGCGCACAAACCTGTGGCGGATTCGCCAAGTCGGGTTTTAAAATATATAAAACTTACTGGATTGGCATTTAATTTACACTAGAGGGCGCGCGTTACAAAAGCTAATACATTACTGACTCGATTACATTGATCTCCACAGTTTAATGGAGATCAATGCTCGATTAGCGCGAGACCCGACTTGAACCAAGTCTTGCAAGATAAATGCTACAGAGCCGTTTCGCTATCACTGCGTCAGACATTTAACGACTTGTTCACAAGTCTAGTAATGAATACACAGAGAGGATGCTGTATAATTGTATTCCCTTCGGGGTGCACTCCACCAAATAAGGAGAAAATAGACAGCTTTGAGAGCCCCTATAAAGTGTTTCAGTGTAAAAAAAAATAAAAAAATATATATATATAAATAAAAATTGCCCAATTGTGACCTAGGGGTTGTTGACTTCTAGCTTGAGTGATTTTGGATGACATAGGCCCTGAAAGAAATGTTTTTTTTTTGCTGAGAGGTATAGGGACATTTTTCAAGATTGATGCTCGGAAGTTTTGAAAATTTCACCTGTGTAGGGTGTGTTTTTATTTGGAGGGAAAATAACTCGACGGGCCCAGAGACTTCCCATATCAAATTGAGCAGAGAACAAAAGTTCAAGAGTCAATTAATAATTTTTCCTTTACTGTAAAAAGCTGTGAAATTTTAAAGTATTTTTCGTGTATTTTTTTTATATTTAGCGTTTTGCATTGTATGCACTTTTCGCGGATCAAGTGTCGGTAAGGCGCCCTCTATGTTTATTTATTACAAATGCGTACAAGTGTAAATCCGAATATTGGTTGTGTGTACCCGCAAACATAGTGGGCTTGGAACCAAGACTAGGTTGCGACTCGTCTTTGTTCAAGGCCCACGGTGTTTGCACGTACACATTACAAAATGTTCGTCTTCGTGTACATCTTTGTAATGAGTAAAAACACAGAAGGCGCTGTTTAATTAGTGCTGGAACTAACTTAATTGGAGATGGCACAAATTTGAAAACAATTTGTAAACAAATTGCGACCGCCAATGACAGTGCAAATGGTAACCCAAATTATCATGTTTTTACCTCGTTTTCAATTGAAAAGTTGTCATCGTACAGTCATAATTTTTATTTTTATTTCCTTTATAGATGTCTTTTTTTTTTGTATCTCATGCCGTCATGCCTTGGCGCTCCCAATTATTAAGAAATCCTTTAACTAGCTCAGCCCGACTGTTTCCATAAACTAGCCCGTGTGCGAATTTACTATGGGCTTGGAACCAAGACTAGGTAGAGCGCCGGCACGTTAAACCGGAGGTCGTTGGTTCAAATCCCGCTCTAGTCAATTTTTCTTTGTTCAACCCGAAATCATTTTAAAAATTTACCAAGTCAGTTTCCCTTGTGGTTTATTATTTGATATCTGATATAAAAAGTCGCATCCCCTTTAGGTGATCCCCTGTCTGCCGCTTCCCAGGTTGTATCGTTACCTGGGTGTGATCCCTGGCTACACGGCAGTTTGCGGTTGAATGGCTTCTGACAGGCACCCCCGAACAAAGATATTGACAAAATAGGGAGACCGCCAACATAGGGCTAGATAGCTCAGTTGGTAGAGCGCCGGCACGTTAAACCGGAGGTCGTTGGTTCAAATCCCGCTCTAGTCAATTTTTCTTTGTTCAACCCGAAATTATTTTTCTACTCTGAACATTGGGGTCAGAAAAACAAGTTTCTCACGATCGATAACACTTAAAGAAAGAATACCAGAAGCAAGAGTAAAACCAAGTTGCTATGATCTGTTTGTAGTTTCCGGTCTAGGAAAAAACAGATAACCTTGTGCTCAGAACAGTAGTAAAGAGGGATGGGCAATGTTCATAATTATTCAATCCCCCCCCCCCTTCCCCGCCTTATCATCCATATTGTAATGTGATCTTGTTAAAGAGGTTCACGGAACTGCGGGCGGATACTTTATTTATCACTGTGATTTGTAGAGTAGGTAGCAATGAATTCCACAAAGAAAAAATGTTCCTGAGGACTATTCACTCAAAATTTATTTTTTTTGCTAGAGATTGTAGACCACACAATGCACACAAACACTTTGCTTAATAACCAAAAATAGAAATTGTCTTAGCCAGATCCCCTTATACCTGCTAGATGTTTCTGAAGTTATAAACAGTGCAATGGTCCTTCACTTTACGGAAAAAAAGAAATATATAACACTTTAAGAACTAAAAGGGTATTATTGGAAATCCCTCATGTTGATTTTTTTTTTATAAAACCGCAGTAGCACATGTAAAATATATATATATATTTTAAACTCTGAGATATTTGAGATAAAGTAAACAATATATTCTTTTTTCACATGGAAAAAAATATTATGGTTCCAAAAACTTGTATTTTTAATAGAAAAACTCAATTTCCGTTCTTTCAGCGTTAAATACAGTTCTAATTTTATATTTGATTACTTCAAAATGGATATCACTTCATACGGATTTTATCCACGAAATAGCGATAAGAAACATTTGTAAGGATAGTTCCTCACTAAATGCTTACTTTACCTAGAAAATACATAGTTAGTGCATGCTTGGTACTTGCTAACATATAAAACAATATTAATAACAGTACAAAAATACATTTTGTAAAGTTCTTACTCACAACAAGTTTATTTCACAGAGAAAACCAAAGTTTCCGAGACTTGGCATTTACAAACAGTAAAATAACAATATTTACGCTAAAAAACATACTTTTGATTACAATTTGAACAAATCATAATTTTTAATAAGAATGTATGTTTTATGTGTATATGCACCTATCAAACAACACAATATGCGGTATAGGACCAATTGGCGTAGGCCTACCCAACACAGGCCATAGAACAAGCAAAATCATACCATGAAATCAATACTTCATTTTTTTAAAATTTATTACCTTTGCGTTATTTACATGGGAGTGGGTGATTGGTACGCCAATTGGCGTACCATTCCCAAGACATATTTCAAAATGGAGTTATTTATCAACCATTGCTTGAATTGCACCATGATTGCACCATGATAATCTTGTATGATTCTGGTATTTATCTTGTACAAATACTTGTTTTCCTGATTAAACGTTAAAACATTCTTAATTAAAATTAAGTCTAATAAAAATTATAATTATTAGAGTAAAATGTTTATTATTCTTTGAGTGGTACAAATACTCTTGCACTTAACGTGTTTTGGGTAATTAAAAAATAACGCACATATTTTTTCTGTAAATTTTGTGTTGTTCATTTTGTTCGGGTTGGATTTAGATTATTATGTAAAAAAAACGCAAACTCGAGTTAGTTCAGCAGTTTATATGAAAGTTTCCCTTTTTTCCGAATTTGTTTTTTAAATAAAATTAAAACAATATTTTTTCCAGGTTAAAATGTTTAAATCTGAACTTCTTATAATACCCTTTTAGTTTTTATAGTGTTATATACATTCATTTTTTCATACGGTGGAGGCCACCAGTTTGATGTTGTACATTTGCCACTGCGTGATGCTGCTGTGCAGCAGTTATTGCATTGTTTATAACTGTTTACCCGGGAGGAAGTGATACTGGGACGCATCAACACTTGTTAAACCAGTACAGAGGCATTGCACGGTCTATTACTTCCGTTTTGGGTCCATCAGGAATGTGAATGGCATGTCACTGGTGTACGTGAGAGGTTACAAAAAATAGCTCGACCTCATCAATCCACGAGTAGACCTATGTAGAATACCAATGGCACCCCAATGTCAGTGTTAAGATACACAATGACTTGGTTCCTTTCATACCAAATTTGCAATTCCAACGTTAGTTTATTTCGATGTCAGGCAACAAAACATGATGTAAAACAAAGATATCGTCATGTATCAGGAAATTGAAGGTAAAACATTAATGTTTTTTGGTAAAAAGTTTGTATTAAATCGTCAGCAACATCACCTGGTGCCAAAAAGTCTCCTTAGCAGCCAAACTCTAATGTTTAGAGAAACCCTCGTTTAAAGTTAAGATTTTCAAAACCATTTGTTCGCCATTAAGATGTTTATATCAGGGAGGTAGATATCTTAAATCTCAAACAAACCTGACTTAATTTTGTTCATCAAGTGTTTAATAAATTAGTAATATTTCACTGTTATATCTTTATGAGGAATGTACAAACACCCCCTGTGTGCAGCGTGCTGTGAGTAGACACTTTTGGCCTGTTCGTGAAAACGGTAGGACAAAGTTATTGCATATTCTTAAAGTTTTGTCTTCAAATTCCCATATTACTTCTTATCTCTATATTTACAATGCAGCTATTATAAGTTGCTGTGATTTATATATATTTTTCTTCACAACTCGTAATTTTGCCATTGCGTGTAGTGTATTGATTAAAAACACACTTTCTTACACATTTCACTTTCTATAAAAGTATAGTTAGAAAAACACACTGTATGCGATTAAGCGAACGTAACTTTATGCCTACAATTTTCTGCACAATGTACATGTCTGTATAATTATAAAGCATCGGCACGTTATAAATTATATACATTGTTTTTATCAATTGTATTGCTATGTAATAAATTATATTGAGTGAGTGAAGGCCGTATCCGAATTGGTAGCTACGACTTTTGCTAAGCGTGTTGCTATAAAGAACGTCCTATTAACCAACGCTCAATGACACTGCGATCCAGCCGTAGCCGTAGCAAGAACACTGATTTGGTTTTACCCTTGCACATCGGCAATAGGATAAATCTAAAAGCAAAAGGCTACACTTCATTTAGCTGGGAAACAATCCCTAAACGCAGTTAATAAAGTACATATTGAAACGGAATAGAAAAACCTAAACATAATATTTCAAGGCGCAATATTCTTGTCCATTTGTTCGTTTCCTCGTTTGACCTTATAATTGATAGGTGATTTTAAAGATGTGCATGTTTTGTAAATAAGAAGTAACTGTAACTCTAGTGAATATGCGACACAAACGTGTGTAAATCTATTTGGGGAGGAGTGTTGGCTCTGAAAAGAGCCAATGGTCTCCACGTTTCGAACAGTATTCGCCACTTGCACAGATCCGCCATGTACGTGTAGCGCCTCGACTTCATGCTTCGTTTTATTGTATTATTTTATGTCTACGTTTGGATGAAGTGTCATTACAATACAATACAATACAGAGTAATACAATCCTTTATTCACTGCTGTTCCCAATTCAAGGCACTACACGCACGCAAAAAATGGCTGACCGTGCAACGAGCGGATATTATGCTTGTCTTTAGTTAAGTGCTTGACTGGAGTCGATGATAAGACTTAAGTAGGGTTGGAGGGATGCACATTTGGGCAGGAAGTATCTTGGATACAGCATCAACTGAAAACAAGCAAACCTCGTCGCACACGTACAGTTCTAGGACCAACGAAGAGTCAGAGTAGCCATATAAATCAAGTCAGACAGCACAAATCCACAATAACATCGGGTTCTTCCCCATCGACATGTAGTCACCACTACTCAAGCCAACCCTTCCAGCCACAGTCACCACAACCTTGACACAACCCAGTGGATCCAGCCGGCAGTCAACTCCCACGCATCACCGGTCAAGAACAGCTTGGATACTTTCCACCTAAATGTGCTTCCCTCAAGTCCTACTAAAGCCACATTATCACCAGCAGTTCAGCATTTTCCTGAAGATGAGCAGCGTATAGCCTACTGTTTGAAAAGTAGACACCACATTAGCTCCTTTATTTAATGTGTTACTTCTTGAGGATGATAGTAAAGTGCCCAGTGGGATTCTGGAAGTCTGAGAGCGCAATTAAACTAATTTAGTCAAAGTACAACAAAGTCATACTTTTTACATGTAAATAGTAACTAAAGGGAACAAATCACGCCGATAAAGTTCCTATTTGTGCACCATTTTGTCTATTACAAACAAGCCATTAAATTCAACATGCCTTCGAAACAAAAAGCGAGCCTCCAATAACATTAAGTACACATAATACAATAATTTTGTTTTAAAACAGGATGTAACAACACCAGCAAGTTCAAACATTCATGGCTTTTCATCTTATACAAGATTCATATTCGAGACTTATCATACTGGTTTGGTTGAAAGTTCAGTGGAAAATACATTAAACATAGAATAGAGACCTATCCATGTTTTTTCCTGTAATACCGTGTATGTAACTAACTTAAAAAATATTTGCTTGTTTAAAAAAAAGGGATTGTTTTGAGAACTCAATCACGAATTATGGTCTTGATGGTAGAAAGAATAGAGTTAATTTTAATTTAAACGTATACACTGACCCGTCTACAAAAGTTGACACTTTTCACAAAATTCAGAAGCGGAAGTTACAGAAACAAATTTGAAGTCCCGGTACCAACTAAGCGGTTGCACTTCTCTTTAAACTAAACTATAATAGGTTTGAGCATTTTGGACACAACATGTTTTTGCGAAACACTGGTAACCAAAACTTCGTGCAAAGTAGTTTCCTTGTATCCGACAAGTTGCTTCTAATAATAAAACTAATATAATAACATAAATTGATAACAATAATACGAATTTAGCAAAGTGACCCCTCATTACCAAATAATGTAATTTGGGTTTACAGTTTCAGTCATTTGATTAAAAGTCCTGTAGAGTCAATATTAATTTAATGTCCCTTACACAAACACAGCTTGCCATACTAGCGAGATAGCAACACCGATGCTATCATTTTTACTCATTGATGAAGCAACTTATCTCAGAGCAGCCAGAGTTAATACTACTGGGCTGGATTTGCCACAATAATTTGACTTAGATAAAATATATACAAGTTTAAGACCAAGACAGTCTTACACCCTTACTTCATAGTCAGCTGAACACGAACAGTTGACTTGGGAAAAACAAAGTATGAACCTTATAACTCGCTTAGTCAAAAATTACTTCAATGTGAAATAATTCCTTGGTACTCAAATAATATGAGCCTTTTACGGGCGTTCATGTTATCTTATTGGTGGCTAATTTTGATGAAGCTTTTATCATTTGCGTTGCAAAATATTTGATTTTCTCCCTATTTTTTAAAAAGAGAATCAAAATGTATAATTAATTTATAATCATGTGTTTTGTTCTATGTTAACACCCACACTCCCTCCATTTCCAGTTATAATATTGATTACTATGATGTTACCTTCTCCGTTTGTACGGGGTTCGTTCCAGTTTACAATACTATCCCCAAAGGAGCTGCATGAAAAGTGCTCTTTACACTAAAGCATAGGATCGCCATTAATAGTAAAGAGGTGGGTTAAAAATCCCACGAGGTGGTGGGGGTGGTGCTTCATTTTCAGAGTCCACTATCCATAGCTCCACTTCCTCGTCGTTGTCAAAGATGTGGCCAGATGGCGCTGAAGTGCCGCTGCGATGGGTGCGACTCATGTTGTGGCGAATTTCAGCGTACTGAGTAGGTGGTTCGGTTCGTATAGGTGGTGCGTTAGGAGGATGTTGACGTGTGTGCTGCAAATCGGCATAGACCAATTCGCCTGGACGGGTCACCTAGTAAATATTTCGGGGAGAACATTGTCATCCCATTAGCGAACCATATGGTAATAGTGCTTTAAACGGGTATGTGGAAATCTGAATTACTTGTAGGTATTAATGGTCAACTAGTTACAAGGTCTGAATTGAAAAAAGAAGAAGTTTTAAACTGATATATGACAAAAGTAAAGGAAAGAAAAAAACAGGTTAAAACAATCTACAAACACATTAGACTGAACAGAAATATATTGTGTATAACGACTATATAAAGTTTAGTTCAGGTTGGTATTGTTTTCATCTGACTAACGATGGCGCTAAAGTTATTTATTAAATTTGGGGGGATGATACCTTTTTTGGTTGGTACTTGATGGCAGCTGCACCCGTCACTCCGGTGTAGACACTAGCTGACGCTTGTTGGCTCTTTTGACGGTTCACAGAAGTGTACATCACCCCATCCCCTGCGTAATGAATACGTTGTACAAACAGCAAACCAGATAATGAAGAGTGTATACATAAAACCAATTGAAAACGGTTTCACAACATCTACTTTTGAAAGGTTACTTGTACATAATGCTGCTCCCTTCAGAAAAATTATAATTGACAAGAATTGAATAAACTATTAAAAAGATAAAAATGGAATTGTATGTTACAAACAAACTGCCTACCAGACAAATAGACTTATGGTATAAATGCAAGACATAGCTAATGGCAAGAAGTCTCGATCTTAGTAGAGTCATAACCATTATCATTTTTAGAAAGACTCTACTAGGGTCCAAACGGCATGCACTCCATTAACTATTGTTTACAAAAACATTAAAGGGACACACCGGCTTTGTTGGGATATTTAGGCTAAAAAACTGACCCAACCATGATTACAAAGTTCTTGAAGGAGTTTAGCAGAATGGCTCATAAAAGAAACCATCCAATTTGGTTGTATTTGAGCGTTACAAAAAAACTCACGTTGTTTTATCCGAACTACCTTTTGTTTCAGATAAACCATGTGATCGTCTGCGTTGGTTTACTTCTAGACTATAAAAGTTAATTACAGCACCAAATTCAACCTTTTAGTTTTTAAAACTATTCATGAGTTTTTAAAAAAGAATACTTCAGACTATGGACAAAAGTTGTAAATAATTATGAAAAATGGAGACTCTTATTCAGAGAACAGAAGCACGGTGCACAGCGTGAGGGTTATACGGAGACGTAAATATTGAGGCATATCCCGTACGTTTTGTCCTGTAGAGGTTTTAGTCTGTACCCCTAGCCATTATACTAGCTATTACCACGTTTTACTGCCTGCTGTACACGCGGGACAGACACACATGTGTACAACCAGCAGTACAAAAATACAGGTTGGTATGGATTGGACCGGACTCACCTGTGTGTGTCGGTTGTACACATTAATTTGTGCTGGGTGGATAATGAAAACTGGCTCCTCGTGCCTAGCCATAATTATGATTTATACATAAACAGAGAAACGTGACCTACCACTTTCTTTTAAAAGAGTTAGACAAAATAAAAATACGTTGTCACTTGATGATTGTTTTTTTTACAACAACCACCTAAAAACCATTGCATGTGATTCTTCATTACTAAATTACGCAAACGGTAAGCCAATGTGTCCCTTTAAGAACACACACTTTTGAAGCACGTAATATTTTTCTCATCTAAGGTATTGTTTAACCTTTTTTTATTATTTGTTTTTTGTATTGATATGTTTAAATTAAAACTGAAAGTTTGGAAGATGCCATTGTTTTTAAAAGCGAAAGAGTTATCAACGAAACTTAGATCTGATATCGGATGTACGACATTCCACTGGGAATTTCATTACTCCTTGCATGTTTTGGTTTTGATACAGCTTGTTGCGCAATCAATATTTCAATGTCTATTGCCTCGAGTAAGACAAAACGCCTGACAAGTTCAATACCATTATGTACATCATAAGTGACACATTTCATTCTTTCCGTTCTGAGTGCATGTTTAAAGGGGCTGTGTCGTCATGATCAAAGCAGACTAGTTGCTGCACATGGATTTATGAACTGTCACCCAGTTATCGCACGGGCACGCCCTCCCTTCTTATCATGTATGAAGGGATCGGAGTGCGCATGCGTGCTGTAACTGAGTGAGAGTTCATAATTATCTGTACAGCCCCCCACAGGTCAGGGCCCAACTTCATAGAGCTGATTAAGTTCAAAACATTGCTTAGCAGGTTTCTGATAAGAAACGTTTGCAAAAAAGAAGTCACAGATTGTACATGCGAAATGACATTTTGTCTGGTAACCACATTCTGGTAAGCATAATTGTGTTGTGCTAAGCCACCTGTGTGCTTAAGCGGCTCTATGAAATTGGGCCCTGCAAGGATCATGACGACAAAGCCCCTTTAATAAGCTAAACTTGATACTTGAAAGACGGTGAAGTTGGCCCTATTAGGAAAATTACCCTGGATATATGGCCAAAATTAAGACCAAAACATATAATAAATAAAATTGTATACATAACAATTAGCGTTACACAAAACTGTCATTATACTTACCACAATGGTAATGTTGTGTGACGTTGTGGTTGTCGATTAGTGATGAAGGCGATGATGCAGATTGATTGTCATTTACTCCAGATCTGGTGTCTGCATTTGCAGCTCCTGTGCCTGGCAATAACATTGAAGCCCATTAGATGAAAGTTTATAGTTATACATAAATAAAATAAACTGATTTTTATTTTTTTTCCCTGTCACAACGGACACATCCTTAGAATTTATTTTCATTTTTATTTTATGGTTTAGGCATTACGTACAAAGTGTAGACCTAAGAACAAAAGTTGTACATACAATGTAGGGACTTAGGGCACTGGACCTACACACATTAACACAGTGTTTTCACAATGTTGAAGAAAATACTTGTTTTCTCAACTGCACGAGACAAATGACTTTACATAGAGTGTATGTAACGTAGAACTTGGTGACTATAAAATGTGTTCATATAATTATGTGAAACAGCGACTTTGGAACTAAACCACCTCGTCGTCTTCTTCACAGTGTGTCCACAGTGGGCCAGGACTTGGTAGCTTTTACATTCATGTGTGCAAACAGTAGTTTTATTTGTTTTTGAAAGAAAATTAGGGCAAATTTTCACTTCATGTTTTTCGTTGAAACAAAAGTCATTAGTTATACTTTTGTGAGATACAAGAATATACTCATTAACGTTAGTGTCAGATGCCGTTACATACTTTGATTATTCCTCCTACGAAGCTCAGTTTCTGTAAAAATGTGCAAAAGACCAGAAATTACAGCTACCTGCAGAGAGTGCAGCGTGTATATTTTCTGTACTTGATTAAAACAACAACAACAACAACAACAACAACAAACACACACACCCCCACCCACCCACGCATGTTTGTGATTCCCGAAAATCGAAGACTTCTCTTCATTCTTCCATTGTTTTAACGTGGTCTTATTTAGCGACATCCCCATTGGTTTTGAACACGAAAGCTAAGCGAGGACATCCTCGCTCTGTCAAAACACTCGGAACCCTTCAAGCTGCAGTTTAAATTAGCTCATTTCCTTCGAAACTAAATGTTGTTTACCTTGGTCTTCTACTCTACTCGATAGATTCAATGCAACCATTTGTGCGTTTCCTTGTAAGGAGCATCGTCTGAAAGTCACAGTAGCGGCAATGCTCGAAGCATTGCTGGTAAAACAAAATGAAACAAAAAAACAAGAATATAATTTTTTTATTTTTTTAAAAATAAGTATCGTTAGGTCATTAGTCAACAAAAAGCTGTAGTAATTCCCTCGACTGTTATTTTACTTCAAATCTTTCAGATAATGAAACCAGAAATTTCTAAAGCACTGCAAGTTTTAGGCTATGGAGGAAAACAAATAATAATACGGAAAACTCAAGGTTTTTATTCGTAAGGAAAAGGGTCACATGATTATTAAGTGTTCTTTGAGTAAAGTTACTTACGTCTGGCTTTTAGGGATTGCTGAGTAACCTAAAGTAAAAAAGAGACGTGCAGTTAGAGTTGTATTTTCATGTTGAGATGATCACCGTAGTGAATAATAATATGCACAAAATATCGTTTGAAATCTCTCTCAAATTAGTGTGGGCCTATTTCAAACTTGCCCTACTATGTAATCTCACTGAAGCTTAGTTTAAACTAAATCACTTACCACTGATGCTTAAAATGTCAATCAAATCGTTAGTGTACCGAAAAAGCGTACTTTTGTCCAGGATGATGACATTATTAACATGAAGAGGAAGATAACAACTTTTGTTAAGTGTCTTGATAAGATCAGGATTATGATTTTGTTTCTTTCCTTTAAAAAAATAACTTGTTTTGATCATTTTCAGGACCAACCGGGGAGAGTCCCATCCGTTGTTTTTTCCCTTTAGCCTTGTAATGGTAAAGCCATTTACTACATAATTTGTGTAATTTTGTTAAGGTCATGATACAAGAAAAAAAAACAAAAATAAACTGTGAACTGTTAGCAATAATTGCACTTTGCATGCCGCCTTTTATTTTAATTTCGTAAAGCACATTTTGCATTTAAAGGTGAACAACTAAAATGACGACGACAACAACAACAACAGCAACACTGGTGATGATTGTCACATGGGTTGAGGACATTCAGAAAGTAACTTTATACCAAGCAGTCGTCTTCCATCGTTGATAATACCAAATTATCTAAACCAATATTTTTGTAAATTTTACTAATAATGTCAAAATTTTCGAGAATCCCCAAATCTCCAACTTGAAAATAATTTCTTACGTTTTGTATGTAGCCTTATTGCGACGACTATCAGGCTGGTTACGATCACTAAGAGTCCAGATGATGATACGACTATGACCAAAACCAAGCCATTCCAAACAATGGGCTCAAATGCAGTATCATCCAACCCTTAACAGAAGCAAATACAAATGCAAACACATAATTATTGTCAATCTGCCAATTTCTGTGTCACAATTTTACATTAAAAACATTATGGACAAATATCGACAGGTTGGACTATTTCCATCGAAAATGCAGTTTGTTCAGCATTACCTACCCGCCAAGAAATAAGTCTTATTCTACTTCTCCTTTTTCCGTACATTCGTTTTTGTTTATCAATATCCTTTTTTTTTCTTAACAAGAACGTGTTTTAGAAAAAGAAAAAAACATGTAACTGATCTCAGGAATGATTTTTCTGTTGCATCGAGCAACGGCTCTATAATGTAGCACGAACACTGTATCTTAATGTAGCCCAGAACTACTCTGCCCCAATCTTGAACTTTAATCTAGCCCCCAAACCTCAATGTTGGAGCACAACTCTTGTGCCTAAAAGTAGCCTGATATAGGTCCGGAAACAATATTGTAAATCATAGAGATTCAAACAGGAACTAGAATGAAACATTTAACTCGCCTTGCGCTGTTTTCATACCCGTCGATCCCACATCTCTCGAGCAGTTTGTTTCTGCCGTTGATAAAGGTTGAGCTGGAAACAGGAATTTTAAATGAATCACTATCATCATAAACAAACAGCTTTTTAACTCGACCACCTCGAACAAGATAACAAAATAGTTTTGTATTTTGCATCTACCATTACGAACACACTTTCCGTCCGTACAATTTTTGATGAAAGAAACGAAACTAAAACTTAACACACGCAAGGTCACTTTCCGTTGTTGCTTTTTTAGTTTCAAGTGCTACAGGAAATTAAAATAAAGATATCCAACAATAAGTATTTTTAAACAAGCAGTTGGGTCTGTTTGAAAGATGCAAAATATTGTCCTTGCAAATTGTATATTGTCATGAGACAAGCAGCCGATACGGTAATCCGGCTCGTTTTAGATAACATGAAATAGTTACTTTGCAAACTTACAAACAGGTACAATTGCCGTATAATTGTAGTTCGTCTGGTTGTAGAAGGAGTCATGAACATGACATTGGTATCTTCCTTCGTCGTTTAAGTTCACGTTTAGAATTGTAAGATTACAGCTTGTCTTGCCATGATGAAGCACGTACTTTCCCGTCTGGTCCATCTCGCCAATTGTAATGCACGACTGCAGCATGGTGTTGTTAAGTGACCACTTATAGGTGAAATTTCTCTTACCAGTTGTGCCGCTGTCGATCACAGAGCAAGATAAGGTCACATTCTCCCCTTCTCCTGGACTAAGATTTCTTTCAGTCCGAACACCAAAATTGGCTTTAATAAAAACAAATTACGATGCATAATTACATTTTCATTTACAGACTAAACTGTTTTTTTTTTTAAATCTAAGTTCAATTTGTCATTATATAAAATATCATGAGATGTTTTTTGAAAGGTGACACAATGTTTCACGCTACGGTATTGATGTGGTGCGCATACGGTGTCATCATTACAGCATTTTGTGGGGGAGACATAGTAATTAAAATAAATTATTTTTGATATACTAATAAAAGTGCTTTATCCTTCCAGAAGGGTAATGTGTAACGAGTTAGGTTAAGAAAACACATGATAGAGAAGGCTTCCACCAATTGACATGAAAACCAAAAAGCACACAAAACTAAGCATTCATTGTGACGGCATTGCCTTAACAATTGTGAATATCCCTAATATTTTGAAAGGTTAATTTCGAAAATTAAATTTATAATCAGTGACATTTTTTTTCAAGAATTACAGAAATTAGTAAATTGCTTGGATGATTGCGTCATTACGCAACAACATAACTTGTTGGTAAAATATTTTAAACCAAAATACTTAGTAACATTGGTTTGACGACATTCAACAATGAACATGTGATAACGTAATACATTGTACTTAATAGTTCCATTATCGTAAATTGCAATAATTTCGGGCTAACACTTACCCTTTTTCACTCTGACTTCTGTTATATTTGCATAGCTGTCGATAAGTCCATACACCTGACATCGAACGACGGCTTCATCTGAAAGGCCTATATTCATTATTGTTAGATTGCCATTGTCTTTATTTACTTTCACAGTCTTGTTTTTGAACGCCTCCACTTTATTACACAGTGCAATTACATCGTATCTATTGTTTTCTAAATTACTTTTCAATAACCATCTCATTGCAAAGTCATTTTGCTGGCAGAGCGATATTAATGTACCATTTGCATATCGAGCCTTGCACTCTAAATCTACGTCTTCACCTTCACAAACTGTGACGATTGGGGGCATGTTGATTGTGATGTTCCCAGAAGAGATCACATCTATTCAAAATACAAAGAGATACAAATGAACACAAGAATTGAATAATACTGCAAAGTCATTTCTAACCAGGTGACACTAACTTAAGTACTGTTGTTTTATAATTATTGTTTATTTTGTATTTGCTACTACATCCAAATATAGTTATTTTCGAAAACAAAATTATATTAAAACAGCGTAAAAGACTGAAATGATAAATCCAACGCATGGACTTTCTTCGATTCATACACGCGCATTATTTCGATGCGCGATATATTTCTCAATACTGACACAGTGGCGCTGCGAGTTCTTCTTATCATTTTATTTGACTCACCTTGATAAATGTACCCAGTAATTAACAAGACTGTGAACTTCTGGATAAATCCTCCGTCCATTGTTTGAATTCAATGTGAAGATGTTGACGCATAAGCAATTACGGTACACTATAAACTATTGTGAACAATGCTTTTAGATTAAGTAGTAAGACCTGGAATAAACCACACCCACTTGACTTTAACCGTTATGATTCAACTGGTTGTTTTGTCGCTAGTCTAAGGAAGTGACCTATCTGTTAAAAAAAAAAAAAACACAATAATAATAATAATGGTAACAAATCTTAAATTAAAATCTGTTTATAAATTAATTATCAATAATTTCTGTTAGCATTTTCAACATGCGTAAAGGTAATTAGCATATTTAATGGTTATGGTCCATCGACTCCCCAAATTGTGGAAATGGTAGACGCACATTTTCTGTAGATGCGTTCCGCGCTGTGCAGGGGGTCAATAGACTATGTAAGTCTCGCGCGTATCGTAACGAGAAAACACGTCAAACGAAAAACATTTTTTCTAAAATTAAATCTTTGTTTCATAAATTTTTTTTGAACACATTTTTAAAACAAATACTCCTAACAAGTTGAGTTTTAGTTTGTAAATAATAACAAATACATTGTTAATTATTATTGAAACAAGTTTCAAGATTTAAGACAAGGATGCATATTATTTGATAGAGACTTTTTTTGTAAACCACGCCCGAGTTTGTTCAACCACTTAAAGCTGCCTAATACGCAGACGCACTATTATCGCACGGGCGTAGAATTGACGCGTGCCGCAGTTTATAGATGACGATGACGCCTCAGCAATTACAGCGTCTGGAAATTACAGCGTCTTGTGGTTATCATCGCGTGACCAAAACAAGCGTTTACAAAGTTCAAGTTAAGGGGCAAAGCGTAAGCGTGTTTCACAGGTTAGCAAGATAATTAGATGGCCAGCTTAAGCTGACACTATGGATTTGCATTGTTACGTCATTCGTGTTCATATATATTTAGGCACTGGGAGGATAGCATGCCTTTTCATTCGCTTACGGTTAGCAGCACTATGAAATGGAAACTCACACTGTAAGCACAACATTTACCGAAATTGGGCTCAGGTATTGGGCTCGGGCAAGTAACCGGAAGCCGAGTTCGAGTTTAATTCTCAAGTCTTCTTAGTTATTTTGTTGAATTTATTTTACTTTCATTTGTTATCACTTAGTCTTACATTCCTAACAACAGAAAATGTGTTACGCCAAAAATTATGTTAAACTTAATACTAAAATAATCGACAAAACAAAACCTTGCTTACGTAAAATCATGTATGGTTGGGACCACAATGGTCGCAGAAGTTCGAATACGCGCCAGACTTAAATAGTCTGTAGCACAGTTCGAACTTGCGGTTGAGACTTTAGTGTTTTCACAAAGTGACCTATCTCTCAGACCTATGCGCCTAATTTTTGACCGCGTGAGGGCGCTTCCGGGGTATAACTTAAGCGATTATTGTCTGCTCAGGTAGCTGTGTACAGTTTTAACATCGGCGTTCTGTCACTTCTGTGCGCGAGAGAGTTTAATCAGTGCTTCTAGAATCTAAGGTGGATTACTAACGGCTCCTTTAAAGAAATATAGAGCCCTGCATCTAATCTTAAAAAATATCAGAACTGGCAGTTAAGCGTGGCTCATCCGTTCCTCTTTATATTTATAGAAACAACTGTTCTCCGCAAACAAAAACTGCTTCAAATACTTCCTCCAGACAGTTAAGGACTGAAACATATTACTACCAGACGTCATATCCATCAAAGAAAATAAGACCTTTAAAGGAGCCGTTATTACCTTAGATTCTAGAAGCAGTGACTAAACTCTCTTCTTGCGCACAGAAGTGACAGAACGCCGATGCTAAACTGTACATAGGTAGCTGAGCAGACGATAAGTTATACCCCGGAAGTGATAAAAATATTTTTGAGAGCGCCCTCACGCGGTTAAAAATACGGCGCATTGAAGTGTAATTTTTTCAAGACCTGACCTATTGAAATGTGCCTCGATATGCATTGGTTTTTACACAGCGCTGTGTTTATGAATTAATTACCATTTAAAATAGTTGCAGGATTGTAATCATGTTTTACAAAGCATAACCTTTTAACTTATGTTTGTTAACTTTGGGCTGCAAATGAGAATTTCCTATTACCAATGTACATTTTAAATACAGTTTTAGCCTCCTACCTCAATGCAGCTCATATAAAAACAATGACTTGCAGCTTTTGAGCCCAAAAATTAGAAGCTCTTACGCTTTGCAATCAATGCGCATTCGTTTGTAAGTGAGGTATACTGTCGGTAACGATGTGGTACAATTCTTCAAGTAAACGGTCGTCGGGTCGCCATACACAACAAAACATTGTTTCTACTAAAACAACAGCTAATGGAGATGGTTAAGTTTTGCTTTCTTTGCTTTATTCTCCTACTTGAAACATTGGTTACAGAACATAAGTTTCTCACGGTCGATAACACTGGAAGAAAGAATACTAAAAACAGAAGCAAAACCAATTAGCTATGATCTTCTTTTGGTTTCCGGTATTGCAAAAACCAGATAACCTTGCCTCATAATGGTATAGTGAACAGGGTTGGGCAATGTCACCTCCCCCCCCCCCACTCCCCCATAATCCATATTGTAATTTGATCTTGTAAAAGAGGTATAAATAACTCTCGGCGGGTACTTTATTAATGACTGTGATTTGTATAGTAGTGAGTAATGATTTCCAAAGAATGACGAAACAATGTTCTTGAGGATTATTCATTCAAAATGTTTGTTTGCTTGAGATTGTAGACTGCACAATGCACTCGAAACACTTTGCTTAACCATAAATGGAAACTGTCACAGCTAGATCTCCATATACCTGCTATAAGGAAATTTATATGTTTCTGCAAATATTTCGTTTTCCTTAAAAGTGAAGGGCCACAGTTTGCTGTTGTTCAATTTGCTACTGCGTGATGCTGCTGTGCAACTGCAACTATTGCACTGTTTATAGCTGTTTGCCAGGAGGAAGTGATACTGTGATCCATCAACACTTGTTAAATCAGTACAGTGGCATCGCATGGTCTATTACTTCCGTGATTAGTCCATCAGGAATGTGATCGGAATGTCACTGGTGTACGTGAAGGTTACAGACGCACGATGTGTTTCAATGATTTTTAGATATCTCGACATAAACACTCCACTCGTGTAGCTCGTAATTTTGATGATACCTTTTGTTGTATTGATTCAAAATACGTACTTTCTGACACATTTTACTTTATATACAAGTATAGTAAGGAAAACACACTGTATGTGGTTAAATTAAGCAAATGTAACTTTAGGCCTATGACTACAATTTTCTGCACATGTGTCTGGATAAAGCATCGGTACTTTACAAATAAATATACATTATTTTTATAAATTGTATTGCTATGGTAAAACAATGACATCGGGTGAGTGAAGGCCAGAGATAAGCAATTGCTCTTTAGTCTTGCAATCCTTAATTCCACAATTATCAAACTTCTTGAAGAGGAAATTGAACGATTTGGGGCAGTTAAGATGAAGCTTTGTAAAGACAACATCTTTTTGCGGTACCGTGAGTACCAACACTTATTGATGCACCTTTTTTGTGTAGCTTGCAGGGCCATTCGCTGTCGATCACTTGATTCTTAGATTACTCCAGCCATGTCATTGGTCTTGTTTTTCTTGTTTAAGTATTACTGTACATTTAGGCTTAATCGTATGGTAAGTTCTCTGTTTATACATAATTATAATTCAGTTTGATAAGCTAGCTACATGTCATACCACTCTTTAATACTTCAACATTCCTTAGACCAAAATCAAACCGTTTTGTGCGTTTTTTGGTCTACTTTGTGACTCGTTGTAGGCCCACTTGTTTTATTATGCATCTCTCATACGCCAGAAGAGTCTTTTCATACAGACATTACAAATGACCACAGTATTTATTTATTTTTATTTTGAACAAAACGACAACAATTTTATTTTGGGGGCTAATTTTGCTACATTACTTGAAACTGTGGCAAAACGAAGATAAGTACTAAATAAATAAAGAAGAATGAAAGTATTCCACTTTCTGTATCATTGCTAGCTGAACACGAACAAAAAGAATCAAGGACACCACGACATATAATTTGTGTTTAGACATAAAAATGTTGTTTCTCGGTAAGTTTACAAAGGAAATCCTACCAGTACTCAGAAAGAAGTTACATTAAATTAAAGTGGTCCCCGTCGAAGCTCTGCAAGGAGCTCTTCCTTACTTCTCATTGTCACTGCCAATGAGGTGGTGGGTTAAAAATCCCACGAGGTGGTCGGGGCGGACCGGGTGCTTCATCTTCCATACCAGCCAACCTCAGCTTCCCTTCATCATTGTAATAATATGTATGATTTATGACGTTGCGGTTATCGATTGTCGATGTAGGATGGTCGCCAATCTCTCCAATTTCTGCATAAGCCGTTCCTGTATTTTAACAATTATGTAAAAGGGAATGTTTAAAATCAAAGAAGCAAAATCTTTACACCACTCGAGCCAAGTCGAGGAATGTGGCAAAGATGCGAAACAACTTTTTATAGTTGTTAATCAGCTTCTGAACAGAAACCAAGCATCACCACTTCCTGAGCACCAGTCTTGTAAAGATTTAGCCAACCAGTTTAGTCAGTATTTTGTTGATAAGATATCCATTATTCGAGCAAACCTGCCTGTAATCAAATTAAATGAAGAAATGTATGATGTACCCTCATCTTTCTGCTCATTTCACCCTGTAACCCTCAATGAAGTAGAAAGTGTTATTATGAAATCGCCAAACAAATCGTGTGAATTAGATCCACTGCCTACACATCTTGTAAAAAAGTGTCTACCAGCTGTCGCACCAGCTGTTGTTAACATTGTAAATGCTAGCCTTGACTCAGGTGTAATTCCACAAGATTTGAAAAAAGCTGTGATACGCCCCACTCTCAAAAAAGCCAATCTTGATAAAGAATCTATGCAAAATTATCGTCCAATATCAAACTTGCCGTTTCTAAGTAAAGTTTTAGAACGTCTAGTTTTTTCTCGTCTCTTGATGTACATGCAGGAGAAAAATTTGTTAGATAACTGTCAGTCAGCTTATCGCCCACATCATAGTGTGGAAACACTTCTCACAAATCTTACTGACCATGTTTTGAAAGAAATGGATGATGGAAATATCACAGCTCTTGTACTACTAGATATGTCATCAGCTTTTGATACGGTGGAACATGACATTCTGATTCACAGGCTACAATCTTTTGGTGTACATGGTCTCGCCCTTGACTGGTTTAAATCATATCTGTCAAATCGCTCGCAATGTGTTAGAGTTAATGAAGTAACATCCAACCCCACTATCCTCACATGTGGAGTTCCACAGGGGTCGGTAGGCGGACCGCTCCTTTTTTCTTTATATCTCCAACCTATTAGTAATATTTTTTGTAAACACAATATTAGTTACCACTGTTATGCAGATGACATTCAACTGTTTGTTTCATTTCCCCCATCTATCAATGCCCTTTCTAACACAATCATGTCTTGATGATGTTAAAATAATGGATGGAAAGTAATGGTTTGAAGTTGAATGACGGGAAATCAGAGTTTGTATTGTTTGGTTCAAAACAAATGTTGTCAAAGATCAATCATGACAAGTGTCAAATTAGGATTGGAAATTGCTATGTAAAACCTGCCCAAACTGCTCGTAATCTTGGTGTTATTTTTGATGCTAATCTTACTTTCAATAACCACATATCGTATGTATCACAGAGTGTTCGATTTCAATTACGCAATTTGAGTTTCATTAGGAAGTATTTGTCACCCTCTGCTGTTGAATCCTTGATTCATGCATTGATCTCATCTCGCATTGACTTTTCTAACTCTTTGTTTGGTAATCTCCCCCAAAAAGAAGTTAATAGGCTCCAACGTCTACAGAATTCTGCAGCCAGACTACTTACATACACAAAGAAATATTCACACATAACACCAATCCTTCAATCCCTCCATTGGCTTCCTGTTGAGAAACGCATTACCTTTAAAATTTTATTACTTGTATATCATTCACTTCATTCATCTGCCCCTGCCTACTTACAGAATAGCCTCACAATGTACACTCCTTCACGTAGTCTTCGCTCATCAAACACACTATCCCTTCAAGTACCCAGAATAAAACGCTCATGGGGAAATCGTTCCTTCTCATACCTCGGCCCAAAACATTGGAATGATCTCCCCATTGAAATTCGCCAATCACCTTCCTTGGATAGTTTTAAAACTCGGTTGAAAACCTATTTATTTGAACAATAGGTGTACTCTAATTTGGTTTTGTATGTTTGTCTGGTTATTTGTTTATTCGTTTCCCTTTTCCCAAAGCGCCGCGAGCGTCGAAAGACGGAACGTGCGCTATATAAGTATCCACTATTATTATTATTATTATTATTATTAAAATAAGCTTCGTTGCTGTTAAAATCATAGTTGCAACGGGCACACACAACAGACAATGTGTATTTTAAAACGAACAGCAACATTTCAAAAATGTTTAAGCGAACAAAAAATTAAGGAGTTTACAAATTTGTGGGTGTTTATTTGTGTTTATTTGTTGTTGTACATATCAACAGCCATACACACTCTGTGCATTTAAATCTTAGCCAATTTGCTTAACGGATGAATGAACCACATGTACCCAAACAGCAGCAGTGCAGCTATCAGCCCGAAGATAGTTTTGTAACAGATTAATAATGACTAATACTTTTTGTTTTACCTTGTTCTTCGCCTCCGCTTGACAGATTTGATTCAACTATTTGTACGCTTTCCTGTGAGTGGCCTCGTCTGAAAGCCACAGTAGCTCTTTTAGCATCATTGCTGTTTCAAAAATGAACGTATTATTCCATTTACTGTTTGTACATGCAGAGTTTTCAGTTACGCAAAACATTGTCTCAAAAAAATGTATAATAATATTTATGAAATGTCCCCTTATTTTCAAGATGTACCTTTTTTCAGTTGACGTAAGTTCACCTTGCCCTCTCCTACACATGATTTGTAAAAAAGAGTTACAAGCCTCTTCCTTGATTCAAGCTGACGACCCAAATTGCCTTTTAAAACTTCATTGTGTTGCTTTTTTAGATGTTCATTTTACCTTTACATACGATTGTTTGCTTGCTCGTTCTTTTATAAAATGCTCCATTTTTCCTCTTTCTTTTTATTATGTTCATAGCTTTGACTGGATTGTTTTGATTTTGTAATAGGCCTAGTATTGATATTTTAACATATGTTAACTTTTGTAACGGAGAAAAGAGAAAATAATTTTGTTTTTGTGTTATTGCCCATAAACCGGTGTGTGCTAAGCCACTTAGTCTGTACCGAACCGAGTCTTATGGACACCAAAATAAAATCTAAGACACATACACAACACTCGAGTGTTTGTCAAAAAAAGTGAATAATAACAGCAACCGGATATTGCACTCACTATAGAGCTACTTACGTTTGGTTGACAGGGACTGTTGAAGAACATGCAGTAAAACCAAGACGTGTATTACTAAAATTGATTTTACTGTTGAAATTATTACCATGGTTCATAAAATAATTATGTTTACCTTTTTGGTCATACAAATTATGGGAAATGTGTTGTTGCCATCGAAACCAAATGTCTATTTTGGCCTCGATAACGGTTTTTTTTTTCTTTAAAAGTCCAAACATAGTCTGATAGAGTTCAAGATGATGACCACGTAGGATAGACAAATCAAGAAAGTAACTTATATTAGGGCCTTGTCATCCATGTTTAAGTAAACCACAAGCCCCGTAGTTATAAATTTTCTAAAACGATATCTATGCTGGTATTGACGTAATGAGATCCCATCAAATCTGTAAATGTGACGACCAGTCTTACGTTCTTTACGTAGCCTCGATGCGACAACCAGCAGGCTTTTTGCAATCAGGAATAGTCCGGATGATACGGTTGTGATCAAAACCAGGTCTTTCCGAGCAATGGGATCCAATGCAGTAGCAACAAACCCTTTACATACAATTACGAGTTCAGAAAATAGCATTTAATATGGATAATTAAGATGTAAAAAACAGTTTGATTAAGGTCACATATCAAACATTATGATTTACGATTTACTTTCATTGATTTCTCTGCTGATTAAACAAACTGTAATGTTGTCGATAGACTATTTCCTTTCTTATTGACGAAGACTGTTCACGTATAGGGGTGAATTAACGTGTGATTTAATTAAGCCCGGCTATGTGAACTAGCAAAACAATTCCCTTAAACAAGCTTAGTATTGTTGTGCAAGATTTCTTTGTGCACCGTGCTTGTTGATCTGGAAACATCAGATGAACTGTTTCTTTGCCGTAATAATATATTTATAATTATAGGTAGCTGGTATGCCCACGAACCCCACAGAAAATGCAAATCATCAAGCCGAACACCAACCAAAGTTGATATATTAACGATACTGTTAATAAAAAAAAAATAAAAAAAAACACTTATAATCTGGTTCTAGAAAGTTTGCAGAAATAGTTTAATATGTGTACGAGATTAGGTCATGTGGGCCTTGAATATGGATAAAAAACTAACGGCGAAAGAAGGTTACAAACTCTGATTGCTCTGACTGTTTTTTATTATTTGTGTGTGCAATAATTGCAATATCAGTGTGAGGATCCGGCCCTCACTGCGCGGTAATGACCTTCGTTGGTGGCTGGCCGCAGTTTAATGTACATCGCCTTCGGCTGGTCCATTTAACAGTGGGCAACCTAACGACCCTGTCATTTAAAATACGTAGTGATGATGTCCTGCTCCTCTCAATGTTGTTGTACTTGTTTAAAAATAAAAAAAAATATAATAAAAAAGAAAAAAAATAAAAAAGCTATCTATACACCTTTCTCTTAACGATAGAGTAGACACACAAATAAGTTTATCATGATAATTATTGTGATATGGTAGAAAATGTGATTGTTGGAGAAATTAGATGCTTTATTTAATGACATTGTCAAATGCTTGTTACTTGTTTCTTAGTTGAAACAATTCTTAATTAAAAAGATTCAAAACTTTGACAATAGTAAGGGAATTGTTAATTTGAATTCACCTTGTGACGTTTTCAAAGTCAAGGTTTGTGTTGGCAGTTTTTGATTTCAGACTCCGTTGTAAAGTTCGTTGCTGCTTGCGTTGTTGTGATCGTTGATGAATGATTGATCTATGTAATGAAATAAAAACCGTTCCTAATCAATTATAAATGCTTAATGACATTGACAAAGCTTGTTACTTGATCTTATTGAACAATCACAAATTTTAAAAAGGATTCAAAA
>JASTWB010000036.1:0-131353 GCA_032158295.1 Pycnopodia helianthoides
TAAAAAAAAAATTGAAAAAGTAAAAAAAAATACAAAATTATTTTGTTCCCTCAAAATAGTATTTCGTTACATCGAAATACTATTTCGTTCCCACGAAATACTATTTCGTTCCCTCGAAATATTATTTCGTTCCCTCGAAATCATTTCGTTACCTCGAAATCATTTCGTTACCTCGAAATCATTTCGTTCCCTCAAAATGTTATTTCGTTCCCTCGAAATGTTATTTCGTTCCCTCGAATTATTATTTCGAGGGAACGAAATAGATTATTTCGAGGGAACGAAATAACATTTCGTGGGAACAAAATAACACATCGAGGGAACGAAATAGTATTTCGAGGGAACAAAATATATTTATTTCGTTCGAACGAAATCATTTAGCTGGTACGGAGTCCTTGATATGCCAAGAAAATTTATCGAATATTAAAGCCATTATGTTAGTGTGTAATTTCCAAATTTTCTTACAACTACATCAGGTTTTACTTCAATTACTTTCTTAACTAAGCGAAGCAAATACAACGCCCGGCAGAATGTTTGACAGCCAATTTGTTTCTAGGAATTCATCTTGTCTTTAACCCTATTAGATTGTTATACAGCTTTTTCTTTGTACGCTGAAAACTTAAGCCTTAAAATAATTTCATTATTAACCCTTTACTTCTCACTCTACGTGAGACTATAATAACACTTAAATTCCATTATTAAGAAAACAACCTGAACCCCCGAAGAAAAAACAAACAAAAAACAACAACAACAACAACAAAACATAGAAACATAGAACAAATTAAAACGTTGTTAGTTTTACGGTGATCTCGTAATGATACTTGGAAATTAAATGGCATATCAAGGCCTCCGTAGCCGCTTAATTATTTCGAGGGAACAAAATATTATTTCGAGGAAACGAAATATTATTTCGAGGAAACGAAATATTAATTCGAGGGAACGAAATAATATATTATTTCGTTCCCTCGAAATGTTATTTCGTTCCCTCGGATTAACATTTCGAGGGAACGAAATGATTTCAAGGAAATTAATATTTCGTGGTAACGAAATGATTTCGAGGGAACAAAATACTATTTCGTGGGAACGAAATAATATTTCGAGGGAACGAAATACTAATTCGAGGTAACAAAATAATATTTCGAGGGAACGAAATAATATTGGATTTTTTGTTAACCTTTTATTTTTTTTTTCAACCTGTCCTTTTAGGGGCTCCGTAAATTTCTGTCTTTCAGCAACTTTAAAATTAAGTTTACGGTTGGTACTATTTTTATAAATTACGGGGGTGTTGTCAAAGCTATCAAATCATATTTTCAATAATTACTTAATAATTACGTCATTGCCATTTCTCGCCTCTTCATACCCTTTAGTTTTCTGAGAAGTAAATGGTTAACAATGAAATTATTTTAAGGCTTAAGTTTTCAGCGTACAAAGAAAAAACTGAATAACAATCTAATAGGGTTAAAGAAAAGATGAATTCCTGGAAACAAAAGGGCTGTCAAACAGTCTGCCGGGCGTTGTAGTATTTGCTTCGCTTAATTAAGAAAGTCATTGAAGTAAAACCTGATGTAGTTGTAAGAGAATTTGAAAACTACACACTAACATAATGGCTTTAATATTCGATAAATTCTCTTGGCATATCAAGGACTCCGTACCAGCTAAATGATTTCGTTCGAACGAAATAAATATATTTTGTTCCCTCGAAATACTATTTCGTTCCCTCGATGTGTTTTTTCGTTCCCACGAAATGTTATTTCGTTCCCTCGAAATGTTATTTCGTGGGAACGAAATAATATTTTGATGTAACGAAATACTATTTCGAGGGAACGAATTAATATTTCGAGGGAACGAAATAATTTGTTTTATTACTTTTTCATTTTTTTTTTACCTGTCCCCTTAGGGGCTCCGTAAGTTTTAGTTATATTTTAGGGGTAAAAAAGGTCCTTGAAGAATCTATGACACACTAACATCTAGCAGAAAAGTTGTGCGACATGCACTGCTGGTACAAGGTCTCTGAAGCTCTTTTCAAAAGTACTGTTGATACGAAGTTGCGGTGGTTTCAATTTAGAATTATTCATAGAACTTTAGGCTCTAACTCATTTCTTTATAAAATCAGTAAATCTAATTCAGACTCATGTACATTATGTAAAATTGAAGTGGAGACCCTGCTACATTTATTCTGTAGTTGTACCAATGTGTCTTTCTGGGTTGAGGAAAACAAGGTGTTTTTTTTTTGGGGGGGGGGGGTAAAACAGAAGCTCAGTGGAAGAACCTGAATCCCCTGCTATTCATTTGCCGTTTTCACATTTATACAATGAAAATGAACGTCCAACGACCGTCTTTACCGATCCTGAAGAGTGATTTTAGAAAATACTTCATTGCGGAAAAATGTATGTTTGCCTCAAACGGTAACATCTGTAAATTCTTTAGTAAGTTCTCAACACTGTGCCACGACTGATGTCTTTACTTATTTGTAACATAATTTTGTATGATTAATTTGTTTTAACACTACTGTCATTTTCTTCTTTCTGGTGTGAGCCTAAAGATCAATAAATATGAATCCCCGAGAATATATTTTCAAAAGAAAGCAAATACATAAACAAGAATCAGCTCTACAGGTTTTCCTCAGCCCTCAAAATGTGATCTTTATTGTGTTATAGGATGTGAAGAAAACAAATGGGGGAGGCCTAACTGTGAAAATTACTGCCCGATCTGTTCAAATGGCGGAGTGTGTGATGACGTCAGTGGTGTCTGTATTTGTCCACCTGGTTTCAGTGGCACAACCTGTAATACGTGTAAGTAATGACCACATATATTTGGTATCTCCGTAATAAAAGGTAGGTTTATAATTATTCATAATCTTGTTCTGTCAAAAAACCAAAACATTGCACTTAATTGTAATGACACACTTTCAACATCCCCGCTTAAATCAGCAATTTCAGGTAAAATA
Source organism: Pycnopodia helianthoides (assembly GCA_032158295.1). Lineage (NCBI taxonomy): Eukaryota > Metazoa > Echinodermata > Asteroidea > Forcipulatida > Asteriidae > Pycnopodia > Pycnopodia helianthoides. The sequence continues at coordinate 2,945 of JASTWB010000036.1, forward strand.
AACAAGTTAGATATATTTGTAATCAACAAAAGTACGATTTCAAGTTGAAATTAAATTGTCATGCTTTAAGGTAAAGTGCATTTAGTTAAGTCATTCCAAACGTTATAAAACTTGTTCAACGACCAGTTCAACGACCAGTTGCTTTACTTGACACATGACCTAGAACACCCAAACTGGTTAGGTTTTTAAGGGGGTGTGTCTCAAATTTCGAAATAAGTTTCTTCTAATAGACTGAATGTTTATTTTTGCCTAACACATTTTTGTAGACCACGATCAATACACTCCTTTTACCAGGAGCTCCAAAATGTGTCAAAACCAATTTTATGAAATCTACACAAACTGCACTAAGGACTTTACAGTTCCGAGCCGACGAAATGTTGTTAAATCCATGAGATTAAGCATTTGGGAGTGTTGAATTGCAATTGATTGATTGACCTCGAAGAAACATCAGCGCACCAATCACTTCAAACATGTCCGAATTTTTAACGACAAAAAAGAGTGATATCCAGTCAAAGCAGCAAGTATTTCAGTATTTCTGTTTATCATTTATGTTGTAATTGTATTTGTTATATATGCAGTACATGGAGGAAATACCTTCGGCCAAAGAGGAACCTTACAGTGTGATTCAATCGGATCGAATGTTCCTTCCTGCGAGGGACTACTGTTCTGTTTACCTGACCCTTATGGCTGCAGTTGTGCAACTGGTTACAAAGGACTGGACTGCACAGAAGGTATCGTCCAAAGATCATAGAGCGCCGAAGGCTCAAGATGGGGAATAGGAGCTCTATCTAGTATCGGAACATGAAATACGCATGGGCGCCATTTCGGCAAGCAAATGCTGTGTTACATCATTGATAGCAATGGGCATCGTCGCACTGATCTATTGTTGCATCATTGCTTGCTGAAATGGCTTCCAGCGCACATTTCTGCACGAGTTCCCCATATTACGCTCTCCGAGCGGTTCTATTAGGCGTAACTAGTTCACACTATCAAGTAACAACTTGACGTTTCGATCAGTATGCTCTGATTGTCTTCTGCAGTCATTAGTTGTAAAACCATCAGTTCTTTTCAGAACCACAACTCATGAGATAATCATGGTGTTATCGAAAGTCTTACTACGTGTTATTCCCACCATGCAAAGTTTCCAATCTTACTCAAGTGACAAAAACTCACATTTGCTAGAGAAGAACGGACTTTACCACAAACGAAAGTCTGTTGTGTCTAAGTATTTTTATATTTCATATATACTAGTTGATTTAGTTGATTTAAACATAGCCCAGACTGTACATAATATGTTTCATTCACATTTTCTGCGTAAGTCCATCAACGATTAATGTAACCTAAAATTAAGTAGGCCTACTACATCGAGATGATGTATGCTGCTACACTACGCGTGCTTTCGATCGGTGTCGTGAATTGCCCTTAATTCCAGCTTGGTTACAAGTCTACTCTTAAAACAATATACCAAGTGAGAAGTGTAACATTACGTAAGCATAAATTACAAGGGGATACTGAAGGAGATACCCACACATTATGGACGAGGAGTGTACTGAAGTGCAAACGATCCAAGCATAACATAAAACACAACTTTGGGGAACACATTTGTCCCCTTATTTTACAATCTACTGATGATAAAACAAAGAATTAACAACAGATTGCTTTTATTTTTGGTTAATGTTAATTTCGTTGTTTCAGAATGTGTTGAAGGAAGATACGGAAAATTGTCGGTGTTCTATATAAACAAAATATTGTATTAGATTGTTATAATATTTGGAGTATAGGTAGAACAAGGGGCGGTGTGTAGAGTATAATATTACCCCAACAGGCAAAGTCTTTAGAATTTTGAGGTAAGCATTGATGACTTGAGTGTGTTTCATGTTTTTTTGCAAATGGAGTCTCAAGTGTAAAAGCCAGTGTTTCAAAATAAAGTAAGAAACACATTATGCGAGCACAACATGACAATTGTATATACAACTTTCGGAGGAAAAACAGATTCGATCCTTATTTTGACAATATCTAATAAATAGTAATAATAAAACAATGAATAAACATCATTAAAAATATATATATCTCATTGCGAATGTTAATTTGTTTGTTTCAGAATGTGTTGAAGGAAGATACGGGGCTAACTGTGCTCAGATGTGTAACTGCGCGACTGGAAAGTTGTGTAATGGAAGGACAGGTCGATGCGGTATGTGAGATATCAACTGCTAAAGTCTGATCACCACAGACACAAATTCGCTCCACTTTCAAAACCTTAAAAGATGGAATCTCAAATAGAGCGGAAGAAATTGTATAGTTATGCTAAAAAGCTTGGCGAGGTCAACCTCTATGCTTAAAATTAATCAAGCTCACAACACTCACTTTGAGTTTGGCAAGAAAAAAAAACACACAACATGTAGCCTACTGTCTGTCTACTGTTTCCATTGGGGGATTGTTTCCCCTGGAGCCAGCCTCATATCCATGGGTCGTCCGTGCTAACGATATATCGCAAAATGACCACCTTCAAGGGCCTTTCGAGAAGCTGTTAGTATCCGGTGGCGATTGGGCGGCACAAATGCTTGACCCAGACATTATAAATACTGTATTGTCAAAAAAATAAGCAAAGATTAGACGGAAAATAACAAGGGTGGGTGTGGAGGGTGTATTAACACAACTAAAGATTAAGGATAGACGAAGATGCTTTAGAGGTAAGCATTGATGGCTGTTTGTAATCCATTATGTTGCAAGTGGAGTCCAAAGTATGAACGCAAATGTTTCAAAATAAAGTAAGAAACAAAATGATGAGAGACCAAAAGAAAAATATATACAACTATGGGGGAAATCGATTCGATCCTCTCTTTTTAGGGGCAGTATGAAGAATGACTGATGATAAAACAACGAATTTGCATCTCTCTTTTTTTTAAATGTTGATATATTTTCCTTGCGAATGTTGTTGTTTCAGAATGTGTTGAAGGAACATACGGAGCTCACTGTGCCAAGATGTGTCACTGTGCTAATGGAGTATCGTGTAATGGAACAACAGGTCAATGCACAGGAGGAAGCTGTGCAATACTATACACAGGTATCAACTGCCAAGGTAAGTGAGATATTGACTGCTAAATTCTGGTTAAACCAGACACAACAAAGCTCCGTTTTCAAGGCCTTAAAATAGGGAATATCAAACGGAGGGGCAAACATTCTATAAGAGTTTAAGGAGATTGGCGAGGTCAACCTGTATGCTTAAAATTAATAAAGCTCACAAGTCGCACTTTGAGTTGGGTAAGAGAAAAACAATAACATGTACCCTAGGGTCTGTCCACTGTTTCCATTTGGGGATTGTTTCCCCAGGAGCCAGCATCGTATTCCTGGGTCTCTTCTGTGTTTACACCAATCGTGAAAATACCGCATTTAGCTTCGTTTGCAAGGCCTTGAAATAGGGAATATCAAACAGAGGGCAAACATTTTATAAGTCAGAGTTTAAGGAGATTGGCGAGGTCAACCTCTATGTTTAAAATTAATCAAGCTCACAAGTCGCATTTTGAGTTTGGCAAGAAAAAACAATAGCATGTACCCTAGGGTCTGTCCACTGTTTCTATTGGGGGATTGTTTCCCCGGGAGCCAGCCTCGTATCCCTGGGTCTCTTCTGTGTTTACACCAATCGTGAAAAGATCGGATTTGGCGGCCTTTCGAGAGTATGATAGTACCCGGTGTCGATTTGGCAACACAAATAGACTATTGTGTTCGCGCCAGCGGGAAAACGTTGGCCAGGAGCCAGGATGACTGACACTTTGCTTTTGTGTTGATTAAATAAGAGTTGTGTTGTAACGTTGAGTCAGAAGAGACCAGAGTTGTGACAAATAAAGTTGGTTTTCTCTAGCTCAGTCTCGGGCTCCCCTTTTCTTGTTGTTCGGCTAATTTAGAAACATGTACCCTTTCGTTCAATTCACACTTATTTCCATACTGTCAAAACACAGCATTACAGAACGCATATACAATGTAATAGCGAACAGAGTAGTTTAAGGTTTATATAGTCAAAGAAAGGGAACAGTATGGAGGCCGATTTGATAAGCCTAGGCTAGTAGTAATCAGCCTGTGGACAGACAGAGACAAGATAAATTGACAAACAGAGAACGTACGATTAGGAACAAAACAACTTACAAACAACAACAACGCTTAATAAAATTAACTAAAATGAAAAAAAAAAAATGATGTAGTATGAAAAAGAACAAGTGATGATAGACTTGGCAAAGCAGTCAATGTAAAGAAAGCTATGTTACATAATGAGATATAATGACTCTTGTTAAGGAGGCTTTAAAACGGTCCACTGACGGTTGGCTTTTGATTTCCTCGTCAATGGCATTCCACAAGCGAGGACCATAGAATCGAAGGGTGTTCATCGAATAGGTGGTGCGAGTAAAAAGAACCAGAAGATTATTTTCAAGATCTGGTTTGGTAGGTAAGCAGGTCTTGGACAGAAGAAAAATAAGCAGAAAAAGGTACTAGGAAGAAGATTTCTGGAATACTTGTACATAAATATCCCAGTATGGAGTTTATTTATGTCAGAAAGTGTAAGGGTGCTTGAGCTGTGCAAAAAGAGGTGCAGTGGGTGCACGAGGATGTGAAGAAGTACAAACGCGGATAGCCCGTTTTTGACTGACATTGAGGGAGTGCAATTTGTTATTGCTTGACCGAGCCCAGACAATATTACAATAGTTTAAGTAGGGCAGAATAAGAGTATTGTAGAATAGGACCATTGAAAAGGGTGGAAGAAAATAACGCAGTTTAGACAAGACACCAGTATTACGAGAAGTGATTTTTGTACTGAGGAGATGTGATCAGACCAGGAAAGTGTGTGGTCAATGATGACACCAAGGAATTTTGTAGAGGAGACCCTGGTGATTGGAATATTGTCTATAGTAACAGGGGGAAGATCAAGGTTGATTGAAATATTAGATTTGGAAAAGAGAATAAAGCTAGTTTTGGAATGATTTAAAGACAATTTGTTTGCCTTTAACCTCATGGAAACGAGAGTAAGTTCTGAATTCAGTGTGTTGATCGGAGTAGCAGGGTTGGGACTGGAATGGAAAATAGTTGTGTCATTAGCAAACATGGTGAAAGATAGCAAAGAAGAAGAAAGATACAAATCGTGGATGTAGAGAAGAAATAAAAGGGGACCAAGAATGGAGCCTTGGGGCACAACATGAGAAGTATTAAGGCGGCAAGAGTCGGATTAATTAAAAGTAGTATAAAATTGTTGCCTGTTGTTAAGATAGTCGGCGAACCATTGAAGAGCGACTCCTCTGATCCCATAGTGCTCCAGTTTAGAGAGGAGAATATTATGGTCGATTGTACCAAAGCTTTAGAGAGATCAAGGAAAACGCCAACAGTGAAAAGTTTGTTAGTAAGAACAGTAGTAACTTTGTCAATGAACTCGATGAAGTGGAGTGTTTACTGCGAAAGCCATATTGCTGATTATATAAAAGATGAAATTTAGAGATGAAAGTGTAGAGACGATTATAAACAAGTCTTTCCAGAAGTTTAGAAAAACAAGGAAGAATGGAATAGGTCTATAGTTGCCGACCTCTTTATTGTCCCCACTTTTAAAGATAGGAACAACTAGTCAAAACTTGACATTATAACAACAAGTTCAATCATGCTTCTCAATACACATTTGTTTCTATAGGCTTACTACTTTCTTCCGAATGGTGCGTTTTTTGTGGTTTTGTTTTTATTTTTCATCTCCATAAACAAATGTCAAAACTGTATGTTCTTATAAAACAGATCAGTTGCCGTTTTCTGTGATGCAGTCCTTACACTTTATCGGGTGGGGGTGGAGAAGGGGCAGGGAGGGGCGACATCTCCGGGTTTAGAATGATCTCCTTTGCAGTCTGTCCGTATCAGAGGGAAGGGCTCATCAAATTGTTGTTCTGTAATAAAATATAAAAGCATGTAACTCAATAAAAACAGGGTCCCATAGACCTACAATAACCACAGTAATACACAAAGGATTACATATATACAAACCAGTATACTTTGCATGAGTATGTGCACAGTATGTGCACATGAGGCCATTGTATTATTAGGCCTACACCTGATGAACACGTTTTAAAAATTATTCATTGGTCAGAGATTACACCGTTCATCTTTACCATACACTATGCTAACAAGTCAGGTTAAATCTATAATCAAATTTGTCGATAGTAATTAAGAATGTTGCTGTGGTATTTACATTTAAAGAGAGTCAAAGAACAATGGGATGGTATCCAGAAAAAGGAGGAAAAATTATAGCCAATCAAAGTTATTAGTTTACAAACAATTGGGCGGCCAAGAACCAATCAGAGTTATGTGGTGGGGACAAAAGGATGGTCAGTGAAAAGGAGGATTACTGGACCAAGCGGGAAACATGAAATGACAGGATTAAGGGGTACGAGGCATCGGGTATGATGCAATTAACAATAGAGAACAGGACTAAAGTCTATGCAACAATGTGAAAGGGAGGTAATTATAGAACAAGTCTGTGGAGAGAAGGGGTTATTGGGAAAAGAACAGGTCGATCTCCAAAAAAAAAAAAGGTTGAGAACAAGAACGGTAACAGTTAGCCAGTGGAGAAAATATGATTTTTAAAACAACTTAAGAATGGAAAACAAATCAATCATTAAAAGAACAGGTTGTTAGCAGTAATTGTATTTATATTACATACAATAAATAAGTAAACAGTAAATGAAGTGGGAATTTATTTGACACCGGTGTTGATGTTTAGTCCAAAGGGTTGGACTGTCTTGAGTTGGTGAATCCAATGCGATTCTCTGAGTTCGCGGTGTGTCATCACCAATGCAAGCATCGATCACCATAAGTTCAACATCTTTGACGTTGTGATTAGGGATGTTGAAGTGGATGGAGACGGGGTACTGTTTCTTAGTCTTTTTGGAAGAGACATGGTTCGCAAAGCGAAGACTAAGTTTGGTCTTAGTCTCTCCCACATATTGCAGTCCACATTTCTTACATGATATAACATAGACTACATTAGGTGTGCTACATTGGGAGTCGGTCTTGATGTTGTAAGAAGAGCCAGTGCTATGACTCTTCACTTTAAGCGCCGGTTTGATGTAGAGACATGTTCTACACTTGGAGCGGTTACATTTGTGACAACCTAGCATTTCTGTTAGGGGTGATGTTTGGCATGTACCTGGTGGGAGTTTAACCCTGACTGGGATGTCTCCAAGGTTTTTAGGGCGGCGGAATGCAACCATGGGGAGCTCAGGGATTGATGAGCATAACCTGTTAGATGAGTGAAGTATATTCATATTGTTATTGAGGATTGATGAAAGTTTAGGCAGTTTAGGTTGGAAGGTGGTGACTAGGGCAACTCTCTTGGTCGGGACTATTTTTGTTCTCGTGTTGGTCAACAAAGTATGACGAGGTATGTTGAGGGCTCTGTTGATGGCAAGTTGGACCCTGCGTTCGCTGTGGCCCCTTGAAACAAGGTGTTTCCTTAGGTCGGATGAGCGACTTTTGTACAAGGTATCTGTGGAGCAGATACGCCTTATACGTAATGCCTGACTGTAAGCAATTGCCTTCTTACAGTGACTAGGGTGGCAACTGTTGGAGAGAAGATACTGGTGGGTGTCAGTGGGTTTGCTGTATACATCCGTAATAATGCCATTGGGAGATTTAGTTACGGTTACATCTAGAAAGTTCACACCTGTGAGAGAGCATTCAGTAGTGAACTTTATGGTGGGGTGGAATGAGTTTATGTGGTCGATAAACTCATCCAAGCTGTCTTGACCACCACACCATATGGAGAAAATATCATCAATAAATCTTCACCAAACTAGTGGGCGGTTGGGGGCAGAGGACAGGAGTCTGTCCTCTAAGTCAGACATGAATAGGTTGGCATATGAGGGTGCCATTTTAGTACCCATTGCGGTACCCTGTATCTGTACAAAATGTCTGTCAGTAAATAAAAAAAATGGTCTTAGTGAGAATGTGGCTGATGAGTTCCTTAATTTGTCTCACTGAGGGGCGGGATTGTCTATTGGCCCTGAGAGCAGAGACACAAGCACTCATGCCTTCATTATGGGGTATGTTAGTATACAATGATGAAACATCCAGAGTAACCAGAATAGCAGAGTCGGGTATTTGATGTTTGACTTCCTGTAGTTTATGGAGGAAGTCTGTGGTATTCTTTATGAAGGACGGGATGCGGGAGACTAGGGGGTTGAGGAAACTATCGACAAACTCAGAAATGCGTTCTGTGGGGCTACCATTACCAGAAACAATGGGTCGACCCGGGTTGTTAGGCTTGTAAATTTTGGGTAGAAGGTAGAAGCGTGCTGTACGGGGTCCTGTGGGAGGAGATAGTTAAACGTGTCTTTCTCAATACCGTTGGCATTGTGAATTTTAACCAGAGTGTCACTGATTTGTTTGGAAAACGATTGAGTAGGGTCAGTGTTACATTCAATAAAATGATCAGTGTTGCTGAGCTGTCTGAGGCCCTCAGCTATATAATCATGTGTGTTCATGACTACAACTGCGGACCCCTTGTCAGCTCGTTTAATCACTATGACTGGTGATTGGCGGAGCTGTGTTAGGGCGTGGCGTTCATCTTGGGGGAGGTTATTGGGTGTCGAGGTGTTGGGGACCTTAAGAATATCAGAGTTGACTGAATTGATGTAAGCGTCTAGAGCTACATCTCGGTTCTTAGGGGGTACCCAACTACTCTTTTCCTTGAAGCGGTTGCCGGTGGGTTGGGTCTCAACAGATGACTTGTCATCTGTGGATGCTCTACATGAAAATATTCACGTAGGCGTAACCTACGGTTGAATTGGGCCATGTCCTGTTGGAAAGACAGTTGGTTAGGTTCTCTAGGTGTGGGGCAAAACTTAAGGCCCCTTGAAAGGAGTTTAACCTGTGGGTCGGTTAAGACTTTGTCAGACAGATTGACTACTGTACATGTTGTATCTGGCGACCTTTCAAGGGGGTGAGCAAGAGATGGACTCTTGCTGTGGAAACGTCTATGAATGTATGTCTTGTGGTTAGCTTGGCCATTCATGCGTTTCTTGTTCTGTTTGTCCGTTAGGGTGGACCGTAGGTGGTTGACATTAGATCGTAGGATATCATGTAAATGTTCATACTCTTGATTGGAGCATGACTCTTGGAGTTGAGATTCAGTCTATGTTATCTCAAGTAACTGGTTATCAATGTATTGTTGGCATTGATCTTCCAGTAACCTGAGCAGATGGAAAGACGTGTTAGTGAGTGTCTTATTCCATTTCTTCAAAAATGAGGGTTCAAGGTCCCCAAAGAAAGGGGCACACTTGATCTGGAGCCCTTTAGGGATGATCCGGGATAAACGATAAAAACGGTAGGTATCAAGATGTGACAAGTAGCGAATGTTCTTTTCTTTAAGCTTACGTAGTTTACGGAAAAGGCATTTAGTGTCAGTAGCAAGTGCCATGGTGAGTTATGTCATTGATAAAAGTTAACACAATCCTGTAGAGAGAACGGGTTATAAAACCTGTGGACAAAACGGGTTGTTTATAAATCTGTGGAGAGAAAAAGGTTAATACAATCCTGTAGAGAGAACGGGTTATGGAACCTGTGGACAAAACGGGTGATTTATAAAACATGTACAAAAGGCAAAGTTAATACAATCCTGTAGAGAGAACGGGTTATGGAACCTGTGGACAAAACGGGTGATTTATAAAACATGTACAAAAGGCAAAGTTAACACAATCCTGTGGAGAGAACGGGTTACGGAACCTTTGAAAAAGAACGGGTTATTATAAGCCTGTGGAGAAAATAAGTTAACAAAATCCTGTGGAAAAAACGGTTTATTAACAATTGCGGAGAAATTGGAAATATGCAATTGTTGGGAGATGTTCTGAAAAGAACAGGTGAGAAGTGGGGAAGGATAAAATGGATATGGTAATAACGAGTAAAAACATATATATTTATATGTTCGTGCAAATTTTAATTTTGTTGTTTCAGAATGTGTTGAAGGAAGATACGGAGCTAACTGTGCTCAACAGTGTCACTGTGCTAATGGAGTGTCGTGTAATGGAACAACTGGTCAATGCCCTGGAAGCTGTGCACCACGATACACAGGTAGCAATTGCCAAGGTATGTCAACTGCTAGAGTCTGATTATCACAGACACAAAACTGTTCTGTTTTCAAGGCCTTAAAATAGGAAATCTCTGACAGAGAAGCAGACATTTGATAATATCAATAATTGGACATAGATAATTAACGTAATCATTGACATTAATCGAGCTCACATATCGCACTTTGAGTTTGGCAAGAAAAGCCTACAGAAATGCTGCGCGAAATAGGCGAGCTTCAATGTTGTTGGTGCAAATTGAACCCAGCGCAGGAGCAATGCCCTGCTAAATGAGCCAAGTGATGGGGCGGCAGGCGTCATTTCAGGAGACCCAGGCAAACGCAAGGTTGATGCTATACCTGAAACATACAATGCATTGCATTGGTGGTAGGTGCATACTTATTTGTTGAAAAAAATCATATTGACCAAGGGACTGTTGAGACGTGAAAATGTTATTATCAAATTCATGACTTGAACTAAACCACTGGTAAAAAAGTGCCAGTGAATGGTGCAACAGCTCCCTTACCTCTAACTAAAGTCGTCCCGAAGGTTTCTGGCTAAATGGATCATATAGAGGTCTGCCCTGGGAGCCAACCTGCGGAAACGTTCCATGCGGAAACGTTCCATCTGAAAACGGGAAAGAGCATTGGCAATATAATTATCTGGAAGTTGATGTTAACATCTATAGACAGTGAAAAACCACAGAACAAACCAATTGCATGATCTTTTATGACAAAGCGACGTCTGACGATTGATAATAGAAACAACAGCTTCATTGTCACATCAACAAATGAGCCTTTGATTCCGCAAGGCAGGACCCCAAAATTGCAGAGCAAATCTTACATTGAACAGCTAAAGACTAGCTATTGAAAATGTCACTAAACGAATCGTATACGGCCAACCACAGATCAGAGTGATAAAACTGCCATTAAAAATGCCCCAAAACCTAGTTCCGCGGAAGCATCAGTAAACCATTTGTTGTAATGTAAGTTGCTTTTATACATCCTAAGTCAGGATGAAAAAAACATAATTAAGCCACTAAAGTGTGACAAAAATGTTGTTAATGTTGCTAGGTTCCCACTGTCGAGCGATCCCTCACGAACGCCACGATTGGCCATTCGTGGAACTTCTCTGAAATGTAAGGTTTGGATACGAGGTGATGCGAGTCGATACGTTCTGGTACGATTTGGTGCGCTTGGATGTTGTAAGGTCAGTATTGGTCAATTTCAGGTGACACGATCTGTCACGATCTGGTCTTCCTTTCAGATACGATCATATACGTTCTGATAGGATTGTCCCGATTGAGTCCACGATTGGGTCTTGATGTGACACGATCATCATGATCGGTGTCCCTGATTCGGGACGATCAGGTACGTGCAGATACGTTCGGATACCTTCCGATACATCCATCACGAACCGATGCGCTCTGTTGCGATAGGATACGATTGTGGTCGTGATGTCTTTCACGATGAGGATCAAGAGTGATCACGATTTGAGCTACGATTGGACCCCGACAAATTTATATAAAAGCCGACTGACCATTGTTTCTTGAACTTCTACAGAGTGAGCTCTACAACCCACAACCATCTCAACAGAGCGTGGTGTTTATTGTCCAAGGTTGATCCCGATCAACTCGATTTGGAAGCACGATCAGATGCGACCTGTCGCGCTTTGTTATACCCCGTTCACACGAAGACCATGCCGATCACCCCGATCTGAAAAAGTTATCAAATCGGGGCACTATCGCCGTCAAAATCCTTAAATTTAAGAAATATAGACTGCATCACTACTGTACTGCGATGCTCCTACGTCAAAAGCGTTGCTGACTCGATACCACTACGATTACACCTAGACCCATACCGATCCAGCAGTCGTTTCTACTTCGTTGCCGCTACGACGTACAGGACCATACTACGTTGTTACACAAACCTAGAAGACTGTAGGACGATTTAACTGCGCTACTGTTGACCATAGTACGCTTCTAGTACGTTTCTAGTGCGATTTGTGGCAATGGCTATATCAACCGGATGTGTTCAAGCATTTCTTCAGTTTTCCCCAACTTCAAAGATGAACTGACCTGAAGCGTAAAAGCGTATTTAAAACGGCTCAAAATAGTTGCCGACGGTGCTGCGTTTTTATTACGACCACAGAGATCTCACCACGCTGCTACCACGCTGCTTGTACGATAATGGCGTTCCCACTACGTTCTTAGTAAGACTTTGTCCCGCTTATTGTTGGCCACGACCAGGCCACGCTTATTTTGTGCACGTTCAAAATAAGCGTGGGGAGACCATGCAGCTTCCCGACCTACCCCGACCAATCCCAACGTTTGGTCCACGTTTGGGCCACGATTTGCTTCGATTGGCCACTCTTTTGGCCACTTTTCCATCGTAGTAGAAGCGACGTCTATATGTAACTGGGGTATTATGATCCAATACGATATGATGCGATGATCACGATTGGAAATTAATCGTGTTGATCGTAGAAAATGTTTAAACCGTCTAAAAATGTTCTACCATCAACACGATTGCAACGACTTACTTCAAGATCTGATAAGATCACCACGATTACTCCACGGTTAAGACCACGATTTAAATCGTGGCGCGAATCGTAAAAGTGATAAACTAGCATTGTAAATGACTGCAGGGCACGTTCACACTCGCGAGTGGCACGACTGTAAACGATCAGAAAATCATAAAGACAGTCCATAATGTTCTGAGTAACTGGATGCATGATATATCCCTTTTATTTTAATAAGGGAGTTCCGAAGCGAAAACGATGCAATACCAAACAAAATCATTTATTGCAAATGTTAATTTTGTTGTTCCAGAATGTATTGAAGGAAGATACGGAGCTAACTGTGCTCAACAGTGTCACTGTGCTAATGGAGTACCGTGTAATGGAACAACAGGTCAATGCCCAGAAGGAAGATGTGCACCACGATACACAGGTAGCAATTGCCAAGGTATGTCAACTGCTAAAGTCTGATTATCACAGACACAAAACTGTTCTGTTTTCAAGGCCTTAAAATAGGAAATCTCTGACAGAGAAGCAGACATTTGATAATATCATTTTAAAGGGCATGGATAATTAACGAAATCGTTGACATTAATCGAGCTCACATATCGCACTCTGAGTTTGGCAAGAAAAGCCTACAGAAGTGCTGCGCGAAATAGGCGAGCTTCAATGTTGTTGGTGCGTATCGAATACAGCGCAGGAACAATGCCCTGCTAAATCAGCCAAGTGATGGGGCGGCAGTTGTCATATTAAGTGATCCAGGCAAACGCAAGGTTGATGCTATACGTGGTTGATGCTATATTGAACGGCTAATGAAATGCTATTTTCGGCCAACGACCGGGTGATAAAACTTCCATCAAAGATTTTTAAATTGCACTTCAGTTTGCTTCATTTTGTTGTTCTCCTTGACTGTCATTTTAAGATTGAATTGCATTGGAACTGATCCCAAATACATCGCTTTCAATATACAATGATCTAGTAGTTTGCAGAAGTATCAAAACAAACTAGACCTTAGGTGTTTGTGAACAAACACAAAGCTGTTCCGTTTTGTTTTAATTTGATTAAACGCTCTGTAGTAAGCTAGCAAACATCACAAACATTATGACTTTATGAAATGTGGTTCAGGAGATATGATTTTTAATATTTGAACTTCCTGTTTGGACCGGAAGGAAAGGTCAACAAGGGGTCATGGCCAAAGTTGATGTTTAATGCTCAAAGAATCTATAACTGAAAGAAAATTGTAAATCGGGTGTGTACTTCTTGAGATATGGTCCCACTTCCGGTTGACCAAGAAGTAACGGTCATCAAAGGGTCACGGTAACCGAAAATAATGTGTAATGCTCAAATGATCTATAACTGAAAAGAAAATGAAAATTGGTTTTGTAGCTCTTGAGAAATGGTCCCACTTCCGGTTGACCCGGAAGTAAAGGTCAATTTGGGGTCACGGTAACCCAAATTCAATCTCCAATGCTCAAAGGTTCTATAACTGAAAAGAAATTGAAAATCGGGTGTGTACTTCTTGAGATATGGTCCCACTTCCGGTTGACCCAGAAGTAAAGGTCATCAAGGGGGTCATCACGGTAATCGAAGTTCAATTTCTATTGCTCAAAGGATCTACAACTTAAAAGAAATTGAAAATCCGTAGTGTACTTCTTGAGACATAGTCCCACTTCCAGTTGACCCGGAAACAAAGGTCAATATTGGGTCACGGTAACTCAAGGCTAATCTCCAAGCCCAAAAAGTCTATAACTGAAAAAAAGTTTGAAAATCAGCTGTGTACTTCTTGAGATATGGTGCTGCAAAGATTAACTAATTAATACTTTTAAATGCTGTAATTAAACACTTGATGACGTCACAGTTGTTCATACTAATAAATTGTATAAGGTACAACTACAAGATAGTTTGTAACTTATCCAAATCAAATGCCTTAACAAAACACCCTAACTTTTCATATGATATGTTGGTCACGCATAAATCCAATGGGGTGTGTACAAACCAATTGGTCCACCTTCGGTTAGGAATAAACAGCGGAAACAATCTCCGACGCGATGCCGTGATTGCGCAATACATAGTTTGTTTCATGGGGTCAGATTTACCAATCTTAAATCGTTAATTATCGTGAAACTACATTGTATTTGATTATTTGTAATGGCCAGGAATATCTTTTAAATAAAAGCATTTAACTTTCAAAACACTATGTGATTTAGGAAACTAACAATTAAGACTGGGTTGCTGTAAAATCAAAGACATTTTTAAAAAGGTGGCAGACTTCAAAAAATTGATTTTGGCAATACTCCATGTATGAGTTGGTATGGGTACATGTAATACAAAAATCGAAAACAAATTGATATCAGATGTTGGTTGCCATGGTAACGGCCAAAATAAGATTTCCAACCAATTTTCCAAGTTTTTACCTTATTTAAGTAATGAAATATAGGTAAACTGGAAGCACTGGTACATAAAAGTTATAAGTTTTTCTTTTACACATATTGCACAACCATGTTTACTCTTTCAGAAAATGTTTTTGAAAATTAAGTGTGTGATCCATTTTGGACCAAACCATTATTTCAAATAGGGGTGTTTTTGTCATATTTTCTCATAGCGAACAATGGGGTTATTGAATTGGGCCATAAATCCAAAAGTGGCACTTTGTTGATAATGCCACTTTAATAGTTGGAAGGTAAGACACCAACCTACATAAAAATGCAATAAAATGTTTTGGTATTTCAAGTGCACGAAAACAGTGTGGCCGGAAAGTTAGCACTTTGGCGGGGAAAAAACGCAATGAATGACCAAAACTTAAGTCTTAATTGACAAAATTTACAACAAATTGGTCACATTTAGGATAGATCATGTAAATGAATGTTGATATGAAGAGAAAACAAATTCTTAAATGAAATTAAAGGCAGTCAGTGTTGCCAGAGACATGATTTTTAAATGTGAACCTTGATAGTTATGTCTAGAATAGTTAACATACATGGAATTGCTAAGTGACTTTTTTCATCAATCATTTTTCTTAGGACCTGGACTACACTGTACAGTATTTAACAGTAAAAATGGATACAAAATAAAACAAAGTTGCAACACAGTTTCCTGTAACCCGTCTTTTTAAGCCTAGTTTGGTGGTAACATCCAGTGTAATCCACATTATAGCCCTTTATTCCATCAAAAAGTTGGCATTATTTCAATAATGTATTGTGAAACATTCAAATTTCAGGAATGAAACATTTTTGTTTTCGAAAATGTATGTCATATTTGATTGTTTACATTGTTTAGCAATCCTTTCACAGGGCTAGGGGGGTTCAAATGTAGTAGTTTATGTTCTTTTAACTAAATACAATTGATGAATGAATTGACCATCTGCTCAAAGAAGCTGACCACTGACTCGGAAGAGAGTATGTTTACATTATATCCCCTGGCCAGACATTTGTTTACATTTTATCCCTGGGCCAAAACATCTGTTTTATAATAGATCCCCACTAAATAGGCTTGCCCTTTGGGCTATAGTGATCATCCCTCATTGTCTTCAACACATGCAGACTGGTAATAACCAACTTGCCACTACTACAAGAACTTGGAAGTGGTACCAGTTTACCCTGTACAATGTAGATCAAGTTCAAGTGCTAGGAACATTCGACTTTCTAGTCAATGTTGGAGAATGCTGAAAATGTGTAACGAAGGTCTGTCTTTGAATATGGTTGAACATCCAATTATACTGGCGTCAACACTCGCTGTAGACGTTGAGCCTATGCTCACCTCTAAAATGTATGAACTATTACTGTTTCATGTTTTTTTTAGTCGAAAGATAAGAATTGTGTTATCAAATGTAGTGATTTGACTTAGTTTATAAGTAAATGCATTTTTTACAGAATGTTTACTTGGCCTAGGTCAAATTTTATTATCCCTAAGCATCAAAAACCAATATGTTGTGTACAGATCACTATTATGTACTCAACTTAAATGAACTATACTTTACAGGCCTACTGGCTTATTTCGTGAGTTGTGATTTGTGTTTACATTGTATCCAAACTTTGTAAACTTACACATGCCATAGTATTGGTAGTTTCAGCCATCGATATTCAACATTTAATTGTATTTGGTACGCTTAATGTTTAACGCTTAATGTTTGTGAGCTAGTTAAAACAAATAGTCTTACCAAGCAAACAGTTTCAAAACTTAAAGGTACATGTTGCCTTGGATCGGACGAGTTGGTCTATAAAAAGCATTTGTAACCGTTTGTTATAAAATGCATATGGTTAGAAAGATGTTTTAAAAGTAGAATATAATGATCCACACAATTATGCCTCGAAATTGCGTGGTTTTTCTTTTACATCGTGAACTAACACGGTCGGCCATTTTGTTATTTCGCAAAGTTAAAGGAAATCACACAATTTCGAGGCATATTTGTGTGGATAATTGTATTATATCTTTAAAGCATCTTTCTAACCACATGCATTATATAACAAAGGGTTACAAACGCTTTTTACAGACCAACTCGCCCGATCCAAGGCAACGTGTACCTTTATGTACGTGTACATACATGTACCTCAACACAGACATTTCGGATATTCCAACGAAGGGCCGTAAACGTCCATTTGTCAAGAAAATTGAACGTTTTGTTGAAAATTGTATATAGCTGCTATAGCCAAATGTAAATATGACCACAAACATACGACATAATTTTCCATGCAGGTTTTCCATGGGCATAATGATTCCATATTCCCTAAAATTTGCTGTGGTGTTTTTAGAGTTTATGTACTTTAATGCTACTTTTCTGGCAACACTGTCTTTGTGATGCATGTTTATACAAATGGGAGTCATGTTTTTATACTTGTAGGTTGCTTTACTATATTTTGTCCTGGTATTTTGTCAATCAACATCATTGTTCAGCATGTAGAAAGTCATTAAACATTCAACGACCTATCCGACACCTAATGACGTCAGCATGACGAAAAACTTTGCCGTCTTCATATTAATGTTCTTCATATTAATGTTCGTCTTGTGAGTTTCAACGTCAATTTAGTTTCAGTCTCGATTTATGCTGTAGAGAAGAGTTCCGTTGAAGAAGATTGAGAAGAAGAACAAACAGAAGAGGTGATCGCTCAAGTATTGCGCTCAAACCTAAATAGAACAAAAACGAGAGGTGTTCGTGCATATTTTGCACGAAAACCTAGAAAAGAAAAGAAAAACAGAACAAAACCAAGAGGTATTCGTGCTTGTGTTACACGAACCCCCTAAAAACATAACAATTATAAGAGGTGTCCTTGCTTGTATTGCACGAACACCTACAAAACAGAACAGTATCAAGAGGTTTTCGTGAACGTAATGCACGAACACCTAATAACAATAGGTTTTTGGCCGTAAGCTGAACACCTATACAAAATATATAAAAAAAAACAGAACAAAAACAAGAGGTTAAAAGTATTACGTCTTGCACATCTGTCCAGTTTAACTTCTGTCTTTCTACTGATCTGACAAACAAGTTAAACTACATAGACCAAATTGCAACGATCCACATTTTTTCCCAATACTGTTGCAGTTCTTAACAAACGCTATACAGGATCTTGACTTCCGGTTCAAACCGGAAAATAACAATTTCAATATCTCAAACTATATTTCTGTTATTTTAGCATGATTTTGTATCGGGTTGTAGAACGTCAAATCTGCTCAAACCTTTGCACATAGATGGCAATATTTTGACTTTTACGTCTCGTCGAAAAAAGGCGATAAAGCGCTAGTTTAACCCTCTCAGTACCAACAGATACTTGCAACTTATGCAATGGAGACCAGGGAAATTTCATCGATATGACTACTTAGTTACCAAGAGTACTCTGGAAAGTTTTAAGTTACAGCGCCCTCACACGGCAGAATGGGGTTAGCCTCGGTCCTAGTCACAGAATGCAACGTGTACTTGTAAGCAACCAATGTTGACATTGAAGTATATGATGAAATTACTGTTTCCTTTGGCATATTGCCTTAGGTATTATGACCAATAAATACCAAATTGAGCAGTTTCAATGTGAAAGCTTAACATTTCTAAAGTTGCTGTTCATCCAATGCATGAAAATTATTTCCCTCGGAAAATTTGTTTCTGAAACCTAAATAAACAAAAGGTTTTAAGTGTCATTTCACGTAAATACTTGTACACGGTCAAATTTGTTTTTATTTTAAATACTTTGTGGGTAGATGATACAAATCCATGTATCAATGATCAAATCCATGTATAGCCCGTTGTCATGGTAACAGCTCATTTTGTGTCGAAACAAGTGTGACCCTGCAAATTGTTGCAAAAGAAATAAGTCTCGGCTTCGAAGTGCTGAAAACGGTTTGCCATGGTCTCAACATTGATACACAAGAATTGCATGGAGTGTAAGAGATCACACAACCTAAATCAGTAAGATGAAATTGTAGTGAAAAGAGTTTAACGAGGCCAGATTTGGTTCTTTTTTCCATTCATTATCTTAAAATCCAAGATTTGGGTCATCAAAAATTTCCGATCAGTGTGGGGTTATCCACAAGACTACAGAGTGCTTAAAACAAGTTGCCAGATTGACGGAAGTGTAATTTTTTAATGATATTAATTCAAACTAGGAGAAAAACTTCAAAATGCATTTTTTCTTGTTTTGGGAAAAAAGTCAACTTTGAAGGCAGTACTGTCACAACAGGATACAGTTGCCCAAGTTTTTCTTACCAGATATGAACAGACAAATGTTAGCCCTAATCACAACCGACAGGAAAATTTCCTGATTCCTGGCAAGTTGACATGTTAAGGGCCAAAAATAAGGTAAAAATGTTGATTTCGCAGATTCTAAAAACATGCTCTAATGCATGATCCAAAAATAGCATAAGGGTTAAATTTATAGCAATAATTTTTGTCTAAAGCAATGCCAGGTGATATACAAGGTTTTATGAAATAACTTTGCATTTTGGTAGGGTGGAGTTATAAATGTGAGCTAAAAGCCAGCTTTTCAGACCCCCAAATCGGCCTAAAATGCCCAAAACAAAAAATGAGCTGTTACCATGACAATGGGCTATATTTGGGTCATAAACAATTCTTGATCAATGTGGGGTTATCAACAAGCCTACAGAGTGCTTAAAAAGTCGCAGGATTGATGGAAGTGTACTTTATTAATGATATTAATTCAAACTAGGAGAAAAACTTCAGAATGTATTTTTTCTTGTTTTGGGGAAAAAGTCAACTTTTGAGGCAGTACTGTCACAACAGGATACAGTTGCCCAAGTTTTTCTCACCAGATATGAAAAGACTAATGTTAGCCCTGATCACAACCGAAAGGAAAATTTTCTGAAACCCCTGGCAAGTTGACATTTTGAGGGCCAGAAAAAGGGTAAAAATGTTGATTTCGCAATTTCTAAAAACATCCAAAAATAGCATAAGGGTAACATTTATAGCAATAATTTTGTTTTCTAAAGCAATGCCAAGGATGATACTTTGTGGTGATATAAAAGGTTTTATGAAATAATTTTGCATTTTGTGGTGGGGGGGGGGGGGCTTTTCAGGCCCGAAAATCGGCCTAAAATGCCCAAAACACAAAATGAGCTGTGACCATGACAACGGGCTATCTATGGATTTGAAACGTCGATTTTTTTTTTACTTGTATCATCCACCCACAAAGTATTTAAAATAAAAAAATAAAAAATAAAAAAAGTACAGTTCGAAGATTTGTATGGGGGAGAACGAACTGAATTATTCTGTGGCCCTGGTTTTTGCTGTAAATTGCACAGGCGGTCGCCGGATGTAAGACTCGGCTTCACGCCAGCCACACCTGAAATTCGGCTTCTTGGTCTTGGATGAACAGAATGCTGTCGATGTGGAGGCGATGGGCTCATCATCACTGTCTTCTTCCGACACATCATGTGGTGAATCATCGTCAGAGGACATGTCGGAACCGCTCTCGGCAAAGATTTCGTCCAAAATTTCAACATTTTCATCGGCCATGTCAGAATCTAGGACGGAGGGGACGCGGGCAGGTTTGAAAGTTGTCGGGGTGATGCACGCACGCGGGGCCTGCATGGGATTGAGGGCACAATTTACATTTTGAGAAATTACTGTTGGTGGGTGTGTCAGTGAGCCTACATGGTAAACAAGAGAGGAAATAGTTAGGCGCCATAAGGACTCGGTGGTCACGAAGTGGAATGCTTTTTTGAGCACATCTGGCTCGGCGGTACTGAAAGGGTTAATGACCCGCATCGACGACGCACGATAGTGAAAGAACACATTTACACATACGCAGCCGCTGTACCTGTACAGCAACATGTAGACCTACAGTACATTAGTTTAGTTTACGTTTGCATTGTATTCCATGTTGGAATACATTAACATTTATTGTAAAATACATTCAGAACTTCTGAACCACACATTGAATTTTTATCATCTTTACGTCATCAGAAAGGGCTCCAAAGATTTAACAACCGCAACACAGTGTGACCTCATTTAATCATAATTTCCGGTTCAATTCGAAAGTTCTGAATCAAAAGTTTGGTTTGTACAATCTATACATCATTGTAAAAAAGAAAAGAAAATTATTTGGAGCAACACACAAAATGTGACCCCATTTTACCTTAACTACCTATTCAAACTGGAAGTTGAAGTTTCATATTTGAAGTATTAATAACTCATATACCACACAATGTATTTTTTACAATGTATTGTTACATTAGAAAGACCTTTAAAATCTCAACAAGTGCTACCCCAAAATGTTACCCCATTTGACCTTGACTTCCTGCTGAAATCGGAAGTTGAAAGTTTTTTAACTCTTTGACCACACATTTGATTTTCTTAGTTTAAACATCATTGTTTCGGTCTTCAAAAAGTTAACAAACGCTACCAAAATATGTAAACCAATTTGACCTTAACTTCAGCACCGTAAGTTGATGTTTATCATTTGAAAAAAAATAATAACTTTTTAACCAAACATTGGAATTTTATAATTCATAAATCATCGTTATCAAAAGTTGAAGTTTTAAATTGGGAAACAATCAAACACCTGAATCAGACATTGGATTGCTAAGGTATAATGTCGTCACCAATTCATTCAATTGCAATTTGTTGGCATCACTCACGAACACCTTGTTTTTGTATTTAACAAAAACTGAATGTCTATTGTATGTTTTATTCTTTTTACTCATAATTGAGCTTGGTTCACGCTATGGACTACAGTAGTAAATGTAACCTTCGTGTTAGTTCGTGAAAACAAACAAATTCACTTTCGTGCAAAAGTTGCAATGAATGTTTAATTTAAGAAATAAAGCTATTGAAGCTTAGAAACTTCATGAAATTGTAGGCCTTGAAAATTGTTGTTTAAACATGTGAACTAAATTTATATAAATATACATATATTTGTTGTTGGAGTTGCACAAGGTGTCAGTTTGTGGCGTCCTTTACGTAATACTCAACTGCCTTGCCTTAAACTCAAAATTATAGTGTCATATAATGACAGTAAATATACAAATCGTATAGTCAAACGCAGAACTTGTGCTCGGCCATGTTTAGTGCTTTACTTCTGGTTCTTTCTTAATTTCACTGATTCAGTATGTGATGATGGAACATACGGTGGCAACTGTGTCCAGACTTGTCACTGTGCCGTCGATGTGTCATGTAATGGAACAACAGGTCAATGTTTGAATGGAAACTGTGCACTAGGATACACTGGAGAAAACTGCCAAGGTATGGAACATAACTTAAATTTATAATTTGAGAAATACAAAAGTAATACTTTATGATGACGTTTTACATGTCTCTCTTTCGGCCTTTCAGATTGTATCGCTGGCAAATTCGGTTTAGACTGTGCCCAGATTTGTCACTGTGCCGACGGGGTGTTATGTAATGGAACAACAGGTCGATGTAATGGAACCTGTGCAGCAGGATACATAGGAGATAACTGTCAATGTATGGAACACAACTGAAATTGATAATTTGAGAAATAAAAAATGTAAAACTCTATGTTGACGTCCTCCATGTCTCTATTTCTACTTTTCAGAATGTATCGCTGGCAAATTCGGTTTAACATGTGCCCAGAGTTGTCACTGTGCCGACGGGGTGTCGTGTAATGGAACAACAGGTCTGTGTACTAATGGACACTGTGCAGCAGGATACACAGGGAACAGCTGTCAAGGTATAAATGCAAGTCTGACTAAATAATTGTATACTCAGATGTAAAGATGTGCTTCAGTTAAACTAAAATATATTTTGCATTGCCACATAGAAGGTATTAGTTTCCATCGTATCAAATTGGTGTTGGCATTCTGCTCTCGATCACGAGACAGTTTGGGTCATAACTCTATATTAACGGAGAAGTCAATTGATACCAAAGTGTTTGCCTTTTTTAAAATATTATCAAGGGTCCCTCTAAATAAAGAATTGTTGATATTGGCTTCTACTGTTACCATGGCAACCGTTTTGTTTTTATTTATTTACCTATGTTTTTAGAGAATAATGAACTGTGTGTATAATTGGTATATACTTTTTAACATTTTTGATCATAAAAATGTACATTATTTTTTTATTTGTTTCTTTAATAAATCACTCCGTGACACCATCCAAAAAAATGCACACGCTTTTGATATTAGCGTGTATCACGTTTTTGTGGAGAACACAATCACTTTTAAATCGCCCAAACTATATAGAGGTAGACCCTTTTGACAAAAAATAATAAATTCGAGCAAAATATCCTTTGAGATTAGCCCACATGTTTCCCTTGTCAATCAACCTATTGTTGGAACAAAACCCTTTGTTTACACAACTCAGCAAGAACATCATAATTTCTTACATCTTCCCATAGGGTCTAACTATTCTGTGCAACACAATTCTACTCAGTTATCCAAATAAACAATCAGGGCAGTGCAACACCATTCTACTCAGTTATCCAAATAAACAACCAGGGCAGTGCAGCGTGCAGGAAGAAGCCATCTGAAAACCATTTTACCCAGTAGTGGCTTTACATAGCCTCAAGGCTAAGTTATTGCTGTAAAATTTGTATGGGAATTACGGGAGATCTGTCACTCAATCGTGGTATTTTTGTTAGTGAAAAAAAAAAAAAAACGATGACAACAAGACAATTGGCATGCACTTGGCTAGGTGTAGTTGGGAAACCTGGAAACAAATTCTCAATAAAAATAAAATTGGCGGAGTACTGACTGTTTAATTAAAAACGAACACTTGAAAAGTGTCCGATAGCATCATGCAAGTGAGCTTAAAGTATTGGTGACAATCTATAAGACCGCAACGCATTATTTGTATTCGAAAAGTTCGTCTAAAATATAAAAGAAAAACAAGACTAAAACAAAAAAAAACATCATTTTGAACATAAGAGTTTCTCTTTCTTGGATACATCAGTCACGTAATTTTCACAGTGCCCGTTTGGAACTCGAAAGTATGGCTTGTGGCCGTATATCTGACCGTGAAATCGGGTGAAAAACAGCGCCCCGAATGTCGAGTAACAGAAAGTACAAGCGATGTAAATTGTTTCACATTTTCATTGAAGAATTCGTGTATATTTTAACCAACATGGACACTAACAATAACAGGTGAGTTGAATAAAATAACCCAAATACATGTAAACAGCATGTAAATAGTTACATCAGATGTAAACTGCTGACAGTGACACCAGAAGAAATATCAAAACATTGCCGGTATAACGCAGAGGTTTAAAAAGTTATAGCTGTTAATCTTAGTCTCTGGTTAACGGAGATCCTGAGCGTGCATGTATTCTTGGTGTTGACGACAGGTGAGTAATGGTCAGCATACTGGGGGACCTTGAGGTCATAGCCTAAGAATGTGTGTGGTGTGATTACTTAAAAATGGGAGTGAGCCTTGAAATGCACAGATGATACGGGCCACTTGTTTACATTTATACAATTATTATGGAAATACTAACGTTAATGGAAATCATCCGTACACGGTATACTTTATGTTTGTGGGTTTACTTTGTAACTATGTTTCAGAACCATGTGCAGCAGGGACGTTCGGCGTGAACTGCGCAAAGACATGTCACTGCGCTAACGAGACGTTGTGTGATAGATATACAGGTCGATGCGATAACGGGCAATGTGCGCAAGGATATACTGGGGAAAACTGTCAAGGTATGATACAAAAATTAATAATAATCTATAAACATCAGTTTGATCTCCACCAACGAGTTATGTTAAATTGAACTTTGTCTCCAAAGTGCCACACATTCACTTTGAACGTAAAGTATCTCAAGTATTGCCACGCAGTTTAAAACTCTGCTGACATGATTGTATATGTCCATTGTCTTTACCACATCGTACACAGTGGTCAGCTCATATGGAATGATATCCTAAGCTGGAACATGCCATACGTCACGGGGCTGGGGGGGGGTATCAATCAACAGGGGTCAGTGATTTGGTTAGAAGGGGAAGGAAAACTCTGCCAGCATTCTTCATGTACCGAATCAACGTCAATTGTCAATAATAGATGAAACCAAGTTATCAAACTTAATTTATTGAGCAAACAAATAAGCTTAAGTTAACCCGGCACTACCTGGACATGTAAAGAACACACTTTTGTTTAAAAAACTTGTTTAGAAGAATGCAATACTAACCCTCTTAAACTATGGAAAAAGTTTGTCAGCACGTGCTGACATCGTACCACGGGGGCGCTGCAACCAAACAAGTCCCTCGCTGCATGGTTAAATTGAATTTCGGAAAATTTGTATTTGTTTTTTTAATCGTCAATTCAAGTAAAGTACCACAAGGGAAACTGACTGGGTAAATTCAAATGGTTTGGGGTTGAACAAAGAAAACATGACTAGATCGGGATTTGAACCAACGACCTCCGGATTAACGTACCGGCGCTCTACCAACTGAGCTATCTAGCCCTAAGTTGGCGGTCTCCCTATTTTGTCAATATCTTTGTTCGGGGTGCCAGTCAGAAGCCATGCAACAGTTAACTGCCGTGTAGCCAGGGATCACACCCAAGTTTACGATACAACCTGGGAAGCGGCAGCCACGGGATCACCTTGAGGGGATGCGACTTTTTAAATTTTAAATGTCAAGTAATGAACCACAAGGGAAACTGACTGGGTAAATTTCAAATGGTTTGGGGCTGAACAAAGAAAAATTGACTAGAGCGGGATTTGAACCAACGACCTCCGGATTAACGTACCGGCGCTCTACCAACTGAGCTATCTAGCCCTATGTTGGCGGTTTCCCTATTTCGTCAATATCTTTGTTCTGACTGGCACCCCGAACAAAGATATTGACAAAATAGGGAGACCGCCAACATAGGGCTAGATAGCTCAGTTGGTAGAGCGCCGGTACGTTAATCCGGAGGTCGTTGGTTCAAATCCCGCTCTAGTCAATTTTTCTTTGTTCAACCCCAAACTATTTTTTATATCAAAAGGTTTTACCTTTTACATTTAGGAGATTACAGAAAGCAGCTTTTCTATTTTGAGGATAGGTTAATATTCTGCATGCGTGTTTTTCTTCAACAGAGAAGTGTCTTCACTTTGAAAACAAACCATCGTGCAGTACGACTTGCACAGTAGGTATGTTACATTAATCTTATGGACCAGAAAGCAGGTTTCTCTCTAATTCACTCTTCCTCCCTGTGATCCGCTTATGGCAATCTCCTTTTGCTAAAATGTATATTGAAAAGAGCACAAATAAAGTAACCGATATTTGTAAATTGCATGTCTTAACAAATTAATAATTTCAACAAAATATTGTTTTAATTGATTTCAGCTCCAAACATGAAACCGCAACGTCTCAATGTATCTTCTTATTCTGGTGATGGTTTGTTCACTCACACATTGTCGTGGGAACCGGTAATTTGCCCAGCAAACGTCTTCAACATTGTGAACTACGTCTATACGATACTTGAGGGTCATGAGAGTGACGATGAACATGTTGCAGTCGAGGGTACAAGTGTCAACCTTAACTTGTATTATTATTGCACAAGTTATCAATTCAAAGTTGCTGTACAAACGAGTAAAGGCATCGGAAACTACAGTACGGTACCTTACACAACTAAATCAAAGGGTAATAAACTGTTCAAAAAAGTAGTTATACGTTATATTATAATTATAACGTGTGTTCTATTAACACCCTGCGAGCAGCCAGCTTATAATATTTACGCGCGTCCCCCAGGGTGCTCACGCGGTAGGCGTTTTATGTTTGGGTGTAAATAACTGTGTTTGGGGGCAAAAATCTTGTTCTAATGGTTTGAACAGATGAATCTAAGTTCACTGAACACACACACCAACAATTTTAACATACTGGCAATTGCATGGTTCACAACTGATTTGCCAAAGCATGTCGAAATCCACGATTTTGTCAAAAATAGTACACATGAATGCCGCCTTGGCTCCACCCACATTTGTGACAACTGGCCTACCCGGTGAATGACCTCTAGGGCAAAGTCGGTTCCGCCGCTTTGTTAAGGACTGTTCCGGGTTGGATGAAAATTAATTTCAGCGAAATTAAACACAAAAAAGTGTTGTAATTAACAACAATATAAAAAAGTGCCTACGGCGTGAGCACCTTCGCTGACCGCAGGGTTAAAGTGAGCTGAAGTTTGATCAAATTCAAGCAAATTTTGACATCGTATTTTTTAGTTTGATCCTCGTCCTCTTCTCTGATACGCTGAAAGTCAGAAACAGGCTCTATGAAAAAGTGATAATTTAATTTATGCCACCATATGTTTTGTTTTCCCCGACTTATTGTCGAGTCTAGTACTTGACAAACAGATGGGGGGAACATGGTGTTCAAAGTCAAACACTTTCTGTGCAAATTCAAACGATATTTTGTTAATTTATATTGAATGAAAGGGTTCTGTAGTACACCTATATTTCTACAATTTGCTACAAAGTGCTCAATTAGGGTATTGTATTACGCCTGTCACTCAAGTCTGTAATCAACACTGTTTCAACCAAGGGTTAACGAATAATATTAACGTAGTATATAAATGGCATGATGGTTGTTATGGTTTTCTGTGACCACTAACTCTACACCTAAAGAAAATATTCAAATAGGTACAGTAGGTTCTACATACTAGACCAGGGGTCCGGAGGCGACATTTGTGCATATCATATTTCTCCCGTTTTTCTTGAAGTTTCCGATCCCGTAACCCGTGTCCCCTGCATGAATCATAATCAACCTACACCATTCAATGGGATGCTATAAAACTATCAAAGCATTCTTTATCATTGCAGTGCAAATTATTTATTATATTACCAAAAAGCGGTTTGCCTAGTGTTTCATAATGCGCGAGGTTCTGGTATATTGTGTAAGCTCTAAATTAAAAGTAAGGTTGAGTATGTGTGCAACAGTATAACTGACGTCATCAATCCCGTAAATTAGAAAAGGTTACGAGCAATGCTGGACTTTCGAGAATTCAAACCTTCTCTAGGCCCTTTTTCTTCCTGTGCCATAAACAAAAGTGTTTAAATCATTATTTAGTCTTATTCAATCAAAGAAAATACTTCATGTTCAACGCATGTGCAGCTGTTTGAATAGGAGGTAAAAAACAACAACAGTTTAACAGACAGGGAGCACAAAAAGCAGAGAGTTGGTGCGTACCGGACGGAGACTAAAAAAACAAAAGAAAAGAAATACAAAAAACGAGCGCGTCGGTGATAATTAAACTTTTCGTTGAAACTCGTCATGTTAGGTTCATATTGTATGATAATTGACGATAGATTATTCATGTGTTTATTATCTACTAATCAAAATCCACACTTTTGTGCATGACCATTCAAAAGTTCCAGATGCTGTTACCACCATGACCATCAATCTCATACAACATGATCGACTGGGAGTGTTATGGAGCGCCCCTGGTTCGAACATCAATCCTTGCCCTGCCACTGACTACCTGGTGACCTATGAACTCATCAATCTGGAACAATGTCAAGAGGGTGACCATTCCGTTGTTTCACTGGTGACTACCGATACATCAGTCATTATGCAAGGATTGAAAGCATACTCTACGTACAGAGTCAACGTCACATCGAGAAATAGTGCTGGAAATGGAACATCGAAAACTGAATCGGAGATTACCGGTGAAGGAAGTAAGTTTTTGTGAGAGTGGAGGTTATTTGTAATAAAGGCATTATGACTGTTTATGTACCACTTATATGCACAACGAGTGGTCAAGTAGACAGCAGTTATTTTTGTTTGCCTTTGTTTTATGATAGAAACAAAATAACTGCATACTTCATTCACTTGTTTATAATTATTCAAAAACATTACATGTTTAAAACCTGGTGCTCCAGCCTCTCCATCTAGACCATGTAGATCTGATCAGAAAGGTATCACTGTCAGATTTTGGATCATTGTGGTTTACAGTGGCAGGCGTTCGATTTCAAAACAAATTTTTGTGAGTTGTTGAGCTTCATCCAACCCTTGTGACTATTAATCTTGAATAAGGATATGGAAAAGGATATATTTAATTTAATAACCCAATTTGGGGCTTGATAACTGCCACACGGCGTTTGTATCCCAAATATATGTATTTAGAACGTATTTTGTGTATATTTTTATCTACAATAATATATGATCGACAAGAAAGGAGTGACGTTTTAACTGTTTTAACTACCATAAACTACTGCCTTACAATAATTTACATTAGGCCCTCAAGCTGCGCCTACTTTTGATAGAAGTGGTGTGACTGAAAGTAGCATCAGCGTCACCTGGAACCCCATCCCATGTGGTAGCAGAGGAGGCACGATCACTGGCTACAGAGCAAATTTGTTTCTAGCAGGACAAAGCCAAAGTCCGCGGGATGTGGATGTAACAACAACGTCTGTACAGTTTGACGAATTGGCTCCGTGTACGTCATACACCGTCTCTGTAACTACACTTGGAACAAGAAGAGGCACATCATTTGAGCGAGGAGAGACCACAGAAACTATCGGTATGTACATAACATGTTTTGACCCTATCTGTACGAGCAGTACATATTTTGACAACATATTAATTTATCATCTGAATCTTAAATATAATTGAGTAACTATGTGAGAAGCTTTAAAATACAGACAGTTTCAAATGAAGCAGTCGCTACGTTAGGGAGGGAGAATACAAAACCGTTTAAATATCGTTTCAATAAAAATAAAATAAACCAAAAAACGAGCACGTCGGTGATAATTAAACTTTTCGTTGAAACTCGTCATGCTAGGTTCATATTATATGATAACTGACGATATATTATTCATGTGTTTATTATATATTAATCAAAATCCACACTTTTGTGCATGACCATTCAAAGTTCCAGATGCTGTTACCAGAATGAGCATCGATCGCATACAACATGATCGACTGAGAGTGTCATGGAGCGCTCCTGGTTCGAACATCAATCCTTGCCCTGCCACTGACTACCTGGTGGCCTATGAACTCATCAATCTGGAACAATGTCAAGAGGGTGACCATTCCGTTGTTTCACTGGTGACTACCGCTACTTCAGTCACTATACAAGGATTGAAAGCATACTCTACGTACGAAGTCAATGTTACATCGAGAAATAGTGCTGGAAATGGAACAACGAAAACTAAATCGGAGATTACCGGTGAAGGAAGTAAGTTTTTGTGAGAGTGGAGGTTATTTGTAATAAAGGCATTATGACTGTTTATGTAACACTTATATGCACAACGAGTGGTCAAATAGCCAGCAGTTATTTTTATTTGTTTGTGCCTTTGTTTTATTATAGAAAAAGCTTACTGCATACTCCTTTCAATTTCCTATAATTATTCAAAAAACATTACATGTTTAAAACCTGGTGCTCCAGCCTCTCCATGTGAACCATGTAGATCTGATCAGAAAAGTATCACTGTCAGATTTTGGATCATTGTGGTTTACAGTGCCATGCGTTCGATTTTAATACAAATTTTTGTGAGTTGTTGAGCTTCATCCAACCCTTTAGACTAATAATCTTGAATAAGGATATGGAAAAGGAGACATTTAATTTAATAACCCAATTTGGGGCTTGATAACTGCCACACGGCGTTTGTATCCCAAATATATGTATTTATAACGTATTTTGTGTATATGTTTATCTACAATAATATATGATCGACAAGAAAGGAATGACATTTTAACTGCTTTAACTACCATAAACTACTGCCTTACAATAACTTACATTAGGCCCTCAAGCTGTGCCTACTTTTGAAAGAAGTGATGTGACTGAAAGTAGCATCAGCATCACCTGGAACCCCATCCCATGTGGTAGCAGAGGAGGCACGGTCACTGGCTACAGAACAAAGTTGTTCCTAGCAGGACAAACCCGAAGTCTAAGGCATGTGGACGTAACAACAACGTTTGCACATTTTGACCAATTGTCTTCGTGTACATTATACACCGTCTCTGTAACTACACTCGGAACAAGAAGAGGCACATCATTTGAGCGAGGAGAGACCACAGATATTATCGGTATGGACAAAGCACATTGTGACCATAGATTAGTTAACCATTTGAATCTTAAACTTTACTATCTTGAATAACTATGTGAGAAGCTTTAAAACACCATACATAAATACATCGGAGAGTTTATCCATTCTGACTGCTGGAGAGCGTGTCACGTGGGCGGTTATAAACGGATGATAATGCACGGCTAGAAGCGTTTAAACACACCTGTGGCGCTCAAGGTTTTACGCAGGCGCTAATTTACGCGAAACGCAATCAACACATACTGCGTGTACTGGTATTCAGTCTTAATACCATAGATATAGAATATAATACCTAGATCGGCCGCGCGTACATACGCGCCATAAGCCGTACACAAAAATTCCTGGTTCTTCATGGACACGCTTAAAAGTCACGTGCTGGTGGTAACGCACTGAAGATGAACATGGAGAATAGTCCTTAAACACACGGTGGGCTATATTATTTGACAGGTTTGTGGCACAATTTAAAGACCAATTTCTTGGATAAATGACAAAAAGCAAGATTCATAAACTCAACATAAGCACAAAGGTGTAGTAAAACACGGGCTAGTCATTTATTTTTCACCGGTAGTAGCATAAAAACACTGCAGTATGCACGTAGACCGTGCATAATTTGAATTATACAATTAAAGAAAACAAAGTAATTACGTATTATTATATCAGTTTGGAGGGTAATTAGGCCTGCGCTAAACGTTGCTCTAGAAATGGGTTCATGCTTGTGAACGAGTATAAGTAACAAGTCTTGCACTAGCAGAGTTTTGAAACCGTTGAAGCTTAACAAGAAGAGAGTCGGGTAACCCATAAAACAGACCATTAAAGTTATAATGTAAAATCTAGAGAGCTCGAGTTGCACTACGATTTCCGGTGTTTTGGGTTTTTAACTTTTTAACGTTGGCTGAATAAATAATTTAAATCTAATCTAATCTAATCTAATAATTTATTCATATGCGCAAGTTTCATAAAAAAAAAATATATGTACAGATGCGCATTACAATAGTAAAAAGTACAGATGTTAACAATTGTTTCAGAATATTTAAAAATTGAATATACACTGAAAAATACAATAACAGTAGTAACAAACTATCAACAGAAATGATACATCAGTCAGCCAAGGGCCATTAAAACTAGCATAAAGCCTGCCGAAATAAGATCAATCGAGGCTATGCACCTCCTGAAACGTCGTCAGACAGAATTGTCGGACACACAATGATGCGAACAGAAAAAACCCAGCGGATGTCGCCGATAGAGTTTTGAAGATAATGACAAAGAAAGTTCCCCTCCCCAATTTGAGTTGATACCATTAAATCTGGTAATATCTAAATGATTTGTCTTCAAATCCTGCTCCATCATTTTACGCTGCAAAGCCGGTCTTGTGCAGTGGGACTCCATTTTCTACCATTCGGGAGCATCCTTTTTATTCGATGAACCCACTCGCGCATCAGTTTTGAGTCTTCATGGGGGAATCTGGAGTGAAATAACAATTGTAAGCATTAAACAAAACAATGTAGGCCTACGTATCACTTGAGAGGAGTTTAATTATACAACGACTACACAAATTAAAATCACAACCACTACCCAATAATACTATCGCAACGTATAAACCCATCCATTACCGTGCAATAAACACTCTATAGCCTAGAGTAGTATTAATAGACCCAAAGTCCCAGTGAATATCATCATTACAGCATACGATGGAGGAAAGAAAAGAGTAAACCTGATAAATAACCGAAATGGAGTTCATACACATCAATGGTGATGGTAATTAGCTATTAGTAATTGCTAAAATTTTAAAAATTCAATAAACATGTAGGCCTACTTTATACTTACCTATGGTATGTCAGCTTACGATGGTCTCCGGGCCCCTTTCTCTTTTCTCTGCTGAGACATACGGCTGCAGAGCAAATTGCAACCATCCTTTAGCCTTAAAAGGCCTAATTACACTAAATTGTATGAATAATTCGGCTGGAGGAAAGTCACGAAATTAAACCAAAACGATTTTTTTGCTATACTATAACACCACTTTAAACGTAAACGCGTTCGTCACGTCTAGTGCGCGTTCAATGTTTTGACCACCAGCACGTGACCGCTTGGTACCAATGGCTGCGCCCATGCCAGAACCCGCGCATGTACGCGCGGCCGATCTAGGTATTATAATTATTATATATCTATGTATAAATACATGTTAGTGTTATGACGCGCGCGTACGCACAACTGTTGAGCGTGGCTTGTATCCTTTGCGAAACAAGGCTCGAGGACGTGACAGGAAATGAAAGTTAACAGAAAAGTTGAGATTTTTCCCAAAATATTACGCTTTTTAACAAAAAGGGCATTTATGAATGGGAATAAAAGAATAGTGACTTGGTCTTAACCGGCTGTTTAAAACCTTGCAGGACCGTGGCCGTGTGATAAAGGACCTCGCCTTCGGCTCGGTCCTTCATCACACTGCCACAACCCTGCCGATTTTAAACGGCCGGTTAAGACCGCGTCACTACCCTTTTATTCCCTTATTAGAGACAATTGAGGCAGTAGCTCGTATGGGACGGAGTAAACAAAACCGTTTAAATATGGTTTCATTAAAAAGGAAATAAATCAAAAAACGGGCAGGTCATTAATAAATAAAAATGCACTAGAAATGAGTCAGGATCCACCGGACCAAGATTCGGGTCAATTCTGAACTTGAAGTTGTTTACAGTATAACGTAAAACCACATCCCACCTTCCTTAATAACCTAGTTCCAGGAAGAGTGACCATGCTACAGGCAAACCAAACACCAGACGCAACCCAAATACGTGTTACGTGGCAGAGCCCGACTGCCAACAACTGTCCAGTCTCTAACTACACGGTGGAATACAAACTCATCAACAGGTAAGAATTTTACGATCTCTAAAACAAGCCCCAAACTGAAATATTTCGCATCAAACCTTGAATAGTTAGAAATATGCATTTGTTTGTTTTATTTTTAGATGTGGAAATTGTCCAACGATTAAGTCATTTAGGGTAGATTCAATTGCGGACATGAAAAGAGAAAACAAAAATAAGAAAATAAGTTGCTTTTAAATATCTAACCTCACTGAAGTTACGTCTTATTTCCACGTCCTCGGTAATATCGTTTTGCCATATGTTTTTATTTTAATTTTAACGAAAATTGAAATGTTATATAATTTCAAAGCGATGGTCAGCCGACCATCGTTTGACAGAACTCTTTATCTGGGCTCCTCTTGAATGCCAGAAGCATCCGTAACAAACAGCACAACCTACTAGCGTTCCTTGAACTCCATCCCATTGATATTGTTTATGTCACTGAGACATGGATGTCAGCTAATGACACTGACTTAATATCTTCTTGTTTGTCTGGATATTCTTCTTTTCGGCATGATCGAGACAGTCATGGTGGTGTTATTATGGCCATCGTCAATGATACTCTACTCCCAATTCATCTGAAGATCTTTGACCCTGTAGACATTGAAATCATATGGCTATATATGACCATCAAAAGCTCCAAATGGCTAGTTGGAATCATCTACATGCCTCCAAACTCTGTCATAACTTTCTTCAACAAATTACAAGACACATGTGATGCTATTCAACCGGAACTTCATAACTTTGAAGGCTGTATTCTGACGGGAGATTTTAAAACTGGCAAACGGAGTCTACTTCCTTAGTAAGTCTTCAAGAAATAACTGACTCCATGAGTCTTGAACAGTTAGTTCAGGATGTAACTCGCCCTTCAAACAACTCCTCCCTGGATGGAACCACAATCGACCTTATCTTTACTAATCGACAAGAGAAATTCACTAACGTTACGTCTTTTGCTAACCCAGTTAGTAGCGATCACCACGCAGTATACTTCACTTTTTGTGCAGCTCAAGCTTCACCACATCCAAATGTTGTTCGTTCTTTTCTTCAGTACAAGAAAGCTGACTTTGATCATCTACAGCAACTGTTACATCTTGCACCGTGGTCTGCATTCTTGGATGATGAGGATCCTAATGCCTCTTGGGAAGGATTTAATGACATCCTTGATGCAGCTGTTCGAGATAGCATCCCACGGTCGAATTGTCATCGCAAATCATCCCCTTGGATAAGTGCAAAACTTTAAAAACTCATCTCACTAAAACACACTCTGTTTACCAAAGCAAAAAGAGTAAACTCTCCATCTACCTGGCTTCACTACAAACAAATAATGAACAAAGTGAAGAACTTGACAAAATCGTCATATTGGAAATATGTCAATCATTTATTTGCTGCATCTGACAACAAGCGAAGCTTTTGGCGCTTTGTTCGTGATCAAAGAAAGTCCAAATGCCCTGCTGCTTTCCAGTCTGCTGGTAGTCTCATCCATAAGCCAGGTGAAATCGCCCAAGCCTTCAATGACTTTTTCACCTCTGTCCATTCTCCAGCTGCAATGTGCCCAGAGACTGCTCCGTCATGTTCCCTACCAATACCTGAGATGCCTGAATTTAAAGTTACCTTTGAATGGTTGACAAAGGCTTTATCCTCGTTGTCATCTCACAAGGCACCTGGTCCAGACTCAATCTCAACATCAATTCTTCAAGCTGCAAAAAAACTCC
Organism: Pycnopodia helianthoides; assembly: GCA_032158295.1. Lineage (NCBI taxonomy): Eukaryota > Metazoa > Echinodermata > Asteroidea > Forcipulatida > Asteriidae > Pycnopodia > Pycnopodia helianthoides. Next base: position 38,528 of record JASTWB010000036.1, read on the forward strand.
ACTTGTTCCACCGCTTCTGCGACTGATGAATTCATCTCTTGGTAAAGGATCTGTTCCTAAGAATTGGAAACTCTCTCAAATCGACCCTGTGTTCAAAGCCGGCAGTCGCAACTGCATTATTAACTATCGACCTGTTGCTTTAACATCAGTAGTTGGCAAGGTGCTAGCAAAAGCTATAGCCGAGAACATTATTAAGCATGTAAACTCATATGTCTGGGTAATGATAAACAACATGGTTTCACAGCTAAGAAATCATGTGTTACCCAACTCATCAATGCAACCCTATGACTGGGCAACTATTCTGGATAAGCCACACCCACCTCGACTTGACATCATCTTCCTTGACTTCAGCAAGGCTTTCGACCTCATGCCTCACCACATTCTTCTCAATAAATTGGCTTATAACTTTAGCATTCGTGGCCCCACATGGATCTGGCTGAAATCATTTCTCACTGATCGACAGCAGCGAGTTACATACCGTGGAAGCGTCTCTTCTTGGGCACCAGTCTCATCTGGAGTTCCCCAGGGAAGTGTCCTTGGTCCGCTTCTCTTCAACCTCTTTATAAGTATATATCTGCAACTTCTCTACTTTTTGCTGACGACACCCTCATTTACAAGCCAATCAAATCTCCCGCTGATGAACATGCTCTACAGTCTGACCTTACAACGCTCAGTCAATGGAGCATAGCTAATGGTATGAAGATCAACAAAGAAAAATCCAAAGTGATGCATTTGTCTCGCTGCAAGATACCCAAGGACGAGCATCTTCCACATTACACACTGCAAGGTAATGCCCTTGGTGTTGTTTCTTTGTATAAGTACCTTGGGATAACTGTTAATAACAAGCTAAATTGGAATGATCATGTAAATTTGGTTGTGTCCAAAGCAAACAAAACTCTTGGTTTCATATGGCAGATTGCTGGGGGTCATCCTCACATGCCCTCAGGTGCCTTTATATTATTGCCTTAGTTCTGCCTGTCTTGCAGTATGGGTTACCTGCCTGGTACCCATACACTGCCACATTATCAGCAAAGTTGGAAGGTGTGCAACGCAGGGCAAGCAGAATGTGCTTGAAGCAACAGCGAAGAGAAATGCCTTATAAGGAACGTTTAAGAACACTCAACTGGATGAGCCTTGCTAACAGGAGACAACAGCACATCATCATTTTCACCATTAAATCTGTGTTTGGACTTATTGACTGCGATGCCATCAAGTGTAACACAAACATCAACACCCGCCATTTAGACTTGACCACCTTTCACCATCACTATGCCAGAACTTAAGCTCTCAAGTACACACCAATTCATTCATTTCCTCGGTTATGGAGCAACTTGCCTTCACACATAAAAGACTCACTTATTCTGGACACTTTGAATGTTTTTTGTAAGAAACTATCTGCTTACTATTACAATCTAGATGCTAATTAGATTTTTTTTTTTTGTAAGACTTGTTCATCTCCTACAGTATTCTTCAACCATCCATTTGTTTTGATAAACACCATGAGTTCCCATTTCCTTTCATTACATTCATTCAACTCATTTATTCAATGTTGTTTTTGTTGTTGTTAATCCTTCTGTTCATTTATTTTCGACTGATTGATTCATTTTGTTTGTTTCATTGTTTTCTGGATTTCTTCATCTATTCATTCATCTATTTATTTATATACATGTTTTTCTTTACCCCTTAGCTTGTTAAAATTAGTTGTTTTTTTATTATGTACAACATTTGTATCGTTTCTATTTGTTTATTTATCTTTATTTTTCATTGTATTTGTTTTAAATAATTTAAACAAAATATTGTTTGTCTCTTTTCAAATATTCTTACTTTTATTCAAAGTTAATTTATTTAGTTTATCACATAGTGTTTTGTGTATTTACATATTCTATAATTATTTAATTTATCTCTTCATATATAAATATTGTTTATTAGTGTATTGTCTCCTTATGTGACTGGGTCAACAGGCTTTCGAGCTACAGTGTCTAAGTATGCTTTTGTTGATCCTGGCCATTACATTAAGGTTATTTTGTAGACTTCATGTGCTTTTATTTTTGTTGTTTTGCTAATATTTACTTATTGCTTTTATTTACTTAAATACTGATTTATTTATTTGTTTATTCATTTTGTTACTTAGTGACTGTTTGTGTGTATTTATTGCCAAATAAAGAATAAGAATAAGAATAAGGTCTGTCTGATAGCAAAATATTGTTTTCATTTGTTCTCGTTTTTCGGCAATCAGGGACGCACAAATGTAAACAGGTCGGTGGAACAAAATTTAAAACCTATTTCCTTTCTCGAAAAATATAACCGTTATCACTGATGAAAAATACAAATCAGATTAGCCCATTCCATTGCGTTTATCAACAGTTCAACAGTTGAGAGGAGCAACTCGGAAAAATTACTCCCAACTGTTTTTTTTCAGCCACCACACTACATGGTTTTCCATAATGTAATCCATTGTAAAAGCCATACGCAACAAATGTAATTAATCTGCTTACTAAATTGAATTAAAGTACTTATAGACCTGAACAATGGAATACCACACAAATATTTCTATGTCAAACAGTTGCAAGCCTAATAAAAATAGCAAATTCACTTATTTGTGTATAAAAAACAAATAAATTAAAAGTCACTATTACTGCAGCTGAAGTACACGTACTTCCTAACCCTAACCCTGTATGATTCTGTTTGAACCTGTCCCCGGAGGATTAAAACTAGTGTCTTTCCATAAAAGGGACCAGTGTAACAGTGAAGTTTCCCTAAATCGTAAGCAGTGGCTCGATGGCTCTCAGTCCCCAACAACCATGACTGGATTATACCCTCACTCTACATATCGTGTATACGTCACACCTTCTAACAGTGCAGGAGCAGGGATAGAGGCATCGGTGACAGTCATAACCAACGATACTGGTAGGTGTAGGTTTGCAACATTTGATTATAATGAGGTTTTGGGTTAATGGAGCTTCAACCCTTAAAGGCAGAATCCATTTTTCTTTCGTTGAAGAAATGAACTAGTAAGTAAGAAAGATGACTTTTAAAAGAGGTCAATAGCATTAACAGTAAAACTCGGCTTCCCAGGAAGAACATTTTTTTTAAAGATCCACTGCAGCTTTTTTTCAACTCAATGTGGTTTACATGTACAATAAAGCGATAGGCATGGAAACACGGGTGATAGTACGGAGGGGCACGTAAATAAGTACAGTTGGGGTTACAGCGCCTTTTCAGTTGCGGCCCCAATGATCTTGAACAGTCTTCAATACTAAATCTGCCAATCACCTTCTGTACGGACTTTCGATACGTCATATATTATGTTACGATTAATTGATTGGCGGATTGATTCATTGGTTGATTGATTGAAAGAAGCAAAGCTTGTAAAATTGTATAGGGCACCTGTGCATGCCTGTGCTCCTGTGAAACCAGGGAATATTTTAATAAGGTACCGTGTGTAAGTAAATTTATCAACAAGTATCGTGAGGGTCATGAAAGAACGTCAAACCGGTTTCGTTTCAACGCATATGGTGCTAAACAAGAATAGTTACCTAACACAAATCACTGACACTAAACGGCAGTAAACAAACATAATGACAAGTCAGCAAAGTACATTCATGAAACAGGCGGGAACTGAATAATTATGTCAATAATGTTACAGTAATGGCTGCATTTAAGGAGTCACTTTACCTTGGATTGGGCAATTTGGGCTCTAAAAAAACGTTTGTTATGAAATGAATATGGTTGGGACGATGTTTTACAATGTCTATTGTAGGGAAGATGTTTTATAATGGGAATTTATTGATCCACACAAATAACTAACACGGTCCGCCATTTTGTGGAGTGGAAAATTTGGTACCTGAAAATGGCGGAGTGTGTTAGTTCTTAAGCGCTTTCTACCAAATCGTCCAATCCAGGGCAACGTGTCCCTTGAATGTATTGGTGGCACTTTCGAACGACGTTCTGAAGCTTTTCGTAAACTGTTTTACGTTTGTTGCAAGAATACAGTCAAACGTAAAAAAAATGTCCAATAATTGTAACTTCCCAACGTTCTAGAAAGGGCATGTTGCTAGAGAAACCAAACCTGATAATGTATTTTCTATTTACTTAATTTTTTGTCATTTAGCACCTACTGGTCCTCCTAGTGATTTGCAGTCTACCGATGTTACCAACCAAACCATGACTTTCTCATGGGAGCAACCAGTGTGTGGTCAGCGTAACGGCATCATAACCCAGTATCATTACAAGCTTAATAGCAGTGACGATAGAATACTAAGAGAAAATACGATCTCAGATACACGGGTAGAATTCACGGACCTTGTTCCCTTTACGTTATACACACTGTCAGTGTCTGCGGAAAATCATTTCAATTCAGGACCAGTTGCTTCAAATACAACTCTAACAGAAGAAGGAAGTAAGTAATACAAAAGTATTTGATTTATTCCTTTAAAAAGAGCTTATTTCTACAGGCATATGTGCATCAGACGATTACAATCATTGATAATCTTATTTCAAGTAACCACAATTAGGGTCGTAAAACATAAATACAAATATTCCTTTTCTGCGTTGAGCCAATAGCCAATGTACGAAGCCCAGGAAGCAACAGCGTTAAACAAAAAGAAAACCAAACTAATACCCATACAAGATTTAAGCAATTCGTTCTACACGTTCTGCTCGATGAGTTTTAATAAACGACGAGCGGATTGCAGCGCTTTGCGCGGCATTCGCTAGATTGGCACGATTCTTGCGTATATTGTTGCAATAATTTTAATGTGGGGTAATGAGTCACAAGAGGGGGTATCCAGGGGTCATAACTTCGAATTACATAAATATATTGTTCCTGTGTTCACTCATCACGTGAATAAAACAATGTTTGGCCATACATAAAAATATTATATATACGTAGCAGACCACAACGTTTTAGAGAGGAGCAGGTGGAAGATGCGATGTGAATAAGTCGGTTGAAATCATTTATGACACAATATATTATGATAATTAGACCTTCATGTCAAGGGTCACTGCTGGCCAAAGTGGAAAAGCTATATGTCAATAAGTTTTTTTTATTTACCGGAGATTTTAACGGTTTTTATTGGTCAAATTACTTGGGTCTGATCTTATTTCATTATACGGTGAATTGTAGCATTACAACTGTTACAGAGGTGCTGGACTGAGCTCGTCAAAATGATGATAACAATAATAATATTTAAAAATATAATTATTCTTGAGTATTTGACGAAAAAGACTATGTATTCAGTTTATGGATACAAGTTGTAAATATATAGTTGTATATATATATATATATTCGGTTTGCGGTAACAACATGTGTATAAATATCTACTTTGCTGTGTAGATTTGTTCTTTAGAGAACTTGTCTTGCTATTTATTCTACTACCGCGGAGTAGATTTTCGGAATTCGGGAGACTTCTCAGTCGGGAGACTGACGATGACTAGAGCAAGCTAGTCGAAACGTTGAGACCAAAAGAACTCACACCGCGGCGGTGCAGTTAATTACGAGAAGTCCCCCGATCCACAAAGCTAAAGTAGTAGTCCAGGCCGATTTCCTACCTCCCGCCCAGGTAGTAGTTAATAAGCAGGACAGTTCTTTTCAGAACTAAGAAGTCTCCCGAATTCCGAAAATCTACTCCGCGGTAGTAGAATAAATAGCATTACAAGTCCTCTAAAGAACAAATCTACACAGCAAAATAGATATTTATACACATGGTGTTACCGCAACAAACCGAATATATATATTGATACCTCACCATGCAATGCCTCAAAACCTATATAAGTTGTAAATAATGATGAAAAATCGAACGTTTTACGGCGCATCAGCGTGGGGAGCTAGCGGGTAAACCTTGGGTGCCGTAGCATGAACTCTGAGCCTGTGGAGGGGTAGGGATCCAGACCTTTAATTACGTTTTGTTTTACGAGGGTTTTAGTGTGCTGCAGAAGAGAAAAAATCGCCGGCGGGACGACAATAAATAGCTGCACGTTGTCCACCGAATACAAGTTTGTGTCGATCGGACTGTGTTTCTGTCGGTTTTTTAATTACACGTGAATTTGTGCTTGATGATTATGAAGACTAAATCCGCATGCCTCGCCATTGTTACAATTACTTACATAAACAGAGCAGCAGTCAACTTACAACAATGTCGAGTAAACTTGACGGTGGCAACGGCTGGAAAAGCGTATACGCCAACCTTTGACCCCGTTTTTTTTCTTGAAGATTTTTCTTTTACAACAACCATCTAAAAAAAAAATTATGTGATTCCACATCACTCAATTAGGTAAACAGTAAGCCGGTGTGTCCCTTTAAAACACTGTCACGTAAATTTGACCGTTGCAATGGCTGGAAAAGCTTATACGCTGACCTTTGACCGCGTTTTCTAAATTTTTCGTTAATTACGTGACATTTTGATAATTTTGTTTACAACATCCATCGGAATATTGTTTGTGATTCCACATCACTAAATTAGGTAAACAGTAAGCCGGTGTGTCCCTTTAAGTCCTGCAAGAAACAACCCATCAAACATCAACAAATCGGACGGTTCGTGAGATACAGCCAATCAAACATTTCATTACACAGTGAGTTTCGGTGATCGTTTTTGCTATCTGGCACCCTCCTCGACCCCACGATTTACAGAGTATAACACATTACCAAGTCACCTTACCAAAAGGGCGTGGGTCAGAAGGCAAATGGGAATATTTGAAACAATCCGGAGTCTGTCTGAAACAGCCAATGAAACACTCCGGAACACGGCAGTTCGGGTGTCTATTTACCGCATCTGGCCCCTTGGCGCACAGGGTGACCGCACCAAAGGTAGAAGAAAAGTTGGCTTACCAAAAACCCGAGGTGGCGGAACTTCTAATCCAAAACTTGGTGCGTATCAAATAAAAAAAAAAACTAGAAATCAAGTGTTCGTAAAAACGAACACAGAGGTGTTTCGGCCTTAGGTGGAACACAAAGAAAAAATATCATGTTTTCATAGAGGAAATCACATGTCATATCCAACGTACATTCTAAAAGTTTACATCAAACTTATGATTCTACTCAAAGAAAACCACATCTTAATTCCAAACCACGCTTTAGAACTCTTACAATCATTTTTTTCATTTGAACTTCCTGTTTGGACTGAAGGAAATGTCAAATTGGGGTCATACTTTCGAATAAATGTCAAATGTGTATTAAGTTACCAGACAGCACAAAAATTATAACCTTAAGACATGTGGTTCAGGAGATAAGATTTGTATACTTTGAACTTCCTGTTTGGACCGGAAGGAAAGGTCAAAGTGGGATCATGCTTTTGAATAAAATGTCACGAGTGTTGTAAGCTACAAGAGAGTACAAACATTACTATTTTATGACATGTGGTTAAGTTGATGTTTTTAAAGTTTTGAGCTTCCTGTTTGGACCCGAAGTGAAGGTCAAAGTGAGGTCATCTATTTGAATAAAATGTCGCTATCGATGTAAGCTACAAACAATAAAAAAACTCTACGACTGTGTGACTTGTGGTTCAGGAGATATGATTATTTGAATTTTTGAGCTTCCTGTTTGGACTGGAAGTGAAGGTCAAAGTGAGGTCATCTATTTGAACAAAATCTTACAAGTGTTGTGAGTTACAAGACAGTACAAACATTACTATTTTATGACATGTGGTTAAGTTGATGTTTTTAAAGTTTTGAGCTTCCTGTTTGGACCCGAAGTGAAGGTCAAAGTGAGGTCATCTATTTGAATAAAATGTCGCTATCGATGTAAGCTACAAACAATAAAAAACTCTACGACTGTGTGACTTGTGGTTCAGGAGATATGATTATTTGAATTTTTGAGCTTCCTGTTTGGACTGGAAGTGAAGGTCAAAGTGAGGTCATCTATTTGAACAAAATCTTACAAGTGTTGTGAGTTACAAGACAGTACAAACATTACGACTTTATGACATGTGGTTCAGGAGATATGATTTTTTTAAGTAATAAGTTTGAATTACTGTAACTTGACACCTGGTGACGTCATGATGACAAAAATGTGTTTTTAATATTAATAAATTTTATAAGGTACATTATGGTATGTCACTTATCCTAATCAAATGCCTTTAAAAAAAAACTTAACTAACCAAGGAATGACATATGTTAGTCATGCACAAAGAAGATAAGGTTTTTTGAATAATTAAATTGAAATTGATTTAAGTTCAAATGAGTTGAATTTACGTCGAGCAAATTCCCCAAAACATTCATTTTAACTTATAAGCTTCCGTACTCAATTAATTTTGTTTTTTTAATTGCCCTTTTACGCTTCTGTAGTTTTCCCCAAGAGATATCTATCTGTGAAATAAATTATTTAACGGTAATGTTGTATAGCGCCCTCTTTTGTAAAAACATTTCCGAATGGGCTGACACGGGCCGACTTGGCATTCCTTACATCGGGATTGGTCAAGTCGACTCGTAACCGAGAGACGACCAGAAAAACTTGAATATCGTCAACAAAAGGCAAAAAACACACGATCAAACTACTATTTATTGGGAAATGGTGCCATTAAAGACTTATTTCTAGGTTTGGGTTTTCATTTGCTTGTGAATTAGAAATTACGTGAATTCCGTTCAGGTCGCAGGCTATTTAACGTGTACAAATGGAGTCGCACGCCAGGTCGCCATTAAAAATGTCTAGATTGTCGGCTCGCCACAAATTTAAAAACGTCAATAAAACATGTAAGACTGACGTAATGGTGACGTCAAGTTTAACATGAACTAAGTTGTACCGATCGAACATTGTTAAGTATAAGATTATTCCATAACAAAATTCATGTACAAACCCTATGAAAAATGGGGAAAATAATAATAATAATAATAAACTAGACCTTAGGTGTTTGTGAACAAACACAGAGCTGTTCCATGTTGTTGTAATTTGATTAAGCGCTCTGTATCAGGCTAGCAAACATTACAAAGATTATGACTTTGTGACATGTGGTTCAGGAGATATGATTTTTGATATTTGAACTTCCTGTTTGGACCGGGAGGAAAGGTCAACAAGGGGTCATGGTAACCGGAGTTCAATCTTCAATGCTCAAAGGGTCTAGAACTGAAAAGAAATTGAAAATCAGTTGTGTAGTTCTTGATATGTTGTCCAACTTCTGGTTGACCCGGAAGTAAAGGTCAACATGGGGTCACGGTAACCCAAGTTCAATCTTCAATGCTCAAAGGGTCTAGAACTGAAAAGAAATTGAAAATCAGGTGTTGACTTCTTTAGAAATGGTCACATTTCCGGTTGACCCGGAAGTAAAGGTCAACAAGGGGTCACAGTAACAACAAGTAAATTTTTAATGATCAAAGGATCTCAGACTGAAAAGAAATTGAAAATCGGTTGTGTAGATCTTGAGATATGGTCCCACTTCCGGTTGACCCGAAGTAAAGGTCAACATGGGGTCACGGTAACCCAAATTCAATCTGTAATGCTCAAAGGGTCTATAACTAAAAACAAAAACATTGTAAACCGGTTGTGTAGTTCTTGAGTTGTGGTCCAACTTCCGGTAGACCCGGAACTAAAGGTCAACATTGGGTCAAGGTAACCGAAGTTTAATCTTTAATGCTCAAAGGATCTAAAACTGAAAAGAAATTGAAAATTGGTTGTGTACTTCTTGAGATATATTCCCACTTCCCGTTCACCCGGAAGTAAAGATCAACATGAGAACACGGTAACCCATGGTTAATTTCGAATGCCCAAGGGGTCTATAACTGAAAAAAGTTTGAAAATCGGCTGTGTACTTTTTGAGATATGGTACTGCAAACATAACCAATTAAAGCTTTTAATTACTGTAATTTGACACCTGATGACGTCACAGTATCAAAAATGTGTTTTTCTTACTAATAAATTGTATAAGGTACAAGATAGTTTTTTACTTATCTTAATCAAATGCCTTTAAAAAATCACAGCAACTTTACATATCATATGTTGGTCACGCAAAACCAATGGGGTGCGTACAAACCAATCGGTCCACCTTCGGTTAGGAATAAACAGCGGCACAATCTTCGACGCATTGCCGTGATTGCGCAATACAGAGTTTGTTTCATGGGTTAGATTTACCAATCTTAAATCGTTAACTATCATGAAACTACATTGTATTTGATTAATTTTAGCGGCCCGGAGTAACTCTTAGTAAAAGCATTTGTGTTTTAAACTTGATTTGTGTATTATAATTATTAAAATGTAACTTATTCTGAAAGTTGTGTTTTAGACATTATTTTTTAGAGCCATTTGTTTTGTACACAGATAGAAAACGTGCAAAAAGTGACGTCATGATGACGTGATGGTGACTGTTAGGCAAAAATTGTCATCTACAATACAAGACAAAAAAAAAGTTTGAGGATAGGATGTATACTTCTTGAGATATGATTGACAGAAGATTGACTAATCAAATATTCACACTGCTGTCACGTGACTAATTAATTAAGCATCTTAATCTAATTACATCTAAACTTCAAGTCAGGGCATAAGCTCTAATATGCTTTATGATTTGTCTACTTCTGATAATTATGAGAGGGGCATATGACAGGAAGAAAAGTCATGTGTTAAGTCAATAGGGTTTGGGGTTAGAAAGAATAATAATAAAACACTAGACAAAGTGATTGTAACTAACAATCACAGAGCTGTTCCGTGTTTTACTGTTTGTTTACTACACATAAATTAAATAACTTAGCTTCTGCTTCCACAGTAAAAACAATTATGACATGTGATTTAGAAGATACCATTTTTTGCAATTTTTGAGCTTCCTGTTGAGACCGGAAGTAAATGTGAAAGTATGGTCATCTTTCTGAATAAAATGTCGCAAGCGTTGAGCTACAATGCAGCACAGACATTACAACTCTTTGACATGTGGTTCAAGAGATATGATTACCTCAATTTTGAGCTTCCTGTTTAGACCGGAAAAAAGGTCAAAGAAAGGTCATCTCCGATGCCCATTAGGAGTCTATAACTGAAACAAGTTTGCAAGTCGGTTGTTTAGTTCTTGACATATGGTCTCACTTCCAGTTGAACCGGAAGTAAAGGTCAACATGGGGTCACGGTAACCCAAGGCTATTCTCCCATGCCCAATGAGCCTATAACTGAAAAAAAGTTTGAAAATCGGTTGTGTAGTTATTGAGATATGGCCCCAATTCCGGTTGACCCAGAGGTAAAGGTCAACATGGGGTCACGGTTACCCAAGTTCAATCTTTAATGCCCAAATGGTCTATAACTTAAAAGAAATTGAAAATCGGGTGTGTAGTTCTTGAGATATGGTCCAACTTCCGGTTGAGCCGGAAGTAAAGGTCAACATTGGGTCACGGTAATCCAAGTTCAATATTTAATGCCCAAGGGGTCTATAACTGAAAAAAGTGTGAAAATCAGTTGTGTACTTCTTGGGATATGGTGCTGCAAAGATCAACTGATTAAAGCTTTGAATTACTGTAACTTGACACCTGATGACGTCACAGTAACAAAAGTGTGTTTTTCATACTAATAAATTTTATAAGGTACAAGATTGTATGTAACTTATCCCAATCAAATGCCTTAAAAAAAACCACTTAACTTACCTAGGAATAACATATGTTGCTCACGCACAAATCCAATGGGGTACGTATAAACCAGTTGGTCCACCTTCGAATAGGAATAATCAGCGGTGCAATCTCCGACACATTGCCGTGATTGCGCAATACATAGTTTGTTTCATGGGTCAGATTTACCAATCTTAAATCGTTAATTATCAGGAAACTACATCGTATTTGATTATTTTTAATGGCCTGGAGTACCTCTTAGTAAAAGCATGACGTAAAAAGTGACGTCATGATGACGTGATGGCGAATGTTAGGCCAGAATTGCCATCTACATACAAAACAAGTCTATAACTGAAAACAGTTTGTGGATAGGATGTAGACTTCTTGAGATATGATGTAAACAAGATTGACTAATTAAATATTCACACCGCTGTCACTTGATTAATTAATTACATCAAAAATTTAAGTCAGGGCATAAGCTTCAATATGGTATAAAATTTGACTGGTGTTTTGTTTTCCTAAAAATGAGTTAATGGCGTTTGAAAAAGTCACAGGCTATGTCAATGGGGTTTGGGTTAGAAAGAATAATAATAATAGTGAACAAAAAAAAATATTGACGATTACAATAGCTGTTCCGACTGAAAGGTCGGAACAGCTAATAATAATAATAATAATAATAATAATAAAAATCTCGACGAAAACAATAGCTGTTCCAACTGAGAGTTGGGAACAGCTAAAAATAAAAATCTCGACGGTTATAATCTGTTCCGACTGAATGTACGGAACAGCTAAAAATAAATATATCGACGATTACAGTAGCTGTTCCGCCCTAACAGGTCGGAACAGCTAAAAATAAAAATCTCGACGATTACAATAGCTGTTCCGCCCTAACAGGTCGGAACAGCTAAAAAAATATATATATCTCGACGAAAACAATAGGTGTTTCGGCTACCAGGCCGAAACCCCTAAACATGGCGCACGTTACGGCTTTAATGGAAACCACCCGGATGTGACTACTCCTTGTTTGCATCGTGTTTTCATATATCATGTATGTTTTTTTGTAATTGTATTTTTTTACACATCTTACAGTTCCTCCGTCCCCAAGCAACGCTACGTTTCCAGTCACGAGAAGCGACTACTTCACCGTGGCGTGGAACGCTCCCAGTCCTTCCCATGGCATCATCGTCAGCTACGAGCTCCGCTATTGGAAGTCGGAATCTGAGAACGTGACATCGGGAGATACAGTGAGAATCAAACATGATCTTGCTAGTCATCGCCAGACGAAAAAGATCATGAAGTTGGAAGGAAGTATCAGTTACTCAGTCCAGGTAATACTGTATTACAAATTAACAGCGCATTGCTATCTCGCTAAGTCATTTCTTTCTCTCCTTGTTTATCAAATGCGAGGGTTAATTCTACGGAGCTCCAAGACTGTCATACCAGGTAACCAGATAACAAGATGATTTAACTATCAAAGCCAACTTTTTTATTGAATGGTTCAACTTGTCTCAAAAAAGAATCTCGCCAAGACAAATTATTGAACCTCATTAGTCGACTTGTCGTGATACCTCGACAAGGCTATGAACTGAACCAAAGTAAGTCGACTTACCGTCCCCGTTTCTGTAACGTCGTCTAGGTGAAATATATATCATCAGGACAAGTCGACTTCTTAGTATCAGTAAGTCGACTTGAAGAAATCAATTATCGGGTCAAATTGACATAGTATCAATGAGTCGACTTGCAGAGACAAATCATCTCGTTAGCTGGGTAAGTGGTACGACACTCCTTTAGGGATCTGAGAAGGAAAAGCGAATCATGTATTAATTTGTCTTTTGCAAAACAATCATCAATAAATTAACGACCACAGTAAGACTTGGGCCTGCAAGAATTATCTACAAGATTTGTCATGAAAATGAGATTTAGGCAATATGAAACCTGTGAAACCAGAAGATTGTCAACAATCTAAGGAGACCCCTGCTTTTATTTAACTATTGATTCAAAATACAAGTTGAATCCCCATCCATGTTACTGTGTTGACTTTTTACACTCTGATATTCTATTTCAGATCCGAGCTCAGACAAGTATTGGACACGGTCCATGGAGTTACATCGCAACAGTAACCACTGAATCCGGAGGTTATTTTAATTAAAACCCTTCGAAAGAAAAATAGTGCTATAGGTCTATAAAATCCAACGTTTTACTCCACCATTTTCCCCGAAAAATACCCCAAATCCACGAGGTTCACATCTAACGATAGCCACACAACATAAGAAAGCTCCATTAGATTTTGGAAAACCTTTGACAAATATAATTCCAGCCGAACAACCCCTAAACGGTCTAAGTTAGCACTATAGGTGCCCCTACTGAAAATATCAGTATGCATAATATTCATTTGGCCATTTTAGAAATTAATTTAGGGCTTGGTAGTCGATTACTGGATCTTGGGGCCTTTATACATCTGTTTACAACATTTTGACAACGGGTCTGTCACCCAAAACAAACGTATGGCACGCTGCTCACGTTTAATAAACAATTGAATACTATGAGTTCACCACCCCAGGGATAAGAACAGAAAATGGCTCTTTGTACTGATTGTGAACATAGTGTTCGGAGTATTATCACACATGAACAGATTACCACAAACGGTCATTTGTCGCTAACTTCTTCGTTTTTTTTCTGTCGATTTATTTTTGGCGTTCTTTTTATTTTGTTTTATTTTTTTTTATTTTTTATACCATCATGATCTAATGCTGACGTGTATAGACTTTTGAAATACAACGAGAAAGTAATAGAAATTATATATTTGGCATTAAAATAATTATCAACTTGTCATGCATTTCCTTTCAACAGTGCCAAGTCAACCGCAATCTTTGACCGCTAGAAAGATTACTCAGACAAGCATCACACTAAGTTGGAAACGGCCAGAGTATCCAAATGGGAAAATCGTACATTACATTGTATGTATTTACAGTACATAATTTTCTGTTTTATAGCCCCTCAGACACTATCTAAACAATACAAACTGTGCTGGATAAAATCGATGTATTTATAATAATGCATTTTGAAAGGGTAAAGCATTTTTCCATTTTAGAGGAATACTTGGTGAAATAAAAAGGCATCGGTCTTCTCGTTTAATATTTTGTAATCTCACAGTCTACAATCATTAAACCACAGGTTGAGCACCGTGTACTGACCCGCCCATACGACAGAACCTTCAACTTAGACAAACACTCAAAAATCCTGAGTCGAAACGTAACGGCTAACTCTACAATCAAATTAATCATCGATGATTTGGAACCTTCTACACAATATGAGGTTAAGGTTCGGGCAGTAAATAATGCTAATATAAGAGGACAAACTATAAAACTCGAAGTCTTCACTGAATTACCTACAGGTAAATATTGCCGTGTAATGTTTTCTTATTTTAAATACGTTTAGAACACAAACAATATATTTCAGCCATTCTGTTTGTATGCTACCGGACATTCCTCGAGATTAACCCGATTGTTTTGTATAATTGTGTCCCTCTCTTTGCCGGATTCAGATCTTCCTCCACCTGATAAGCCGGCGCTCATCGCGGCGGAGTCGACTGACACATATCTCACCATCAGACTAGCCAGTACCAACACCTCCAAATATATATGGTAATTTGCTAATGGTACAAAAGTTGCAGGAAGGGGAAGTTTAAGACTTGACAATGAATGCGGCCAAAAATGCCGCGAACTTCTCTCATTGCTTTAAATATGTCGCAGCCCTATAACGGAGACGGGTACTTAGAACCCTGCAGTGAGTGCCGCCTGTCACTCTGTCAGCACGTGCTGACATATTTGTTGATCTCCATTGTCTTAACCACGTCGTTTGACACATTGGTCAGCTCATATGCCATTATTTGCTAAGATGGACCATGCCAAACGTCATGTAGGGGGTGTCAATCAACAGCGGTCGGTGAGTTGGTTAGGAGGGGGCAGGACAAATCTCAGTCAGCATCCTTTGTGTGCCAAATAATAAAACATTTACAACTAATTAAGCAAACAAATTAACCAAGGCAATACCTGGACATGGAATTATCATAATCAAGTCGTTGAAACGATGCAAAACAAACCATCTTAACATATAAAAAAGCTTGGAAGCATGTGCTGAAAACAATAAATAATCATAAATAAAAAAATAATAAAAAAAACATATCATTATTGTTTCAAATATTCTACATACTCAGATGTCTTCTTTGCTTTTGTTTCCAACTATAAGTTGTTACCAGATTGGTGTAAAGAACATTGCTAGTGATACGACCTCAACAGGCAAAATTTCAAAACGGTCTGTACGTGAATTTCAGCACCATAACAAGAATCCCTCTGCTTACGTTGCTGCTGAACTAACGGGAAAACTCCCAGGAAAGTTTGTCGTTGGTGACAACAAAACATACGGCAGTTACTGGAACCCACCTCTGCAGGAGGGCGCTGTGTACGAGATCTACGTCGGCGCTGTCAGCAGAATAAATGAAACGGTAAGCGTAAGCAAATTAATATAATAGCGAATAAAATATTTAAAAAAAAATATTTTGTTTTACTTTTGAAATGTATTTGAACTTGCGTACTAATAATTGTTTTGAACTTCTTCAATGTGCCTTTTCAGCCGCAGGGATGCTACTTTGCAGTCATCAATCGAATAAAGTGCTTCTGGTTTTTGTTGTTATGTTTTTTTTTTCCTTCATATATTAAAGCCGTGTTTTTTTTTTCTCGTCAATTTGTATGCCACAGAAAGAGAGCCTGGTTTGGAATGAGGACCCACTGACGGTTGAAGGTGAACAGGATTTAAATTTTAACTGAACTAAACTGTAACATTTATTTCTGGAGGAAGCCAGGCGCAACTAACTTTTTCCCATAGTCCTTTCGATAAAGCAATTGCGAACAAGGCGACCCAACAGAAGCATTGGTTGTCCTAGATTAATTTTGACAGCGTCCCTTAGGCAGAGTTTGTTTCAACGTTCACATCACTCTTTCCAGATAGATTGCGTAACGATCAACATAAAACTGTAAAAAAAAATATGCAATAATGGTAACAAGACCTGCAAATGATCACATTCAGTAAAGTTAGTTTTTTAAAGATCTTCCATTTCGAAAGATGATTTTACAAGTAAATTTCTAAGCGTAAATCAAACAAATGAAGTAATAAGTAAGGTAAAGTTATATTCATTCTGATTGACCGTAGTGTGGAAACCAGGTGGAAACCGGCGCTACCCGGCGAATAACCCGAGTTTGGGGAAAGAAGTATTCCCCTAAAACCTCTAGCACAATCATACAGTATTTCAATACTGCTATAAAGCATGCCAACTGATGTATTCTGTGATTATGGTATATTACTATTTGATGTTCTTGTTGCTTATGCTATTGTAGTGGATGGAGATTACTTGGAGCCTAACGCTGCTGTATCAGTCATTGCAATAATCCTTATTATTCTGGTCATAATCATCGTTGTTTTGCTCACCATTGTTTTCATGTAAGTTTTTCTTTGGTTTTCTTCATGCAAGGTAATGTAAACCACATTTCCTGAATTATGCACGATAACATAGGCTTATATACAATTGAGGTTTGCGGAGACACCATGTAGATGTAAAATCATTTATGATTTGTGGTGGTTTTGAGAATAACTTGTGGTTTAAACAACTCAACGTTTCGATCAGTGTGCTCTAAGTGTGCTGAAGATGTTTGGCTGGTAGGTGTTAGCTTATACGCGAAGGCGGGCACTGGAACAGATTAAGCTGGGCTTAACTTGGTGATGCGTGTAGGCTGGAATTGGAACTGGCTCCTATTGGGAGTTGGTGGAGAGTGTCTGCTCACTAAACTGTGTAAGTTGGTTCCAGCACAAGAAAAGGGAAACGTTTAGTTGTTACCACAGTTTCTTCTCAGAACCACCACAGCTCATACATCTCACTTGATTGTATCTTCACCATGCACAGTTTCAAACCCTACTTTAGAGCCGTATAGTGTTAAATGTTCTTTTAAGTTTGTAACACATTAAACTGTGTTTCCTTTCTTTCTTTTTACCTCCGTGATCTATACCCCATCGATTTTAAGAGACAATATTACTGATGTACCGGGTTGATTTGACAGGTGTTTGTATCGGTTAATTAGAAACTTTAATATGTTTACCATGAAGATCAAATATCTTCTTATTTTAAATTTGTTTTGGCTGCCCTGTCAAAAAATAGATAAATGTACACATTATTATAACATAACATAAACAAATATTAATAAAGTCATGCGACATCTTTATTTGTTTACTTATTTATTTATGTTAATTTCAAATTTATTATTACTTTTTTGCATACATTCATTCTTCAGAATGTAATTGTTAAACCTAGGCTTGATTTCTTTAGGTTAATGTTAATGATGAAGTGTAGGCCAACTATCTAATGTCAGAACCTTAAATGTATGTTGGTTTGGCAAAAGCTTTTTTTTTTTTTTTACTCAGGTTTAGCCTTATTGTGTACGAGTGCTCTTTGTATTCACACAGATGCAACATCAGAAGCTCCACGATGTCCCACAAAATGAACTTATTTAAATTATTGTGCTTAATTACAAAATCAATGACTTACTTTGTCATTTGAAGACGAAGGTGGAAAGAAGAAAAGGCAGTGGATGGGCAGAATGATCAAATGAAGCTTCTTCCAACCCTCCTGACTATGAAGGTATAAGATGCAAACAATGATTTCCTTATTCATTGTTTATTCCTGTCGAAGAGAAGTTTACGTCCGGTGTTAAATTTATGTAAATTGTTTTATTTTTATTTAGTTTTTTTTAATGAGATACCGCCTAACTCACAAGGGCGGACGGTCACTTTACCCAAATCAACTGTCACCGGGGGCACATTGCAACCTACTCCTGGGGCTGAAACAGGGTTGCCCCCTTCACAGTCCGTATAGATGTCGGCATGGGCACTTACTGTCTTGACCGGGATTCGAACCCAAACTCGCTGCTGCCAACACCAGAGCTTGGGTCCAGTGAGCTAGACCGCTTGGCCACGACACGCCACAAAGAATAATAATAAAGTAACTACCCCAAAAAACGCTTCTTCGAAATTGTACGGAGTTAACGGTAGAAGTACGAGAGTGCTCGAATAATTATTTCGGGTGTAACCTTTGTGGCTAACTTCAAAACACGTATAAATCCAAATCATCCGACGTCATCACCACAATAAATCGTTGTTTTTCACCATTTTAACATCAACAATCAGAATTGTTCAATTCCATATTCATTTTCCTTATTCAGACATTGAGCTTTCAAATCGTGGGTCTGCACCGGCTGAGCACGTTTCCCACTCATTTACTGACCACTCCTGCGGGCTTTCGGGTAGTATCCCTGGCCCATCTGAAGCCAAACCATCAAAGAAGGACCAAGCTGGTGGAGTTCCGTCAACATCCGCTAAGCCAATGATTAAGCAGAAACCAAATCTTCGGTCGAGACCCAAATCCAAAAGTGCTGCTAAGGGTGCAGCTGCTTCATCTACGGGAGCCGTGGCCATGACAGAGCTAGCAGGGTTCATAAAAGCGATGAAGTCTGGAAAGATCAACGCATTTCAACAAGACTTTGAGGTAAGCTGTTAAAAATTATTTCTTAAAAAGGTTATTTAAGGTCAAATTCAAATGTGATGCACTGATTTATCATAGATAGATTATCTTTATATAAGAGTAGGGGAAATTGCATCGCTCGGCTTTTGTTAATGGTGCTATGCTTGTGGTGTAAGTTGCCATTGTATTATTGTGTGTTTGTAAAAAATCAATAATAATAATAATAAAAATAATAATAATGTTTACCATCTTTAAAAAAAATTACAAAATGTTTCAAAAAGTTATCATTCCCTTCTTAGACCTAGCCAAAATGCTAGCCAAAATCAACTCCGGGTTGATCCTTTGAATTAAAAAACAATCCATTCATAAATTCCCACAAAGGTCGTAAAAATATTTCTTAGCCTGATGCATATAGCCACACCTAGCTGTAGGAAATCATGTCTTCACCAGGTGGTTTACAGATGGCTTACAGATGGCTTAATGGTTGTAATTTGTTATGTTGAGTCCAGAGGCTCTTATCTGATGTTTCAGGGAATTTGAAAAGAATATGTTCACCGAAAACTAATTAGCATGCTTACTTTAAAATGGACACTCGGTTGATAACAGTACCGAGGTGTAAGCGTGTGAGTTGTTTTTGCTACGACAGGTTACTGCCCGCCCGGAGTAAGCATAAAAAAACATACAACGATTTCACATTTCAAACATCAATACCTCTCTTGAATTGAAAATTGAAAAAAAAAAATTAAGCGAAACAACGTTGAATTTTACCCTTTGACCCTCGAAAACATCCTAAGTGGATGGTAATGACCCATTTGTTGTTGTAATCCAATGACGTACTGTTTCAAGTTTCGCTATGAAAGAATTTGGAGAAATCTGTTTGTATAAAGCCTTTAGATTAGCCTCAAGTGAAACTATATAGCACTCTGATATATGAATCCCTTTTTTGTGTGCAAAAGACGCTTCCGTCTGCACCCAACCATCCTCAGACTGTCGCATTGTGTGATGAGAACAAGAAGAAGAACAGATACAAGAATATATCTGCTTGTAAGTAAAATGAACCCACTGAAACAAACCGTTTGAAAAGTATGTTTGTTTTCGAGACTTACAATTATTTAAATAAATTCAAAATACAAAACAAAGCACGTATAATTTTATCAAAAGTAGTTTTTACGACACATTGCTCGTATACTTTCCTGTAAAAATGTCAATATAAAACAGTATTGTGTTTGCTGGAGATCCAATATATACTTTGGAAGGCCAGGGACATACAATGGACACAATATGAGTGTCCATTTGACCATGTATCCATCTCTACATGGTACCCGGGGAGATCATCCAAAGACACTCTGCTTCTGCAAATACAACGATTCGGCGCTTACTGTCCAAGGACACAAAAAAAATAATGCACTATCAAATAAACACGCTAATTGTGCTTGCTTGCCATCTGTAATAAAGTTTTGATGAGTCACACTGTGTACTTACAAACTTCCCTTTTGCAAACAACTTCGTAACAAGAATGACTATATTGCGGCAAGTACCTTTGTTAATGTATGTATGACATGTTTACCAACTCTAAAATTGTTATGGTAAATACTCAACTCTAAACATGATTTGCGTAAACACAACATCACTGGTTTGTTTTTAATTGTTTCAGATGACCACTCACGTGTTGTGCTTGAGCCACTGGATGGAAAACCACATTCGGATTACATCAATGCGTGTTACATTGACGTATGTGAAATTGTTTACGTTACTGCGATTGTTAAATCATATTCCTGTTAAGATTTTGTACATTGTACTTTGAGTTGACAACTCAACTGTTTTTTACTTTGATTTATATTTCTAGGGATACAAGCGCGATGCAAAGTATATTGCATGTCAAGGTGAGTAGAATACATTCGATTTCCAACGTACGAATTATCAGCCCCTGGACAAATTACCCTAATTCCCCAAATTTTGCTTTTTTTTAACTGCATGCGGCCAATTCAGACACAATAACCATTGTGATGAGCTTAAATGATCGAAGCCGAGCAAACTTGATGTCTGACATGTGGTTTATTTATCACGGTAAGTCATTTCTTTTGTGAAATCCTGAAAAAACTGATACATGTTCCCTTAAAAAGTAAGACTTGCACTTATCTGACTTATCGTTTATTGAGACTGTTGGACCTGAAACCCTCAACATGGATCGTAATATACCTTCTTACATTTTCCTTTGTAGAGCAGACCTGTTTATTTAATGTTAAAGATGCATGATTTAGGTTGATAGATTGTAGACACTGTTCCAGTGTTACATCCAACTACATTAATCACCAGCACCAGACATTTTTACCAAACGCTGGACGCAACTTCTCAATTATTTTAAATGCTGATGAGTTTTATGAAACAGATATGTATTTTCTTTGAAATAAATTAGGTCCCAATCAGACGACTGTCCACGACATGTGGCGCATGGTGTGGCAGGAGCGTGTTGGGAAGATCATTATGCTCACAAATCTGGTGGAGAATGGAAAGGTTACAAAATTATCTATATGTTTTCTTAAGCAATACATTAAGTCAGATATAAGGGCCTGTCAGATGATTAAACTCCTTGTATGAATACGATTGTAGTTAAACAAACAGTTTATTTTAAACCCGACTAAACATAAGGGATTTGTAGTTGAGACCAGTTGCCTACTCATGCCTGTATTATTAGCATCAAATAGTATTTTGGGGGTAAAGTTAGGAAACTAAAATTTTAGCATTGATACGTGAATACTTATGCACTTCATTGGTAGCTAAACAAGCTCATTTGCATAATTGAGTGTTGGTAGCTATACTAGCTCATTTGCCTAATTAGGCATCTGGCTCATCACTGATCACATTGCTTGACCCTCAAAACAAAAGAAAAGACAATTCAATCGTAAAGTTTGTTTGACTAATTACAGAGGTATATAAATTATTATTTATTTTTTAATGGCGGCCACTAGTGTGCATATTTGTAAGTAATTACTTCAGAAATGTCTTAATTCTTTTCTTTGACCTTTCAAAACATAGGTAACACGTTTCATTTGTCATGTTTGCTTGCCTAGCTAGTTACATATTTCAAAAATGTGTTAATCCTACTCTCGGACCTTCAATACCTGTTTTATACTACAGATACAAATATTTACATATCAATACTGAGCACGAAATAAAAGGCGAGACAACGCTGAAAAAGGTGCTATTGTTCTAAATGATTTGTTACAACAACTATTTATAGGGGAACCCAGAATGATAGCAAGACGGAAAGGTGAATCTAAAGGAATATGAGAGCACTGACAAGATAAAAGTCGAAACAATCCGAAGGTTTGATGAAGACAATCAAGGAAGTTGGTTAGGGAACAAGATACAAAGAGTAAACGTCATTAATAACAAAATCCCTCAAATACAAACTAGTTTGTAGTTGTATTAAAAATCAAAGAACTGAAATAGTAAAGTTTTCATATCAGTATACATGCTTACTTAAAGCCACATGACTCAATCATCGCAATAAATCTAGTTCTGAACTTTGGGGCCGTTACACGTAGCTCATGGTTAATATTTACTACAATTTGCAGAACATGGGGATCGGAGACAGCAGTAGTATTTGGAGTCAGTGCAATGGTCAATAATTCAATGAGTGTAAGATTTCAAACACAAACTACGATGTATTCCTCCCTGCTAGAAAACTGTCATCACTATGTTTTTTTGCATACTGAGCATTAAGTGTTTCTATGATGCAGGATAAATGTGACAAGTACTGGCCAGATGACGAATCTTCCTCTAACCATGGTGACATTTTCGTCCGAAATGTTGAAGAAAAGGCAAATGCAACATTTGTCTTGAGGACTTTCCACCTGTCAAAGGTAAATTAACGTTTTTGCCCAACAAGGTACGTATCAAAGTCCTTATCAAGATATTTCCTACCATTTATTGATACCAGAAACATCCAGTTAATGGGTTTGAAGTTTTCTCATCATTTTTGATTTCATTTATTCATCGTATTATTACTTCCATTTTTTTTCAGTGGATGTTTAAAAGACATATTTACTTATTTTGTTGTTTGCGTCTTTGATGATTTTAATTAATTGTAGTAATTTTGATTTAAAAAAGTACCCCTTTTTCATTTTACAGAGCAGCGAGCCAAAAGGTGAGTACCGTGAGGTCCTGCAGTACCATTACATCACGTGGCCTGATATGAAGCCACCTGAGTCTTCAGCCCTGCTTCAGTTTATTGGACGAGTCCACGCCTCAGAAACAACCCAACACGGTCCTACTATCGTGCACTGCAGGTATAATTCGTCGCATTTTTCTCATAGTGACGAATCAGCAATTTTTAGCAAATTGAGGTTTTTGCAGTTTTATGGTTAGTTTGTCTTCTGAATTCATTTCTGAAGGTTTTGAACCAAAATAATGTCTCATTTTAAAGATATAAGACACATTGTTGGCGAATATGTTTGAAGTCTAATAAATGTTTCTTTACATACTGACGAATAAGTGATTCGCCGCTCCGTAAACACATAAATATACCCTTTTGTTTTTTACAAAGTGACGAATAGGCAAATGCGCTGGTAACCACTCCAGTTATCAATGAAATGCAAGGTACCATCAATTTCTCTTTATTACAACACAGTAAGATTTGCCGACTCCACTAGCTTGTCAACGAAACTAAAACATAATTTTAGATAAAAGGAACAAATCTTGAGGTAAGCATAATTCTGACAGGATGATTATTTCAAAGTGGCGTAATAGTTTGTATTATTCAGTCCGTTCAATCTTCAAGCTAATCTTATTAAAGGTACTTCAGCTACCAATCGCGCCGAGAAAAACTTCGTGCCCTGAAATCTTGTCATAAAGAAAATTGTGAAATCCAATTCAATTTGATCACATTCAAGTGCATTTTTTTTTACATCAAAACTTGTAGATAAAACGCAAATTGTTATTAATTATTAGTATTCACATAAACTACAAAAATTTCGACGAGTATGAAAAATGAATTGTTGAATATTGTACCATAATCATTTACATGGTTAAGTCTAAAAGATGATGCTCATGATGTGTACTTTTTGCCAGGATTTTACCGTTTTATGATACAATTAGTGGCAACTTTGAGTGAAACCTCTATGTCTGGGTGGAAGATATTCAACAGTAATATGATCTTATAAATCAGTGGTTTTACCAATAAATGTTTTGGAGCATATAATTAAGTTCCTATTTTGTAAATCAGAATTTACAAAATTATTGGGTTAAACAAGATTTTGATTGTTAAAGAAATCCTTCAAAACTAGTGCCAACAAAATCAAACGATTATTCCAAAAGTATAAACATTGTTGATAACAAACATTTTAAAGTTTGTGTATGCTTATACAACAAGTCAGTTCAATTACAAAATAAACATACTTGTTAGTTCAATTAGTGTCTTGCGGGGTACAACTTAAACTTGGAAAAATTACCTATTCCGTCCTTCCCCTTCTGAGCAATATCTGGAGGTTAACCAGGCCGAAAGAAAGAGGGATAATGTCATGTGTACTCCTCCCCTATACATAGTTGGAAGTTTTTGTTTGTTCCCTCCCCTTCAATCCACATGCCAACAACACCAATCCGACCCATCCACCCCACAAAACCCACTCTCTCATCCCCATCCCAAAATGAAATAATTCTGGATCAGTGCTTCACTCAGGATTTTACCGTGAAATATCATGTTTAACACAAATGAAAAATTAAGGCGTGTTAAATTACCTGCATTAATGGTGATATACTGACGAATAAGCCCCAGAGCGTAGATTTGTTTTTTTTTACATACTGACGAATTGGGCACAAAAAGTGACGAACAAGCCCCAGAGCGTAGATTTGTTTTTTTACATACTGACGAATTGGGCACAAAAAGTGACGAACAAGCGCGTAAAGTAAAACAATGTTTTTTACATACTGACGAATAGGTTTATGAGGTTATTATTATTTATTCAGATCGTTTTATTATGAATAACACAAACAAATGTGAAGAGGAACTGCTTAAAAACAAACCTTCTATTTGGCAAGTGATAATGTAGGATAATAAGGTATGAAAGCAACGAATGAAAACACGTCCAACTTCAAAGTGAATTTACTCAAAATGCTCTTTTTCCTGATTCGTCACTATGAGAAAAATGCGACGAATTACACCTTACTTGGAATGTTCCGTCTCTGTTATTGCCGTACTGTTTGTTATTTAATGAAAGCTGCTTTTAAAACATGTTTTTTTTTTTGTTTTTTTTTGTTTTTTAATGTAGTGCTGGTGTTGAGCGCACAGGAACCTACATTGCATTGGATGCCATGCTTGAACAGGCTCAGGCAGAAGGACAGGTCGATGTGCTCAGCTTTGTGCGTAACATGAGGGACAAGCGCTACTTGATGGTTCAAACTGTGGTATGAGCTCTAACTTAAATAATGTTCATGTTCTCTTCACATGGATGTTTTAAGGGCAGTTTAAGTTAACGCTAATCAGTATTTACTATTATGAATCTTGCGTTCATTACCCAGTGTCATCAACTCGCATTATTACAGGGTCAGTTCAAGTTCATCTACGAGGCCCTGTTGGAGTCCAGTCTCTCAGAGAATACCGCCATCTCAGTGGATGGATTCCATCAAGATCTCACCAAGCTGAAAAAGCGTGATAAGAAAACAGGGATGGACGGCATGGAGGACCAGTTCCAGGTAAGCTAGAAAATTCAAAGAAGGAAGCAGTCAAATACATCTGACACAGACAGAAGTCCTCGCGTTTCGCCTATTTGTTTTTCTTCGCACCTATTTATCGCTATTTGTCATAAATGTATCTGTAAGATTGCAGAATCATTTGTACACCTTTTAACTATACTAACTCGTTTTATCTTGACAGATGTTAGATACTTTTACTGCATCAATGAGTGATGACCAGTGCTATGGAGGGAGACAGCCTGACAATGCAGACAAGAACAGATTTGAGGATTGCATTCCAAGTATAATACAACTAAAAAATATATATACTTTTTTGTTTAATTTAATTATATTTTTAGATATAAGCATTGAGTGAGTTAGGAGAGTTAGAACAAAATGAATAGAAAACAAATCCTGCTTGTAAAAAGGTTACACGTTTTAGCAATCTAGTTAATACCAAAATGCAAATTACAAAAAAGGTTTTCTGCCAAAATGCCGCTTATTTTTCATTTTCGGGAACCTCTCCCTGCTAACTGTTTCCTCGAGTAATAACATATGAACAGCAGCTTTATAACATTGCGGTTAGAATCAACCTTTAATCAGTACTGTCTGTCACTAAGATTCAATAGAAGCTAAGCACAAAGTCCGATACATTGCAGGGGACAGCACAAGACCTTACCTTATGACACCGGGCAACGAAGGTAGTACTAACTACATCAATGCTACCTTCTTAGAGGTAAGTGTTATTAAACCGATATGCCAATGACATCGATGGTCAACTGGCTGGAACAATTCAAGGATTTTTAATAATTGATCTTTTTTTACATTTTGCTGAGTGCTATATGCTGTTTTTTGTTCATGCAAAGGTTTGATTTAATTTCCAGGGATCCAGAGGCAAGCATTCTTACCTGGCCACACAAGCTCCTCTCCCCAGCACATTGGGTGACATATGGCGGCTGGTTTTTGACTACAAATCGTCCTGCATTATCATGCTCAACTCAATGGACAATGACCCGGTATGTAAACGAACACAATGTTGTTTCTTGATACCAAATGAAATTACTGTTAAACATTAAGTACTTCAGCTTTAATATGTCACTATATTGACAAGATACTCTGGAAAAATTAAATGGAAACATATTATACTGAACAGGAAGCTAGTATCTTAGTTTTGAAAACTGAAATTTGTAAACCTCAAAAAAAAATTAATAAAGTCGACTTGCCACTATAGTATAGTATTTCTTACGTTTTTTTTTTTTTTTACTTAGGATAGTGGAAGTGGTCTTTGTTACCAGGTTAATTTTATTATTCTTTGTTTTTGACTTATGAAATAAATAAACGAAAACCACTCATATATTAGTTTGGTTTGATTTGTGTCACTCCACAGAGCACCCCACAGTACTGGCCGGAGGATGACAGTATGAGCTTTGGGCCACTGACTGTCAAGTTGCTGAGTGTGGATCAACGCGATGAGTTCATGATCGTGCGTCAGTTCGGCATCATGTATCCACTTAGAAATGTTAGTATTTTTTCAATAGATTGGATAAAGTGAATGGTATTTTGTAAACATTTTTGAAAAACGAAAACCAATAAAATTAAACAGTTTCAAAAACATCTTGGACATGTCTGTACGAGAGTATATGTCAGACATGATCTTTTAAAAGGTACATTTTCGCTTCTCGTGTAAAGAGATAAATTTCTTGGTTTTCATCAGTGTATCTATCTAATACTAATATATAGCCTCGTACAAAAGTTGTATTTTTCATTCATGTTTAACCTTGCACCAAAAGTCATAATGTTCATGTTGTATTCAAATTGAAAACATTTAGAACAAAGAGGTGCAGACTGTATGCCACATCCAGTTTCTGCAGTGGCCCACAAAGAAGGAAATCCCCAAATCCCCGTCTAGTCTCCTCAAGTTGATTGATGCTGTCAACCTGTGGACAGAGGAGCGTCCTGATGGACCACTCACAGTCCACTGCATGTAAGTGCCATGTAACTTCCGCTTGTTTTTCATACTATACTAAGTAGTTTTGTCGGTTTAGCTATTTGTAAACGTGGAGAACTAAATAAAAGTACTATTGGTTAGCGAGACAATACATTTAGTATTATTTTACAATGTATCGATCTAAATGTCAATGGCCATGAAGCATAAAATGTGTGCTAGAGTTTCTCATTTAATTGATACTACATTGATACTACATTGGTTCTTTTATCAGTGATGGGGAGGGTTGCAGTGGGACACTCTGTGCCCTGGTCACCCTCTTAGAACGCCTAGAGCAGGATGGGATCATCGACGTCTTCCAGACAGTTAAGAAACTCCGGTCAACTCGAGCTGGAATGGTCAAAACATTGGTAAGAATGGTTAAATGGTCCTTAAACACCAGAACGACAAACCTTGACTTAGCTGAGGAACAGAAGTAGTTTGCTTGTTTTCAAACCCGCATCTTTTGCTCGATCGTTTTGTTTTGAGAGAAAAAGAGTAATGTTGCGTTTGCAAAGAAGAACTTAAACTGTTTGAAGAACTAAATAAAAAACGTACGATTATTAGGGGTTTCCCTATGATGAAATCAAGGTGTTTACTTTTGTTTTCATATTTGTTTTATTAGAGTCAAGAGCGGAACTAGCTATTTAAACAGCCCGACGGATTGACCACAAGAAAAAAGTTTCTGTCGAGGACTTTTTATATATAATTTGCACATACATGCATAATATAAATTACATTTCCAATAGGCCCATGTCGTTAAAATGTATATCTTTAACACAAAAATATTTTATGAATAATGCAAAACACATCTTAAAGTGCATGTGTGCCTTGAAAGGTCTGGAAGTGATGGGATCCGTATATGTTCAAATTGTTTGTTTAAAGTGTATCATTCTGTTGTCGTTATTTATGTATATATTATGGTTCTATTTCAGGCTCAATACCAGCTGTGTTATCAAGTGATCAGGTCCTATTTGGATGTAGCCTCATCTTCATCTATCTATGAGAACTTGCAACATTAAAAAGGGCACAACTTGCCATAAAAGCTCTCAAACTTGTGCTGTTTTGAATTGCTCATAATCCTTTTCAAGAGTTGTTCATGCACAAAACGCCTACAGTAACTTGTAATTAGTGAGTAGAGATTAAAAAACAAAACTTTGCCTCGTGGAATACAACCGTTGGAACATACGGTCCTCCAATTTTCTGAGTAAAACAAATGTTTTACTAATTAGCGGACCATGTTCCGTAACGAAATTACACACATATATTCAAGAGTAATTAATGTAAGTCAATGTTATCATACTTTCAAAATGTCTTTCCAGCCATATTATTTTCAAAACAAACGCTTTTAAAGCCCAAAGCGCCCAATTCGAAGGCAATGTGCCCTTTAAAGATGCCTATAGTCCAGGAAGAGGAAGGCAATCACAACCTCCTTCTTATCATAGCCCGCAATGTTTGTTCAGATGTCGTTGAGGATGTCACAGTATTTACACGATTTCTTGAAGAAGAAAACATGTGGTTTGTTTACTCCAAATGTCTTTAACAGGTTTTGTCATAACCTGTACAATGTAGTGTACCCTGTGTCCCATAACAACAATGAATACAACACAAATATTTTACCTTGAGGGGCCAGTCCATCCCCCCTATCGAAAAACCTAAATGGATGTACAATTGCAAACGTCTGCAAATCTACGGAATGCAACGTTCATTTGGTAATATGTTAAAAAAAATTAATAAGAGCTTAGAGGAAATACACAGAACAAAAACATTTTTTTCTTGCTTAAAAATAAGTTTTTGTTTGTTTATGTATCTGTTTCATTTTTTTATGACACATAAAGGAGTCATTATGTGGACTAGCACTGTAGTTCCTGAAATCTTAGAAGCTGGAATAAAAGTCGTGTGTGTGGGGAAAACCAACTAAGGACTGAAAAGCCACTACAATGTGCGATTCTTGTGACAAAGAATTTGATATGCTTAAATTTTAAATAGGAGCTTAGTGGAAATACACCGAACAAATATAACATTTTCTTGCTGAAAATTAAGGTTATAAATTTGTCAGAACTATGTAAGTTTGTATTTGTTTATTTATGTATTTAGTAATCATTTGTATGTTTTTGTTTTATTCATGACACTTAAAGAAGTCATTATATGGACTAGCACTGTAGTTCCTTAAGTTTTAGAAGTTAAAATAAAATCCGTGTGAAGTCATTATATGGACTAGCACTGTAGTTCCTTAAGTATTAGAAGTTAAAATAAAATCCGTGTGAAGTCATTATAGGGACTAGCACTGTAGTTCCTTAAGTTTTAGAAGTTAAAATAAAATCCGTGTGAAGTCATTATAGGGACTAGCACTGTAGTTCCTTAAGTTTTAGAAGTTAAAATATAATCCGTGTGTGTGTAAAAACAACTAAGGACTGAAAAGCCAATACAACGTGAGATTCTAACCGGAAGCCGTAGATTATTGACAGTGCAAGGAAAGCACTGTGTCAGTTTGACACATAGAGGAGTGGTAGTAAGGGTGGTTCAGAAGAGCACACAAGGATGGTAGGTTGGATAAAGCAACAAAGGAGGGAGAATGTAACATAAAATAAATTGTAAGTTGACTTAAAATAGTGGACAGGATATACTTATATGAATAACCAACTTATACGCTTGCTTTTACACGTGTATAATCATTCATATTACGCAGACGTAATGGGTTAATTCTTGCAAAGCATTTACTCAGATTTACTTTTTTTAAGTACTCTATCTATGTTTGTTTGTTGGGGTCTTGTGGTTGTTTGTTTGTTTTTAATTTTTATTTTGTTTAAATGAGTAATAATATCGATATAACACAGTTCTGATCCAGACAAACCAATGGGAAATCTACAACTACAGTTCTTTTACAGACACGTTTGTTTCACATACATATGAGCGGGTAGGAGCCTTGTTTACACAGATTCCCATACGATGTTTTAAGATTATGAAACTTTGATCGTTGCAATTTTCAAGTAAACTCTGGGTTGTAGGTGTTATTATGTACTACATTTTCATATTACTCGGATGATTTGTAGAGTAGGTTGTATTTCAAGCAACATTATGAAACGGAATTACATCCTGTAAATGGAAGATACTGTTTTTAAGATTTCAGACCTACCAAGGGTGAGGGGATGACGTGACAATTGGGGTTGTGTAGTGATGGGTGTTTTCGTATGCCGAGTGAATTCGAGTTCTTTGCTCAGATAAAGTATTTATAACCTCATTTTCGAGCGCCGAAGATGGCAAGGAGTAAACTGATGTTTGATATCTTACCAAACTACAACGGCAGTTAACGTTACCTAGTTTCCAACCTATTTAAACTGCATTTAGTGCCGCACGTATTCCCAGGGGATTCATACACTGGACCACCTCCAATGGGAGTGCAGTTATTGTTGCCTAGCCTAAGGTTGTAGAGACTGTGCAAGTCTCGCGCGTCTCTAATACGAGAAAACAATTTAAACGAAAGGGATATTTCGCCGTGAAATTAAAGCTTCTTTTTAAATTACATTCTATAACAATTTCCTTGAAATATAAATACCCATAGCAGTTTGTTATAAATACAATTTCAAACTGTTCAAATTAACATTGAAACTAAATTGATACTTGGGAAATGGATAGCTATTTTCTGAAAACCCCATTTGCCAATCACGCCTGAATTTGTGCATCCAACACATAGGTTTAATGATACATACACGTCTGGGCAAAATTCTGAAATGTTTTACAAATAACCGGAAACGGAGGTCACGTCTTATTCTCAGGTTTTCTTTGTTGGCTTGTCAAATCTTGTTTTACTTTCATATTATTATTTAATTGCTATGTTTTACTTTCCACCAATGTCAAATGATTTCGATAACTATAAACTACGATGTACTAAAGTGTTCGAAGAAACAGAATCATACACATGTAAAACTCAATATGGATGGTTGAGACCAACTTGGTCCCGAAAGTTCATACGCGCAAGACTTGCACAGACTATTCCGAACAATTTAATAAACGATACAGTTTTAACAGCAAGTGTTCGCCATAGCATTACACTGGTTCTATTATAAGTTAATAAGCATCGATTACGAAATGATATACATATATATGCTTTTACTTTCTCCCTTTTCTTCTTCACCTTGGGTGAACGTTTCAGAAAGGGAACAGTAATGTGTTTTTTCAAAGGTACCCAGCATTATACAATAAACATAATTGCGCTTACAATAAAAACAGCTAGTGTATGGTGTATTAATTCAGTTCGTTCTTTAGTCAATTATTTTGTATGTTTGATGTGGCCAGCCGTAAGAATTATACAACATCGGTAAAACCTCGAACGTTGGCCGCTTTGCCGAGTCATTGACTCTTAAACACACCTACACTCATTGACAGATGCACATGACTGTAGCTGGAGTTAAATATTCTTAATTGAACAAGAGACTTCTCAAATGTTGGGAAAATATAAGAAATATACATTCAGCACTGTTGTGAATATTTTTCCTACCATTTGGGGGAATAACTGATCAGTTTAAAATCGGTTACATTTTCATAGAATTCCATTGTTTTCGCAATGGTTCAATTCCTCGGAGATTTGTTAAAATTTATATAATAACTTACCCTGTGCTTTCAATGTTAAAAATTACATAAAGAGAAAAAAGGCGCAGCAAGATTCGAGATTACCAGACCTTTCTGCGGTCACTACATCTCAAGTAGTGTGCACACAAGCAGGAAGAAAAACCTTTGATTCAATTAAAGGTTTTCATGTGAGTTTCGGTAGAGTCGACCTTTGTTCATTTCAATTCACAAGTTTTTACTATCTAACCAAACTGTGGAAATTGCATTGAATGAGGTGCTTTCGTTTACTAGTGAAACACCGACAAGCCTTGTTTCGTCTTTATTCCTACCCCCATCACCGGAAATTGTGAAGACAACACGCTTATTAGCAACAATGACTTCATGCCAGACTTAAACAGCTTTGTTTGGTATTCCACAGGGATATTATAACGGGCAAGCAACAAACGTTGACCCGTAATTCAGGAAAATCATCGTCAGAGCAAAATTACCACCAGATCTAAGTGGATCTGAAAATACACTCGAGCATCATTGTCCGTGAACATTACAAGAAACACTTAAGGGTCGGATTGCCTTACATTGAGCAATCCTACAACGGATAAACGCCTTTACTCTGTAAAACAGTCATGCATATGCCTATGTCTTTGTTTCTCAAACAATTGTTACACAGATGTAATGAGAGATTAACCCGATTATTTTGATCGACCCCCCATGCAACTAATGAGGAAGCGAACATGACTTCCGAAAAGCTATCTATTGCTTCCTAAAGGATCTGGGAAAAATCCCAGTTCACTAACGACCCACATGGTAATAAAGGTCAAGACATTTCGATTGAATTATTTCCCCACCACTTCCCCGTTGTAGTAAGTGGAAATAGTCAGGCACAATTAATATTATTTGGATTTGTATTTCCATGGAATATACAACTTTCAAATTACAAGTCAACAGATACAGCGTCACTGGATGGGATAGCATCAGCATTTATTGTCATACCATTTATTATCAATTCTTAATCTCAAACTCTTTTAGAGGTTTGTGGACTGAAATTAGCTGAAAACGGGAAAGCTCCTTGCAGACTAAGCTAGTTACCGTCTGGCTAGGCCTACACCTCTTCCTCTTATAAGTATGTTGGCGATTTACAAATATTTACAAACATGCCTTGATGTTTGTTGCTCTTTCTGCACAATTAATTTGTGCAATGCTCCATCTGCACAATCAATGCTTCACCATCAGCAGCAGCTTCTTCTTCATCCTTACTTTCCCCATTTTTTGTTTGCTTGCTCTTGTTTAATGCCCGCGAAAAGAGAACGTCATGAGATTCCTCTTATGCTCTACTCAATAGAGGGGTATTATTTATTTTATTTTTATTTTTTTTTAATACCTCAAACGTTTGTGCTGATTCAGGGTTTGTTTTTTGTTTGTTTAGATTTGCTTATGATGCTTCATAAGATTGATAAGCTGAAGAATGTTTGCGCTTTTCTCCTAACTAAAAGTGACAACAACTCAGTTGATACAGCTCATAGATCGGGAACACGAAAACAGATTCATTTAGCTTTACTAAATTTGAACCATTTTAATATTCCCAAACGAAGAAATTAAATAAAGTATCGCTAATAAACGATCGAATCTCAAGTACATGTTTTTTTTTTTTTCTTTTCTTTTTTTCTTTCCCTTTTTAAACAATTATGGGTTGGGAAAAAATACTACAGCGGATCTGAACCAACGACCTCTGGATTAACGTGCCGGCGCTCTACCTACTGAGTCTTTTTTTTCACAGACTACAAGGGTTTAGTATAAACGAAAATGTATTTGTTTATCAGCAACTGGTATGGTCTGTGGTCACCTTGTTCGATTTCTTAATTTTGAATAACATTTAAATGTTGTATTGATGCAATGATGCAACTTTAAACGGATTGCGCAACCTGTTGGTTTTGTTATTGTTTTTTGTTTTTTTGTTAAGCATACCCGGTGTGTCTGTTATACAGTGTGGATTCTGTTTCACCGTTTCGCATGACAGACAAAACAGCCACAATTTGCTAGGTTTGCACCTTGGGAGTTCATTGCTATTCTATCATAACGACATTTGCGTATTTTAAACAGTGACTAAATGAGGTGGTTTTTGCAGGTTCAAAAATTGTTGAGTGTGAGATAAGCACAGTTGAATTTTTAAGACATTTTTTTTTAAAATGACACGTCAGTAGAGCTTCAGATTGAGACTTCACCTGGGAAAATTGTCCAAGTGAAAACATATCCAAACCTATCTAACGAAGAGGCATCATTGGCCACGACCGATATGTCGTACAAGGATAAGCTCAAGAAGATTGTTGACATCAAAACAAAGGCATACAATTTGAAAACATCAACAAGTACTTAGTCGGGCATCCTGCATAAAATCATTTGAAAGGGAATTGGTTAAGATCTTCTTTTACCTATTGATGTTCACAAGATATTGTTCTTCCTTTGTAGATCTCCAAGTCGTCAGAAAACAAATACCACACAATCCATATAGAAACCTAAACTTCATCGGTTAGCCAGAGTTGGTGAAAAGATATGAAAGAGATAACAAAGTTTTTTAAAGACTAAAGTTCAAGTCGTCGATTTCAAAAAATAAGACTCCAGTTTATTTAGGAGCAAACCAGTTTACCGTTTACGTAATTCAATGAATCACTAGACTCAAAGACAATAATTTTGAGTTAGTTTTGTTTAAAGCAAATACGTATTTAACACGAAATGTTAGAAAAAAATCAAAGCGATCAAAAGTCAGCGTTTGCGCTTCACCAGCCGTTACAGGTGTCAAATTTACGTGACATTGTTGGTCACTGTTGCATATATGCTGGTGCTCTGTTTACGTAAATATTAAGGCTATGGTGAGGCATGAGGATCCTGTCTGCATATCCTTCCAGCAGAAAGTCACGTGGGAAACACCTGACTCTACATACGTCATTCTAACCTGCACAAAACTGTATTTTCTCAGTCCAGGGAAAGTTAGCCCACCTTGTTGGGCTGTTATGGTTCTCTTTTAACATTGGTCTAATCAATTATAGTCATGTTAACCCTCGGAGAAGCAACGTGGTGAAAAAATTATCCACATATTCCAAATATGGTCATAATTTTTTTTTCAATTTGCCAAAAAAGCCACGATTTTTTGTATTCGACACCCCTCGCATACACCACAAGCCTGTAGACTGCCATTGGCCAGGCTATAACCACTGCCGAGTAAGAATTATTTAATGACAGCAGTCCCAAGGGACAGCTATGCCCTTGGGAATTGTAACTTGATATCTTAGTGAGCCAACTCCTTGTGCCATTATCTCTTTGTGTCAACCCTGTGCCGCCCAGAGCTAAAACAGGTCGTAAAGAACACACACTGCTGGCCCAAACAAAAGCCCTGTGGAGATTAAAATTGCTTTGGGCTTGCAGGAGGGGGTCATTGACCTAAAAAACTGGGTGGTGAAAAAATTCTCCACCTGGATCCACCGCGTTTTACAGAAGGGCCCGCTGCTCCGAGGGTTAAAAGAGAGTCGTTACAGCCCAACACGGTGGGCTAGACGAAGTTCTGATTCCATGAGAATGTTCCTTCGACATCCGGAAATCGTCCTTAGAACATCATAACCCGAAAGATGATAAAACCAAGGGTAACAAAGTTCAAAAAGCACGAGAAATCTAAAGGTAATAAAACATATCTTAGTACTGGATATAGCCTCATCTTCAACTATATCTATGAGGATGTGGGCATTTAAGATGTCTGAACCAGGAAGTTGAAGGCATTGATTGTTTCCTGCTTATTTAGCACACAATGTGTGTTCAGCTGTCTATGGGGAAGTCTGAGCTTTTAAATAATTTAGTTTTTTGACTAAGTTTAAACATGGGTCGTTAAAAGGCACTGGACACTTTTGGTATAGTCACTCAAAATAATTGTAAGCATAAAAACTTACTTAGTAACGAGCAATGTAGAGATATTAGTATAAAACATTGTGAGAAACGGCTCCCTCTAAAGTAACGTGGTTTTTGAGAAAGAGGTAGTTTCTCACTCAAATAATAAAAGACTTCAGCTGAAGCCTTGTATTATGCATCTGAAAGCACACAAAGTAATGCAACCAGGTTTTTTCTGTCTATCATTATTCTCTTGCAAATTCGATTACCAATTGAGCCCAAATTTTCACAGGTTTGTTATTTTATGCAGATGTTAGGACACACCAAGTGAGAAAACTGGTCTTCGACAATTACCAAACGTGTCAAGTGCCTTTAAATACATGTTAAGATAGGTCATTACCCTCATTGGCTTTATCATGTCCATCTTGGTAGTGTTCCCTGTGCATAGTTACAATGGATGTATACATATTTTGTAGGCAGCATGAGGAGCCTGTTCATTTTC
This sequence comes from Pycnopodia helianthoides, assembly GCA_032158295.1. Lineage (NCBI taxonomy): Eukaryota > Metazoa > Echinodermata > Asteroidea > Forcipulatida > Asteriidae > Pycnopodia > Pycnopodia helianthoides. The sequence goes on from JASTWB010000036.1 coordinate 75,197, forward strand.
CCAGCGCAAAAAACGAAAGGTATATGGTGTTTCATAATGGACACATTTAGACGGCGATTTTATACATTATGTTCCGTTGGTCGTCAATTTTTCCAAAATATATTAATTTAATTCAATGTATCATCAATACAATTATGAAATGGTTTACAGTCGTTGAACATAAACATATTCAACACCGTCCGACGTATTTCTTTTTGAGGAACATTACAGAATTGGTTTTTGCTAACAAAACAGTTGCTGGCAGTGTAAGCACTTTATGTAATCCACCATATACAAAAACTGACAAACCTGTAGAAGTTTGAGATCGATCGGCCATCTGGGTCACGAGAAAATAGTGAAAAACCGATTACACATTTGCTTGAAATCATATAGATTCAACAAATGAATAAAACGCTCACTGAGCGGTAAACTCCAATCGGAAAATTAGTTTATTCATTTCTCATCAAATATGGCATTTCAGACAGAAATATTTCAAGGGATGTTTTCTACTATCATCATCATTAGACCGTGTAAGTTTTGAGTAAATCTGTGATCAAAAGTATATTTTACAAGTTTTTTTCTTACCAATTCTGTAATGTTCCTTTAAGTGTTTTCGATTTAAATGTACGCGCTTTGAGACTGGTTTACTGGGGAATTCGTGTGGCATAAATTCACACAAGCAAGAGTCTGAGTATAAGGAAGTTATATTTCGTTTTGATTACTATTCCATATTAATCAGACTGATTCGCAGATTATATTGACGAAATATTTTCTCCACTGAAAGTTCATGCGTTTACGTTCCTATAAAAGTAACGAATACACAATTTCGGTTTTACCAACGGCTGTTGAATGTCGGGGAATATTGTGAGTTTGTATGTCAAACATTCCAAAATAATCAAAATTATGTACTTATTAGTAAAACATTTGGGTGTTTTTTGCACTGTTTTGAAAAACTCCCCATGGCAAGAGTATGCGCAAAAAACATTATTTATTTAATATAAGTTAATATACCAAAAAAACTTGATGTCGATTAAATTGTCAAAAGTGATCTTGATATGCATCTTATTAGAGAAACATGCACCTTTGCGCCAACCCACTCCTATCGCCATTAGCTATTTCAGAGGGGCATGCATCACTTGACCACCTCCTCGGGGGTACATGTATTGCAATATCCGTCTTATATTTTGCAGACTACTTTAAAACACTGCGAGCTTAACGATACCAAATTACACTATAGATGTACTCATCTACAGGGTAGCTGTTGCCGACAGTCAACAGGAAAGGGCACTGTTCGCACCAATCAAAAACATACTTTTACACCTCCCTGAAGTTAATTTCTTGTCTACTTCTTTTTAATACAGTACACGACCCCCTGGGATCTGTATTAACACAGCCGCAAAGCCTGAACGAAACTTCTTAGTCAACTAAAATGTTTTCTGTTTGTTTACGTTGATATGAGGATGGACTAGGCCTTTACAATAAATAAAAATATTGTAGTATACACATTATTAGTTATTACCTATTTAGTAATATTTTGAGGTCATCTATACAGCTAGGATGCCGGTGTGAAGTGATGATGGAACTGAGTAGGCACAAACATTATCAACTTCTCGGTCACCATTGGGAAACCACACACCATCAATTATTACCAACAAGTGGCTAATGGAGTGTGTTTCTAGTGTACTTTTTAAAACAACTAAACTGTTTCATGAAACTATTGATAATCATAGTTAAGTGCTGCACTTATCTACATTCTATGAAGCAGTATTTAGTTTATGCAGTCCAACACTTGATATTCGGTTTTTAAAAGTTCAGTTTAATATTTTGACTGATACTGTAGATATTGTATCGGATCATATACAGTCATTAATTAATCGATGTTCTATAAAGTCAGGAATCGATCAGAACGTTCAGAATTTGATGAGACGGTCATATGAAGCAAAGAGGGGGGGGGGGGGGAACAAGCGAGAATAATTACCCGACGTGCATTTCCCTACCACAGCATTGACAAAATACGACCACAAGAAAAAGTACATGAATTATAAGAAGTTCATTTTATAAAGGTTTATTACCACATAAGACAAGTAAGTGGATCCATGGTGGATCCAAGGGGGGACGCTGCCCGCAAGCCGTGAAACAAATAAAAGACCAATGGGAAGTTAATTTGTAACACATGGTCAGTTAATTGCACCAACATCCGACCACGAAGCAAAATATGCCCCACGGCAACCCACCAGCCTGTCTAGTAGTAATAAATTATTTGAGGCTCAAAGACTTGGCCTAAAATCTGTTATTCCAAAAACCTGTGCATCTTTAAAGTCAAACCGGTCTTTCAAACATCAGCATCGCTTAATTAAGTAAGGTGTATCTGAATGGCCACCATTATAAAACAAATACACCAACATCTTTTGAATATATCCCCAAGTTGCCTCTAGATCCAAAATGTGGACGTTTCAGTAAACCAAAAACCTAAAGAAACGCCCTACATTTTGTTATTGTCAACTCTTTCAAGATTGGATAAAAGTTAAAACAATCTCTGGTATAAGATCCGGGTTGTCGAGGGAAACTCTAACATCTGGTGTCACAACATGTCTTCAATTCACTCCGGTGTTCTTGGTAGGGTAAACAACAGAGAATAGGGGTCACGAATGATATACATATAATATGCTTTTACTTTCTCCCTTTTCTTCTTCACCTTGGGTGAACCTTTCAAAAAGGGAACATTAATGTTTTTTCAAAGGTACACAGCATTATACAATAAACATAATTGCGCTTACAATAAAAACAGCTAGTGTTTGGTGTTATATTTCTAGGTGTCAATTCACTTCGTTCTTTAGTCAATCACCTTGATTGTTTGATGAGGCCAGCCGTAGGAAATATTCAACATCGGTATAACCTCGAACATTGTCCTCTTTGCCGAGTCATTGACTCTTAAACACACCTACACTCACTGACAGATGCACAAGACTGTAGCTGGAGTTAAATAATCTTAATATCTTTGAACAAGAGACTTCTCAACTTTTGGGAACAGATAAGAATATACATTCAGCACTGATGTGAATATTTTTCCTAACATTTGGGGGAAGAACTGATCAGTTTAAAATCGGTTACATTTTCAAAGAATTCCATTGTTTTTGCAATGGTTCAATTCTTCGGAGATTTGTTAAAATTTATATAATAACTTACCCGGTGCTTTCAATGTTAAAAATTACATAAAGAGAAAAAAAGGCGCAGCAAGATTCGAGATTACCTGACCTTTCTGCAGTCACTACATCTCAAGTAGTGTGCACACAAGCAGGAAGAAAAACATAATCAACACCGTCCGACGTATTTCTTTTAACCCTCGGAGCAGCGGGCCCTTCTGTAAAACGCGGTGGATCCAGTTGGAGAATTTTTTCACCACCCAGTTTTTTAGGTCAATGACCCCCTCCTGCAAGCCCAAAGCAATTTTAAACTCCACAGGGCTTTTGTCTGGGCCAGCAGTGTGTGTTATTTACGACCTGTTTTAGCTCTGGGCGGCACAGGGTTGACACAAAGAGATAATGGCACAAGGAGTTGGCTCACTAAGATATCAAGTTACAATTCCCAAGGGCATAGCTGTCCATTGGGACTGCTGTCATTAAATAATTCTTACTCGGCAGTGGTTATAGCCTGGCCAATGGGAGTCTACAGGCTTGTGGTGTATACAAGGGGTGTCGAATACAAAAAATCGTGGCTTTTTTGGCCCATTGAAAAAAAAATTATGACCATATTTGGAAAATGTGGAGAATTTTTTCACCACGTTGCTTCTCCGAGGGTTTAAAGGAACATTACATAATTGGTTTTTGCTAACAAAACAGTTGCTGGCAGTGTAAGCACTTTATGTAATCCACCATATACAAAAACTGACAAACCTGTAGAAGTTTGAGATCGATCGGCCATCTGGGTCACGAGAAAATAGTGAAAAACCGATTACACATTTGCTTGAAATCATATAGATTCAACAAGTGAATAAAACGCTCACTGAGCGGTAAACTCCAATCGGAAAATTAGTTTATTAATTTCTCATCAAATATGGCATTTCAGACAAAAATATTTCAAGGGATGTTTTCTACTATCATCATCATTAGACCGTGTAAGTTTTGTGTAAATCTGTGATCAAAAGTATATTTTACAAGTTTTTTTCTTACCAATTATGTAATGTTCCTTTAAGTGTTTTCGATATAAATGTACGTGCTTTGAGACTGGTTTACTGGGGAATTCGTGTGGCATAAATTCACACAAGCAAGAGTCTGAGTATAAGGAAGTTATATTTCGTTTTGATTACTATTCCATATTAATCAGACTGATTCGCAGATTATATCGACGAAATATTTTCTCCACTGAAAGTTCATGCGTTTACGTTCCTTTAAAGTAACGAATACACAATTTCGGTTTTACCAACGGCTGTTGAATGCCAGGGAATATTGTGAGTTTGTATGTCAAACATTCCAAAATAATCAAAATTATGTACTTATTAGTAAAACATTTGGGTGTTTTTTGCACTGTTTTGAAAAACTCCCCATGGCAAGAGTATGCGCAAAAAATATTATTTATTTAATATAAGTTAATATACCAAAAAAACTTGATGTCGATTAAATTGTCAAAAGTGATCTTGATCTGCATCTTATTCGAGAAACATGCACCTTTGCGCCAACCCACTCATATCGCCATTGGCTATTTCAGAGGGGCATGCATCACTTGACCACCTCCTAGGGGGTACATGTATTGCAATATCCGTCTTATATTTTGCAGACTACTTTAAAACACTGCGAGCTGAACGATACCAGATTACACTAGATGTACTCATCTACAGGGTAGCTGTTGCCGACAGTCAACAGGAAAGGGCACTGTTCGCACCAATCAAAAACATACTTTTACACCTCCCTGAAGTTAATTTCTGTTCTACTTCTTTTTAATACAGCACATGACCCCCTGGGATTTGTATTAACACAGCCGCAAAGCCTGAACGAAACTTCTTAGTCAACTAAAATGTTTTCTGTTTGTTTACGTTGATATGAGGATGGACTAGGCCTTTACAATAAATAAAAATATTGTAGTATACACATTATTAGTTATTACCTATTTAGTAATATTTTGAGGTCATCTATACAGCTAGGATGCCGGTGTGAAGTGATGATGGAACTGAGTAGGCACAAACATTATCAACTTCTCGGTCACCATTGGGAAACCACACACCATCAATTATTACCAACAAGTGGCTAATGGAGTGTGTTTCTAGTGTACTTTTTAAAACAAACTGTTTCATGAAACTATTGATAATCATAGTTAAGTGCTGCACTTATATACATTCTATGAAGCAGCATTTAGTTTATGCAGTCCAACACTTGATATTCGGTTTTTAAAAGTTCAGTTCAATATTTTGACTGATACTGTAGATATTGTATCGGATCATATACAGTCATTAATTAATCGATGTTCTATAAAGTCAGGAATCGATCAGAACGTTCAGAATTTGAATTCGGTCATATGAAGCAAAGAGGGGGGGGGGGGACAAGCGAGAATAATTACCTAACATGCATTCCCTACCACAGCATTGACAAAATACGACCACAAGAAAAAGTACATGAATTATAAGAAGTTCATTTTATAAAGGTTTATTCCAAAAACCTGTGCATCTTTAAAGTCAAACCGGTCTTTCAAACATCAGCATCGCTTAAGTAAGGTGGATCTGAATGGCCACCATTATAAAACAAATACACCAACATCTTTTGAATATATCCCCAAGTTGCCTCTAGACCCAAAATGTGGACGTTTCAGTAAACCAAAAACTTAAAGAAACGCCCTACATTTGTTTATTGTCAACTCTTTTTAAAGATTGGAGAAAAGTTAAAACAGTCTCTGGTATAAGATCCGGGTTGTCGAGGAAAACTCTAACATCTGGTGTCACAACATGTCTTCAATTCACTTCGGGGTTCTTCGTAGGGTAAACAACAGAGAAGAGGGGTCACGAATAATCGTTTAAGAGCTGCTGAATAACGGGATAAGGGTGGTCAGATAAACGGTTAAAAGTTACAAACTGCAAAGCCAGTATAGTTATAAAGTTTTGTTGTGCAGATTTGATGTTACAGTGTGATTTTTTTTTTTTTTCTTTTTTTTTCTTCAAAATCACAGATGAATTTTCAACATAAATATCGCGGTTTGTTTTTTGGTTTTGGGTTTCTTTTCGGGGGAGGGTTTCCTTATTATTTCCTTATTATTTTTTACAAAACTCATCAAGTATCTTTATGTTGTGTATGTCAACTCGAATGCGGAACTGACAGCGAAGGACATGATGTCCGAATTGTTTTAAGAGCAACTATTTAGTGTTTACAGTATAAATGAATGTATCATTCCTTTCCAGGATCATGACACATCATTGGTGTTTTGGGCAGCAATCCAACTCCACAATCAACTTCAACAAACAATAACCACCATGTCTTGGCTATAGCCTAAACTCCTTATTTGGGGCGAGAATAGTTTGTTTTTAGACATGGTCTGAGACTTCAAGCCGCTTGTATGTCAACACTTCATCAGCAGGTCCGTCATGGCGGGTCGGTTTCATGCCCGACTCGAGTTCCTCGTCATATTTATTGGACTACTGGAAGGTACGTTTATCTGACTAAAATTTAAAAGTTTGTAATGCGCTAAATTTGTTCATAATTAAAAAAATAATTAAGATTTACTTGCAGGAGAGACAATCTCTTAAATGGTACTTTTTCATGAGAGTTTGTTCAGAACGTTGGAGCATTGTTAACGGTGTTTGCAGTAGTAGTGCCTTCATTAGTGCAGGTATCACATTGAAATGATTCCTTCAACTGGGAAAGCACGTTATAAATTAAGTTTAGTACCCTCCTCTAGTTTCAATAAAGACACGATAAAGCCAACATGTGAGTATGTCATCAACATTTAATGGTCACGATTTAGTGAAAACGACACCAAACATACTATTGGGGGTTTCTTAGTGATTTTTTGCAAATCATATTAGACTCAATATGACAATTGCGACACTCAAAATGAGCAGCGGTTGTCCGTCTTTGATAGCACTTCATACAAATATATTTCTCTAGAGGATTGATACAGGTATAATGTTAAAAGGTTTCAAGTCAATTGTTGGTTGTATGTTTGCTGGGGTGTTTGTTTGCTTGTTTTTTGTTTGTTCCGTTTTGTTTTTCTTATTTTGTTCTCCTCGAGAACTACTTATCTTGCACTTTGCAGTATTTGGGGTACTCTTACATTTAACGTATTTCAACGATTTACAATCAATTCGAATATATTTCAAAACGTAAACAATAATTCATTGTTAAATCCGTTGAGTCATGTTCAGACGAATTACATCAGTCGTTGAGGGAAAATATACGAGAAACTGAAATCCCGTCATTGAGACTATATAACAAATGAACTTGAGTTGGATCATTTGGGAAATTAAAGATTATCCAAATTGGTAACACGCTGGGGAAAAACGAGCATAGCCTGATAAGAGCAGAAAGATCAATTTCAGCTAAAGTAAGTCATTGCTCTCGCTCAAAATGCACGACATTAAAAGGTTAGGTAAATGGCAAACAACTAATAAGAATAATATTGAATATATCATGTGTTTGTTCTTTGGACAAAACACAAAACTGTTCTTGTTCAAAATCCCACCCTGAACCTGACCATAAATTTGAGGCAGATTATGACCCTAAACTTAACAAAAATCTTTAATTTTACTGTAACTGTGCCCAAGCGCCAAACAATATGATTTTGAAGCTGACCCTGACTCTAACCCTGGTTGACCATCATCCAGAATCTAAAAACTCTAAAAGTAATCTGGCCCTTAACCATTAAAAAACTACGGAGCCCGGTAAGGGACAGTGGAAGAAAAATTAGGAATCCGTTCCTACGGTTTAATAATCCGTTCGAACGAATTCGGAATCCGTTCGAACAAATTAGGAATCCGTTCGCACGGTTTAGCCAAGGCATGAAATTGCGCTGCACGCATGCGTACGATCCACTCTCAAGAATACTTTGCTTCAAGATGGCTGAGGGCCGCGACAGTTGTTCTGACTTCTCTGATGATGACTCTGGAGACTGTGACAAACTTACCAACACGATCATCATCATCACACACTTACGTCGCAGCCCTACGCCATCTTGAAGCAGTTTTTTTTTTTTTTTGGTTTTTTTCAGTATTGAAATCTTAGAAGAAGCCGTTTAAGAACCCAAATTTAAAGTTTCCAGGAAAGTGATATGAGAAATTAATTTACCATAGTAAAAAAAAAAAAAATGTCTTATATTGATTAATTTGCCAGCCCAGAAAGGCCCTTCAAGTTCTGAACACGTTTTTGCACCCTTTTCTGATCCCCCCCCCACAGCTTTGTTTCAAGAAAGAGCGTGAAAGTCAAGAGAAAAAAACACACCTCCATTTCAAACCATACTTCGCAGCAGATAAATCAGCAAGGCTGAGAATGCACAAAAATGTGGTTTATTCTCAAAAAGTAGTTCTTAGACTACACCAGAGAGCATTTTCAAAAGTTATGTACCAACATTTACAAGCATCCCGAACTTTTTAACACGGATCTACGCCACTGCATCTCATCAACTATATAATAGCCTACTCCTTGCACGGTTTAGTAACATGTGGTGTTTAAAAGAAATAGTATTAATATCTGTTCACACGTTATAGTAATCCGTTTCAATTGTTTAGTATGGCGTGTCGTGGCCGAGCAGATAAGAGCCCCGGTCGTGACACTTGTGTCATTATTGCTGCGTCCTTCGGATGGGACGTAAAACCGTAGGTCCCGTGTGTTGTGTAATGCACGTAAAAGAACCCAGTACACTAATCGTAAGAGAAGGGGTTCACCCCAGTGTTCCTGGTTTTATCGGCTGCATATTGTAAACTATTACATGGTGCTATAAATGAATAGGCCTCATACTTCAAAAACGTAGCTCCACATACCTGGCAGGAAAAATATATATATATATATCAGCGCCTTGTATCCTTTGGCAGTTTGACGCTTTTATAAATATAGTTATTGTTAATTAGTAGTAATCCGTGCAAACGAATAATAATATGTTGAAACGGTTTAGTAAACTGTTCCCAAGGTTCGTAGTAGACCTCGATAGCATACGAGTTGTGGGCGAGAATCTTTTACTTTCGGTCAACGCATTTTTAAAATGAATTTGTATTGTGGTTTGAATTTTGTTTTTACTTGGTTTTGAAATATATTTGTATAAAGCTGACCTTAAAGGGACACACAGCTTGGATTGGGCAATTTTAAATGTTTGTCATGAAATAAATATAGTTGGAAAGATGTTTTGAAGGCAGAATATTGTGATCCACACAAATATGCCTCGGATTTTGTGTGTTTTTTCTTTGTGAACTAACGCGGTCTGCCATTTTGTAGGAGCCAATTTTTGACTCCATTTTGTTGTAGAAAACCCATCAACAGACGTCATAGTGTTACAGAATTTCAAGACTGAAGATAAATGTTTATGAAACAGGCCAGCAATAGAGATTGTGTTTGTCTTTCATAATTATTTAACTAATTACTATGATTTTTCCTTTTTACGATCATAAAATCTCAAAACTATCAGTGAAATTTAAATCCCTCAAAATCCCTGAATCTTCTTAAACGCCAATTTGGAAACATTGTCCTGTAAAGTTTCAAATTCTATTTTGAAATCTTGAAAAATTATTGGTTTTGTTGTTAACAATCATCTGTGTCAATCAATCTAAAAGAAAACTCAGGAACACCACTTGTATGTGGTTTTTGAGGCATTGCATGGTGAGGTATTAATGTTTATTCGGTTTGCGGTAACACCATGTATAACTATCTACTTTGCTGTGTAGATTTTGTTCTATAGAGAACTTGTATCGCTATTTGTTCTACTACCGCAGAGTAGATTTTCGGAATTCGGGAGACTTCTCAGTTCTGAAAAGAACTGTCCTGCTTATTAACTACTAGCTGGGTGGGAGGTAGGGAATCGGCCTGGACTCTACTTTAGCTTTGTGGATCGGAGTGGACTTCTCGTAATTAACTGCACTGCCGCAGAGTTAATCTCGTTGGTCTCAACCACTTGTTTGGTTGGCAAAACAACTGTTGAAGTACGGTACATGTACACTGTGAAGTCATGATAACAATTTTTAGTACAAAGCTTTAACATTGTCAATACTAACTGATTAAAAATGTATTTCCAACGATACATAGAACGTATCTTATAGGCTTAGGGTCATGTGTTATGACTAGACTTCATCATACTGTGAGTACTGTGATTAGTTTAATCTGATACTGAAAATACTCACAGTACTACTACCCATTCATAACACATGACCCCAGCCTACATTTAGATACCCACCCCTCCCCGAAAATCAGCAGACAATGTTTGTGAATTGAAACGGACTGCCGTAATGCACGAACCTTTAATTATTCTACAGCAAACCTTACTAAAATAAATACACGTTCATTAATCCTCTGCATGCAGTGTGTCAGTGTGTTACAGAACGCCCATACGTGTGCCAAAGAACATGATTTCATTCGCTAATAGTAACTCAAACTGAAGAGACGAGACTACTTAATACCATGCTGTATTACTATTAGGCATTCGATCTCGAAATCGATCTCGAAATCGCTCCCGTCGTTGCCAGCTTCATTGTTGGGTACTACCGCTGCCACAGCAGTACTTATCACTCCCTGTCCCTTTTCTCCTCGAGAGAGCTCCCCTCTTCGCTATCAATATTACCAGCAGTGCTTGAAGAGTATACCTCTTCGAGACCCGATGCTATCTAACATTTGTTTTGCTATTCTTTCCGACGTTGCATAAGAACTGTGCTCTTTCCATTGCAATGCGGAAAAAACTGCACAGTGGTATATAAACACCACTCCCACACATGGCGTCACATAGATTTACCAGAGAATGATGACGTCACGGGGCTTTTCGCGAAACTAAACAAAAAGCAACTTTGAGTCGTGGTCAAAAGTATTTTTGTTTGTATTTATAAAACATTTGTATACGATGTGAACTGTATTATGTATGTATGTATGTCTGTATTCATTGAGCGCTTGTAAACGAATTTCAGCAAATAATACGTTTCCTTTACTCTCGTTCAAGTAGCTCTAGCTTTAACACGCTCCTCTGACGAGTTGTAAAACAAAATCACAAAAATGTTACAGCTTTCACCAGTCTTAAGTATTTGTGTCTTGTCCGAAATATCTCCAAGACCGTACATTAAAGATCTTTACAATTTTCTGGAAAGTACTAAAACTGACTTCGAATTTCTCGCAACTTCTGAAGCAATGACATCGTCTCGAACACTCAGTCATAACGGATTACACCGCCCACTGGGGTCAGCGGTCTTACATACAGAGAATGATTGACACTTGCGGATTTGTTAATTTTTGTGGGCTGTAGGGTGCTCGTAACACCTTGACCAACATTTTTGAAATACAATTCTACTTCTTTAGTACATATAATGTTATGAAATGTTTCCCTCTGTGAGCAAACATTAAGTTTTGTTTTGAGGAAAACCATTTTGCCATACGTTGCTTCTTTGTGTTATAACACGTGTAACTTTCTCCCACGGTGATGAGTTACCAAAGTATTTTTTAATAACTATACCCTACAGGCATGTCCAGCGAATTATTTCCGTGCCTGCATGGTTTTGTAAAAGCTGAAATTGTATATGGGATGAAAACCCCGCGAAAAAGACAATTCGAGGGGGAAACGCGGGGAAGTTTCTAACCTGCTCAATTCTTTTAGAATGCCCCTATTGAATTGAAAAACTATCCATACCCAACAAGTTATGTCATTATATATTAATTGGGTTAAAAACAAAACAATGTATACTAAAACCTCAAAGTACTGGGGCATGGCTATTTGTTAATGGACCGTGTTGGGTCGGTGTGTAGTTCTTACGAATGTTTACCAGTTGGCTCAAAGTGACCTAATCCATATCTGGGTCATTCCATGTCAGACCAACGCACTTTTTTACCTCATGTCTTCTGATTTTGAAAAAAATTGCTGTGCTTGTAGGTCCTAATAAGCAATGAATGCACACCAATTTTTAGCCCGATCTGACCTACCGTGTGGTCAGGGCAGAAACCACAAAAATGAAAAAATTTTTGAGTAAAACACCACCATTTTGGTACAAATATGTCAAAACCATGTAAATTTTTATCGAATATATGCAAATTTGGTATTGAACTAATGAGAATTGCATGCTCAATTCAATTCTTTTGACAACAATAAATTTTGTGAGAAGTAGGTCACCGTGACCGTTAATATGTCATCATGACCTTTGACCCAATTTTTGTAATAATGTATCATTCCGAAAATCAACGAAATTAAAATGACTGGATAGAGCATGTCTTCCTCTATCAGAATCCACTAAGAAATACTTGGGCTCTATAAAATTTACAACTTTATGTTTATTTTTGTTCAGTTGGTAGGTTATAAATTAGACAATTTATAGATTTTACATTAGAAATCCACTGACACAGCTTACTGTTCTGTTTCAATTGTTACTAAAATTAATCTTGGTTGGGGAATTTCTCATGTTGAGGGCTGATGTGGTCTAACCAGAATCATACTTTAAATTATCAGCTGTGGAGTACCCAGGATTTGGCTATTTTTTTTGGGGGGGGGGGCGCTCATTTTTTTCCTTCATTTTTTTTTAAAGAAGATTGTTAAAAATAAATGACAAAAAAATCAAACAAACAAATTGACAAGCTGTATTCGTAGTCTAAGTTGAATAATCCAGGAATACAGTTTAATTTGGGACAAGAGTGAAGTGCAACAGTGCTGAGAATTCCTTAAGAGTCGTTTTTCATCAACAGTGACTGTTCAGGGTACGCAACAGTTTCATGCTTTCTACCCGCACCCAGTTCAGCGGACTCACATCCAGGTGAAATTCGTTTAAAAGGAACAAAATGCCAAGTCTGTGAGAGTCGTTAAATTTTAAGAAGCGCAGTGAAGAATGCATAAGGTAACTTTGTATGCGATTTTGAGTATTATCTTCAAGCAAACTTGAATCCTACATGTAGATCGTGATTATTCTATCCATAGCAACAACATGGTGATATTTATATAACAGGCCCGTAGGAAGCTCAAATACATTGGTCAGGCCCATTTGAGAAGCAGTGTTAGGAGTCAATGCAAGCGTGAAGCCATTACGGCGTGGGGTCCGGGGCCCGCTTAAGGGCCCCGGGAAATGTTTCATTCTAGATGCTCTTTGGTGCAATGTGACGTAACTCCTGGTCACTTTTCTCTCACTTTTTGCGCCAGTTATAAAATTCATTTTTATTGGTTTACTCGCTAATAACATTTCTTAAGTACTCATAGCGCGAAGCCATTACGGCTTGGAATCCGGGGCCCGCTTAAGGGCCCCGGGAAACTTTTCATTCTAGATGCTCTGTGGTGCAATATGATGTAATTCCTGGCCAATTTTCCCTCACTTTTTGAGCAAACTATACGATTCATTTTTTATTGGTTTACTCTCTAGATTTCTTAAGTACTCATATTTCTATCTTCAATCGCCTATAGCTAGCTAAGGTATACAATCGCCAATTTCTAAAATTTAGTTTTTTTCGTTTGTTTTTTTTCACTTGATTCCGGTGGAGAGGGGGGAAAAAAGTAACAAAGAAAAACAATAAATATATATAAATACCTAAAATATTGGTATGGCCATGGCTGTACCGGCCGTATCGCTTCCTACGGCCCCGTATAATATTGCACGGCTGTATTGCACAGCTGTATTGTGTGCTTTTATTTCCTGCTGCATGCACACTTTGCACGTACATCCTCACCACAAACGCATTCGCTGTCAAGTTTGCTTGAAGATAAATTCGCTTTCCCACTTGCGCTCGTGGGAAACAGAACAATGTCGTGCGTCGGTGGCATATGGGTGACAGCAGCATTGCATTATTTCGTATTCCAAACGTGCTCGTGGAGTAATATCAGTGGCGCACCCAAGGGGGGGGGGGGGGCAGGGGGCTTGAGCACACCCCCTCTAAGGTTGTCAATTTGTTTGTTTGATTTTTTGGTCATTTATTTTTAACAATCTTCTAAAAAAGAATTGAAGGAAAAAAATGAGGCCACCCCCCAAAAAAAAAAAAAAAAATAAATAGCCAAATCCTGGGTACTCCACAGCTGATAATTTAAAGTATGACTATGTTAAACCACAACAGCCCTCAACATGAGAAATTTCCCAACCAAGATTAATTTTAGTAATAATTGAAACAGAACAGTCAGTTGTGTTAGTGGATTTCTAATGTAAAATCTATAAATTGTCTAATTTATAACCTACCAACTGTACAAAAATAGTCATAAAGTTGTAAATTTTAAAGAGCCCAAGTATTTCTTAGTGGATTCTGATGGAGGAAGACATGCTCTATCCAGTCATTTTAATTTCGTTGATTTTCGGAATGATACATTATTACAAAAATTGGTTCAAAGGTCATGATGACATATTAACGGTCACGGTGACCTACTTCTCACAAAATTTATTGTTGTCAAAAGAATTGAATTGAGCATGCAATTCTCATTATTTCAATACCAAATTTGCATATATTCGATAAAAATTTACATGGTTTTGACATATTTGTACCAAAAGGGTGGTGTTTTACTTTAAAAAATGTACATTTTTTGTGGTTTCTGCCCTGACCACATGGTAGGTCGGATCGGGCTAAAAATTGGTGTGCATTCATTGCTCATTAGGACCTACAAGCACAGCAATTTTTATCAAAATCAGAAGACATGAGGTAAAAAAAGTGCGTTGGTCTGACATGGAATGACCCATCTGCCAAAAGATGACGGTAATGTTAATAATAATTTCGCTTATTAGCCTAGGCTTTAAAAAATGTGATAATAAACAATCATGTTAGTGAAAATAACATTTCAGTGGAGCACCTTACCCCTTCCAATATAACGAGGATCAACTACAACAGCATTTATTGGATGGAAGGGACGGGAAATAAAATATATATTCTGTTTGATATTATAGGTGTTTTTGCCGTGGACGATTTCACTTGCGTAACTAAGCCAAGAGTCCCGCTTGATGCAGAGGACACATTCATTGCTGGGTTCTTTGTCAACTTGGACGGAACTCTCTCTGTTGCTAGAACTCAATACACTAAGACTGGAAGTACTGACCAAACTAACCTAATCCTACCAGTCGGTAGCACTTTCGAGCAACGGACTATGGACGGCGATGTTTCAGTCTTTTTTCTACGGATGCCGGCATTTGGCATGATCTCAAGAATTGGTGTATATGCTTGTGTAGCGACAATGGCTGAAGGTGTATCGACTAGCATTGGCACCGTTATTATGAGCACTAAAGGTAAGTAGTGATTTGTGCGCTGGAATTACTCGATTGATAAAGCCGATGTAGAAGTAAAATGAAAGAAATTAAAAAATCGAACGTTATGAATTAAAGTGCACAATTATTAATAGAATCTGCACAATTCTCAACCAGTTAAAATTAAGCAAAATGTTGTTTACGAGAATGCCATTTACATAACTTGTTTATGATGTGTTTGTTTGTCATTTAAATGTACTCGTTTTGATGTTTGGACACCTCTTTTTCGTAATTATTGATCAACGAGTTAGGTCCCAACCTCAATTTTGAAAAACTAGAAACACGTTTATCGTTGGCGGCGCGCGTTAACATAAACCAACATTACCTGCGTTTACCAAATTGTAATGTGACGTCATGTGTGGGAGTTTTCACGTAAACAAATAGGACACCGTTGTTTGTGGATGGAAATTCGATAATTTGCGAACGAAATTTGTGAATTTAATCGTTTTTACACAATTTCGTGGGTGCTGGAATCATTACACACGCCTTCTGTGCCGTTTTGAATATGGGTAATAAATCAGGATCCGCGGAGGCACGTTTACCTCGATTTCTGATGCAGGAAATGGGATCGTTTCGATGATGACAACATGCACTTGATCGAAACGTTGAACTTACAAAAATTATGTTTTGCAGCACACATTTGACTGACGACCGTATGAATATTTTTTGTCCCATCCCAGCTAGCTGCGATAGTTTGGTCATCATGGTCTCAATGAACCACCTGTCCACATAGAATAGGTCAACTCAGCTGCGGTCCAGTAAAACTAAAATGTTAAGCCTGTTTTTACAGTCTATTGGCTTTACTGTAATATTGTAGAAAAGGACTTGCTTCAAATATAGGTTTGGCTTCAAGTAGACTCTTAAAACGGGCTTAAGGGAATACAATTTATTACTACCAGTGTTTTTTCTAAGGCAGGCACAGTAGTCATCAAGTTTAGACCGACAGTTTTCAATTCCGTAAGTATGTGTTTACATTTGTAGGTCAAAAACAGGACAACAAACCGTTGAGAAAAACAAATGGAATCGATGCTAGATTTGGACAAACTGTATTAAATTGTTATTCTCAACTTATTTATTAAATCATTTACAAACTACTGGTTATTCTGTTAACAGGCATCTGTGAAAAATTGAAGAAAAGGTTCAACATGCGTACGGTTGGCAGCAGAAGAGCTCCTCTCTTCGCTATCAATTTTACCAGCAGTGCTTGAAGAATACCCCCCCCCCTTCTTCGTGAATAATAAATCCCTCTTAAAACCCGCTGCTATATTTAGAGGCTTTTTTCATATCGACTTCGCCTAAGAGTATAGCTATATTTTCATTGCAATGCATACATAATGCACAGTGTATAAATAACCATTTCCCAAAATGACGTCACATAAATTTATCCGAAAAGCATAGTCACGTATTTGATGTTTGATATCCCCTATAGTTTACGGAGGAAGTATGCGGTATCCTTTACGAAGGACAGGATGGGGGAGACTAAAGCCCGGTTCATACTTCCTGCGAATGCAAATGCGAAGCGAGTATTGACGTCACAATTCTGTTTCCGCTGCGAATAATTCGCAAGAGTTGAGCACAGGTCAACCCCTGCGAACTATTCGTTGCGAATTTGTGACGTCAATATTCGCTTCGCATTCGCATTCGCAGGAAGAATGAACCGGGCTTTAGGGGTTGAGGAAGCTATCGACCAACTCAGAAATGCGTCATTACCAGATACAACGTGTCGGCCCGGGTAGTTTTTGTTTGTGTATCTTAGGTAGAAGGTAGAATCATGCTGTACGGGGGTCATGTGGGAGGACATAGTTGAGAATCTTTGTCAATACCCTTGGCTTACTGTGGAAACGTCTATGAATGTAATTCTTATGGTTAGCTTGAAAATGCATGCGTTTCTTTTTCTGTTTGTCCGTTAGGGTTAACCGTAGGTGGTTGACGTTGGATAATATGATATATTGTACATGTTCATACTCTTTATCAGAGCATGACTCTTGGGGTTGAGAATCAGTGTAAATGGTTATCAATGCATTGTTGGCATTTATCTTCCAGCAATGTGAGCAGACTTAAAGACGTGTTAGTGAGAGTCTTATTCCATTTCTTCAGAATGGAGGGGTCAAGGTCCGCAAAGGAAGGTGCACACTTGATATCGAGTCTTTGGGGGAGAATGCGGGACAAACGATAAAAACGGTACTTGTCAAGATGTGACAAGTAGCGAACGATTGTTTTTTAAAGGAACATTACAGAATTGGTAAGAAAAGAACTTGTAAAATGTACTTTTTGATCACAGATTTACATAAAACTTACACAGTCTAGTGATGATTATAGTAGAACACATCCCTTGAAATATTTCTGTCTGAAATGCCATATTTGATGAGAAATGAATAAACTAATTTCCAATTGGAGTTTATCGCTCAGTGAGCGTTTTATTCAATTGTTGAAACTATATGATTTCATGCAAATGTGTAATCGGTTTTTCACTATTTTCTCGTAACCCAGATGGCCGATCAATCTCAAACTTCTGCATGTTTGTCAGTTTATGTATATGGTGGATTACATAAAGTGCTTACACTGCCAGCAACTGTTTTGTTAGCAAAAAACAAATCTGTAATGTTCCTTTAAGCTTTCGTATATGCTGTGGAGCGAACGGGTTAAAACCTGTGGAAAACGGGTTTTGAAGTGTACGGAAGTGTATATTCAAAAAGGACATGGTATAAAAAAGGCTATTCCGCCCGGGCGGATTACTAATTTGCCCGTGCTGACTACTATTTCGCCAGGCGGATTACTTTTTGTCCGGGCGGATTACTAATTCGCCCGGGCGGATTACTAATTCGCCGGAATTACTATTTCGTATTTATATTGTTTTCCTTCGTGATAACAAACTTGGACCTGTTGTCCCTTTTGTTGTAAGTCCTCGGTTTGAATGTCAATACAAACTCACCCACACGCACACAACCTTACGGATTGGGTGTTCGGGGTCCTGCAATTGTTTTGCTATTATTCCCCACTTTTGGTCCAAGTTGAACAAAGAATTCTCTTTGTTGGGTCCATTGTTCCATTGTGTAAAATACCCCCACAAGGGCCCTTCCGTAAGCCCACACCAACACGCACCCCCACACACACATTTCAAGACAGATTGACGCCCATAACTCTTTGCCATCTAAACAATAGAGTTTGTCATAATAAATAACACAAAATAATATGATGATTGACTATAATGGCCCTACTGAACAAACCTTGAACTGAAATGATGGTTTGGGAATACAGCGAACTAGTAATCCGCGCGGGTGAATTAGTAATCCGCCCGGGCGGAATAGTTTGTTGTTGTTGTTTTTTTTTTTTGCCATGTCCTTTATACACTTCCGTAAGTGTAGGCCCTATGTCGTAAACGACTTCGTATGTCGTTTGAACGATTTATTATCTCGTTCGGACGACTTAATTATCTCGTTCGGACGACTTGTTTTCTTGTTCGAACGACTTATTTTTATTTTTTTTAAATTCAACTTGGCAGCAGTGCGCTTCTGTACTAAATGTATGTTACCATTCATTATGCTTTTTTAAAACTCATTTGGGAGAATAAGTGGGCAAGGGCTTTGAGCGGGCCTCCCCTCCCCCTGCATAATTACGGTGATTTTAATGTATCTAATCTAACCATTTGTATCTAACCTTCAATTACGATTTTTTGTTCGATGTATAAATTAAAGGTTGACAAGGGTTCTGACCCCCCCCCCCCCTAGGCCTTACAAATTATTTACTTTCGGTACTTCAATCTCTTCTTCAGCTGACTTGCTGCCAACTGCCATAAGCAAGACGGTAAACTCAGGGGATGCAGTACGTCTAACAGTTACCGATACGGGCTTGCGGACAGCTACTCGTTGGAGAAAAGATAGCAGCGAACCTTACTCTTCGTTTAATGGCGAACGAATGTTTGATATCCCGGTAGCTAGTATCGGAGATGCTGGAACATACGAAGTTCATCAAACTGAAGTTCGCAGTGTTGGCAAACAGGCGCTCATGAGGTTACTTGTTAGAGGTAAATCATCCTTCAAAATTGTTTGCATCTAATTGGTCCCTAAAGGGACAGGTAAAAATAAATTGAAAAGGTAAAAAAATATATATATATTTCGTTCTCTCGAAAAAGTATTTCGTCCCCCGAAATCATTTCGTTCCCACGAAATCATTTCGTTTCCACGAATTATAAATTCGTTACCTCGAAATCCTTTAACTGCTACGGAGTCCATGAATGCCGTTCTTCGGAAGTCTGGTTGGTTTGCAGTATGGAGGGGTATGGATGGAGGTCGCCATTGCAGTACTCTGCCCATCTCATGAAGATTTCATCACTCTCTGTCAGTATCTGCCATTTTTTTCGTCGATGACAGCTTCTCTTAGCTGGCTAATCTTGTTCAAGGCGTTGAGTTAAGAGTGTTCCCTGCATCCGTCCCTTTTTTTTTGACGTCGCACTGCTCCTCGATCCACTCCATTTTGGCTGCTCTCATCTTCTTCCTGACCTCTTTGTGCAGCTGGTTATATTGCGCCCTTGCCTCTTCGCTTGTATGCTCCTATCCATTCAGTGCTCGTCTATTGTTGTGTACCCCGGTAGGTCCTGGACCTAATCCGTGGTGCAGGGCTGGATTTTATTCCGCTTTCTCTTCCGCTTTCTCTTCCGCTTTCTCTTGTAAGTAGCACTTGTTGATGTCGTTTGTGAGAGTGTCTATTCGATGTCGAGCAGGTTGAGGGCTGCAAACTTCCTTACATCTCGAGCCCGAAACACATCAGCAATTTCTGGGTCCTTAAATTCTCAATGTCAAAGCTTTAGCTTGAAGGTCGCTTACACAAGGTCATAATCGCTGCCGACGTCGGCGCTGGGAAGGGATTTTTGTGTTCGCCTTCCTACCAACATGAGCGTGGAAATCCTCAGCGGTTTCTGGATCCTTGGGTTTCGCAAGGTCAAAGCAAATAAGGGGGTTACTGGGACAGCGCTTGAATTTGGATCACATTGTAGTTGCACCGAATAGGTTGCACACACCTTCTTTTGCTCTCTCTGCTTTTTGATGTTTATGTCCTGCTTGTTCTACTGCTATACTTCACGTTGTATACCATCTTGTAGAGCTAATACCAGATAATCTTCTAGTGTCTTTGGATTTTATGTTCTGTGAATCAATTTGGAATCATTTATGGAAACATTAGTCAACTTTAAAATCGTAATTGTGTGTTGTAGCCTTTCTACTGACTATGATGGCTCACTCTGCAACCTTAAAGGCCGAACTGCATAAACAATAGTTTGACTGTGTGCAACTTGTGTGGCTAATACAATGGAGGTCCTCATCAAGTCAATCTTCCTGTGTGTTCTTGTTCTGCAAGTCTGCAGTACTTCAACTCCTTCCAAAAAGGATCTTCTGTCTAACTGTGTATCTTTTTCACATGAATGTTTGTCTGGAAAGAAAATTTTCACCATAGGATTCCTGAACTTCACCAATTTCATATTATCATAACTCAACTGCTAGCTTCAATGTTGTACTGCTATGTTGTGGAGACATAGAACCTAATCCAGGTCCCCAATCTGATGAAATAACTAGGACTACCACCCACAGCATTAAACTTACCTGGTCTCAACTTTTGGAAAAAGGCTCCCAATGTGCAAAGCTGCCTGTTACCCCTGCTACATGGTCCACCCTGAGAGAACTGAAAATTTCGTCTAAAGCTCCTACACGTCGAGGGCGATCGGTGAAACACACGACTAATCCAAACTTAAACATTGCTACTCATGTTACTGCTAATCACGTCGCTCATGCAGTTGATTGTACAGATGTCTCTTCACCGTTATCACGTTAACAGGCCTGGGAAACAGGTGAACTTATCCAATATCTGCATTCTAAATGCACAATCCGTGTGCAATAAAACCAACCTTCTCACTGACTATGTTACGGATCACGATTTTGATTTCATTGCGCTTATCGAAACCTGTGGCTAACTAACACAGACAAACACAAGCAAGTCATCGGGGATTCGTGTTTGCCGGGATATGATTTATGTCATGTACCACGTGTTAACAGATCTGGTGGAGGCATAGCTCTCATACACAAGGAAACTATAATCAGAGGGCCTGTAACATCATGTAATGGTTCGACGTTTGAAAGTTTATGCTGTGATCTTACTACCAAAGGTTCATCCCCCCCCCCCCCCTAAAGCTTGTCATCATTATTTTATAGACCACCGTATAGTTCAAAAAATCGTTTTACCCCTAGAATGTTTCTTGATGAGTTCTCTGAATATGTTGCAATACTTTCCGCGTCTCCCAATAAATTGTTGATTGTCGGAGACTTCAACTTTCACTGGATGTATGCTAATGCTGATGCTGATGCTACTCGTTTAAAAGACATGCTCGAATCCACCAATATGTCACAGTTTGTTTGTACACCTACTCATATAAGCGGTCATATTCTAGACCTTGTTATTGCACGCCCATCCGATTACCTTGTAGACTCGATAAATGCTGGGGGTTTTCTAACGCGGCCATACACTTTTCACTAAACTTGAATAAACCCCTACCAACTAGTAAACAAATCTCCTATCGCAAATATGCTTGCCTTGACCATGATGCTTTTGCAGATGATATTTGCAAGTCTGATCTGATAATCAATCCTTCAGATAACTTGGATAACCTCATTGATCAGTATTGACTGTATACTTAAATCTCTTCTTGACCATCATGCTCCGTTAAAAACTCGCTCTGTTACCATCAGACCATCAAACCCATGGTACTCTACTGAAATTGCTGAAGCAAAGAAAATGCGTAAACGACTTGAAAGACGCTGGAGGAGAACAATTGTTGTGGCTGATAGAGACCTGTTTAAAGCTCAACGTCAACGTGTTCTCCACATGATCAGTGATGCTATATCAAAATACTACCAAGATAAAATATCTTGCTGTGAGAATCAACGAGAAATATATAGAATTGTTGAATCTTTATTGCATAATAAAAGTAAAACCAAGCTACCAACTCACAGTGACACTATGGAATTGGCTGAGAAATTCAGTGATTACTTCATCACCAAGATAAGAAATATTTGGACTGATCTTGACACATCCGTCTCTACTCAGTCTATCAGTGCAGGTACATACGAGTCTAACCCCAATATCCATACACTCGACAGGTTTGAACCGGCCTCTGAAGTTGAAATCCGGAAACGGATAACTTCATTACCTTCAAATTCTTGTGACATTGATCCCAACCCAACTTGGTTGTTGAAAAGGCACTTGTCTGTCCTGTCTACCCATATCACAAAAATTGTCAATTTGTCGCTTCATAATGCAGCTTTTCCTCAGCGTTTCAAAAGTGCTATCGTCACTCCACTCCTTAAAAAGCCATCGCTAGACTAGGAAAATCTCAAAAATTGCCGCCCAGTTTCCAACCTCTCATTTATGTCGAAAATAATTGAGAAAGTAGTTGCCGCCCGTCTGACTGATCATCTGTCTGAACACAATCTGTATGAGCCCTCTCAATCTGCATACAGAAAATATCATTGGACAAAGAGTGCATTGTTACGCGTATAATGATATTCTTCGCACTGTGGATGATAAACGTAGTCCTTTTTAGACCTTTCCGCAGCCTTTGACACCATAGATCATACTATCCTTTTGGGACGCCTGAAATCTTTGGGTGTCAATGGACCAGCTCTCAAATGGATTAAATCTTACATCAGCAACCGAACTCAAGACATCAACATTAATGGTGTTTTATCATCACTTGCCACGTTCTTGTTTGGTGTTCCCCAAGGATCTGCCCTTGGGCCGCTCTTCTTCACCATTTACTATAAACCAATAGCTACAATTGCAAGAAACCACGGACTTCATGTACATTTGTATGCAGACGATACACAACTGTATCTTTCTTTTGACTTAAATTGTTCTGATGAGCAATCTGAACGCAAACGTTTTGAGCAATGTGTTTCTGATATAAAGTCATGGATGACCAATAATCAAATTAAAACTCAATGATGATAAAACGGAACTGCTCATAATAACGTCTAAACATAACCAAGACAGAATAATCAATCACCAAATGCAAATTGGCACTGCTACTGTTACATCATCTGCAGATGCTCGCAATCTTGGGATCATGTTTGATAACACTATGTGCATGGAATCCCATGTGAAGAAAATTTGTCAATCTGTTTTTTACCATATTAGAAACATTAGCAGCATTCGTAAAATTTTCAATAAAAAGTCTGCCTCTATCCTTATACATGCTTTCATTACATCCAGGCTTGATAATGGAAACTCATTGCTTTATGGTATTAACAAGCATCTTATTAAAAAAAAAAAAAAATGTCCAGAACGCTGCTGCTCGGGTGTTATCTAAAACACGTAAACATGATCACATCACACGCTTCACTGGCTGCCAGTCTGTCAAAGAATTAAATACAAAATCATTTTAATTACCTGGAAAGCTATGAATGATAGGGCTCCTCCCTATCTCAAAGAAATTCTCTCACCATAAATTATACGCCAACTCGCAATCTTCGCTCTACAAACCAACTTCTTTTAACTGTCCCTAAAACAACCACTTCCAACGGCGTTCGCGCTTTTTCTGTATCTGCACCCACTCCCTGGAACTCTCTTCCTTTACATATCCGAGCTAGAAAGTCTCTGGACATTTTCAAAACATTGCTCAAAACTCATCTATTCAATATTTCTTATGATTTACTTTCTGTCTGTTATTTTTTTTACCACTTGTTTTTGCTGACACGTTTATGTAAATCTGTTTTATTCAATGTGCTCTTATTTCTTTCTAAGCTACGTAATTTGTAACCTTTTTTGTTACTCTCTCTGTTTTTTGTTTGGTTTTTATGCACCTCGGAATAAGTTTAGTCTTAGGATGGCGCTTTACAAGTTTTAAATTAGTATTATTATTATTATTATTATTCCATCTTATCACAGCATGCAAAAGAAAGATTACATTTTCATTTGTGCCGGTTACTCCTCGAGTCAGGCTACGTCCCGTAGCCTTAGATCTCAAGGGTCTTTCTCAGGATCCTCGCTGTTCCCAAAAGCGCCGCCTTCTGTAACAGATCTATCCTCACATTTGTCCCTATTTCATCTAGATGTTTCCCCAGTGCTTTGGGAATGGTGCCAAGTGCTCCAACAACCACAGGGACTACTTTCACTTTCACCTGCCAAATCTTACGGAGTTCCCTGGCCAGGTCTTGGTACTTGTGGATCTTTTCCGTCTCCTTCGAAGCTACCCTGATATCACCCGGCACAGCTATGTCAATGAGATGACACATCTTCGTCGTCTTATCTAAGACTACAACATCCGGACGCCTATGTTCTATAACATGATCAGTCTGAATGTTAAAATCCCAGAGAATCTTGACCTGGTCGGTCTCTACAACTTTCTCCGGAACGTGGTCGTACCATTTCGCATGCACTTGGACACCATACTTCTTACACAGATCCCAGTGAATCACCTTGGCCAACTTGTCATGTCTTCCTTTGTACTCCGTCTGGGCCATCATACTACATTCGCTGACAATATGAAATACAGTCTCTTCTGCCTTGTAACACATTCTGCACATAGGAGAGACGTTTGCTTTCTCGATCCTTGCCTTCATAACATTTGTCCTTAGTGACTGGTCTTGCGCCGCAGTAATCAAACCCTCGGTTTCCTTCTTTAGTTCTCCGCTCTTTAACCAATTCCATGACTTGGGGCTCGCTACCTCTTCAGTACATCTCAAGAACCGGCCATGAAGTGGCTTGTTCCTCCAATCTTGATGTCTTTCCTCTTTCTTTCCCCTCTTGTACTCCTTCGGCCCAACTTCGTCTTCCCTCGTGTACTTTTGGGCAACCATCAACAAGTTCTCCTCGGTCCTCCTAATATGACAATTATATAATTATTATTATTATTATTATTATTATTATTATTATTATTATTAATTTCAGTAGCTTGAAGGTTGTCAGCACAAGGTCGTGATCGATGCCGATTACGGCGCTGGGGGAACGTTCCTATGTTCCCCTTGTTGACGCTAGATTTGAAGCGTTGTGGAACCATAATAAAATCGATCTGGTTGTAGGTTTTTTTTTTTTCCGTTGGGTCAGTGCCTGCCGGGTAACGGTTCTAGACAGCTTGTGGAGGAGGAGAGGCTAGGGTTAGGCTGTGACTCTTGGCAAATTCTAGCATACTTTCGTTGGTTTCCCCAAAAAAAACAAATCGTCTGAAAAAAACTGTCCCTATCCAGTTCCCATTATGCGTCTCCGCCCACAAAGTTCGTCTGTCTGTGGGACGTTTGCCACGATGGCATTCATCTGCTCATAGAACTGCCCAATTCCACACTCATGGGCCAAAAGTTGACTTGGTAAGACAAACGTATACCCTAGAAAGTTAAAAGGGGAATAACAACAAATTTCAAAATAATCGTTAAAATTGTAAGCAGTAAACCCGAGATATTGCCATGGGTATTAAGGAAATAACATTGGGAAAAAGTCACCTACGTACATTGGAAAGACAGTTTTGTGACAAAATTTCGTCCACATTTGTAGGTATAAATTTTCTTTTTACGTGTTACATAGTTAAAATTTACATTTTTTTCTATTTTTACGCTTTGCTTACCTAAAGGGGAAAATAGGCCTACGTATACTTTGTTAACCTGGGGTAAGAAAAGTTTTTTTGTGTTTTCGTCTACCGTGTTTATCCATTTATTGGAAAATGAAAGCAACTCAAGACCAACATTTTATACTCGTTTTAGCCGCTATTAAATGTTGAGTTATTCAAATTTGAGAACCAAGATCTTAATTTGCATGTAGTTTCCTGCCCCCCAAAAAAATTAAAAATTAACTTTTATTGTCTTTCAACTTTTTTTCTGAGGTTCAGGTCGAAATTTTCAGTATCTCGGCGAAAATTATAGCCGATGCAACTTTAACCTGTTCACACACAAAACAAATACAGTTCAATAGTTTTTCTTCAACCCTCAAAAATGTGAGCTTTATTTTGTTATAGGATGTGTAAAAAACAAATGGGGGAGGCCTGACTGTGAAAATGACTGCCCGATCTGTTTAAATGGCGGAGTGTGTGATGACGTCAGTGGTGTCTGTATTTGTCCACCTGGTTTCAGTGGCACAACCTGTAATACATGTAAGTATTGAACATCTCTTGAGTATTTCCGTAATTAAATGTCTGTTTATACTTATTCCTAGTTTTGATTTTCTGCCAAAACACTCTGCACTCAATTTTAATGACAAACTTTCCCCGCTTAAATCAACAACTTTAGTTAATTATTAACAAGTTAGAAATAAACTTTATCAAAATGTTCACGATTTTAAGTTGAAATTAAATGTTCATGCTTACTATATTTTGTTCTGCTGTTAAGAGCTTTGAGGTAAAACGCATTTAGGGGAGACATTCCAAACGTTTTAAAATTTGTTCAACGACCAGTAACTGTTCATGACACATGACCTAGAACACTCAAACTGCTTGGGTTTTTAAGGGGGCGTCTCAAATTTCCAAACAAGTATCAAATATCGTTTAATCCATGAGATAAAGCATTCGGGCGTATTGAATTGACATGGGTTGATTGACCCCTAAGCAACATCAGAGTACCAATCACTGTCCGAAAATTGTACGACTGTTGGTCACTTACAAAAACGAGTGACTTCCAGTCAAAGCAGCAAGTATTTCAGTATTTCTGTATATCATTTATGTTGTAACCGGTTTTGATATCCATCTAGTACATGGAGGAAATACCTTCGGCCAAAGAGGAACCTTAACATGTAGTTCAATCGGATTGGGCCTTACTTCCTGCCAGGGACTACTGTTCTGTTTACCTGACCCTTATGGTTGCAGTTGTGCAACTGGTTACAAAGGACTGGACTGCACAAAAGGTATCGTCCAAAGATCATAGAGCGCCGAAAGCTCAATATGGGAAATGGAGCTCTATCTAATGTTGGAACATGAAACACGCATGGGCGCCATTTCAGCAAGCAAATGCTGTATTACATCATTGATAGCAATGGCCATTGTCCGCACGGATCTAGTGTTGCATCAAAAGGGTTGCTTGCTGAAATGGCTTCCAGTGCACATTTCAGCCCGAGTTCCCCATATTGCGTTTCCCAAGCGGTTCTATTAGGCGTAACTTGATGCACACTATCAAGTAACAACTTGACGTTTCGATCAGTATGCTCTGATTATCTTTTGCAGAAATTAGTTGTTAAACCATCAGTTCTTTTCAGAACCACAACTCATGAGATATCATTACATGGTGTTATCGAAAGTCTTACTACATTTTATTCCCACCATGCTGCTACACTACGCGTGCTTTCGATCGGGTCGTGAATTGCCCTTAATTCCAGCTTGGGCACAAGTCTAAGCATAAATTACAAGGAGATACCCACACATTTTGGACGAGGAGTGTACTGAAGTGCAAACGATCCAAGCATAAAATAAAATAGAACTTTTTGGGACACAGATTTGTCCCTTATTTTACAACCTACTGATGATAAAACAAAGAACTTACAACATTTTGCTTTTCTTGTTTTGTTTTTGTTTGTTTTTTGTGAACGTTAATTGTGTTGTTTCAGAATGTGTTGAAGGAAGATACGGAGCTAACTGTACTCAGATGTGTCACTGCGCTAATGGAGTACCATGCAATAAAAAAACAGGCAAATGCACAGGAGGAAGTTGTGCACCACAATACACAGGTAGCAATTGCCAAGGTGCGTGTAATATAAACTGCTAATGTCTGATTGCCTCATAAACACAGACACGCACAGATTTGATGGAAAAAATATTGTTGCTCAAAGCTAGCACATTTCTGTATATTGCAATCTGTTGTCGAGTACAATTTGTTTGATGTAACAAAATTGTGGGTGTTCTATAAACAAAAGTCTATTGGAATGTTGTATTTAGAGTATATGTAGAACAAGGGCCGGTGTGTAGAGTATAATATTACCCCAACTAAGGAAACAGGCAAAGTCTTTAGAAAATTGAGGTAAGCATTGATGACTTGAGTGTCTTCCATGTTTTTGCAAATGGAGTCTCAAGTATAAAAGCAAGTGTTTCAAAATAAAGTAAGAAACAAATTATGTGAGCACAACATGAAATTTGTAGATACAACTTTCGGAGGAAAAACAGATTCGATCCTTATTTTGACAATATCTAAAAAAAAAAAAAATAATAGTAAAACAACGAATTAACATCATTAAAAAAGAAATTTCATTGCGAATGTTAATTTGGTTGTTTCAGAATGTGTTGAAGGAAGATACGGGGCTAACTGTGCTGAGATGTGTAACTGCGCGACTGGAAAGTTATGTAATGGAAGGACAGGTCGATGTGGTAAGATATCAACTGCTAAAGTCTGATCACCCCAGACACAAAATCGCTCCACTTTCAAAACCTTAAAAGAGAGAATCTCCAATGGAGGTGAAGAAATTTTATAATATGCTAAGGAGCTTGGCGAGATCGAACTCTAGGCTTAAAATGAATCAAGCTCACAATCCTCACTTTGAGTTTGGCAAGAAAAAACAACATGTACACATGCGCGTTGAAGTACATAACATCAATAACAAACATAGTGTTGAAGCTTAGTAATATAACAACTTGCATTAGAGGATATTACATTTCTCCCTTTTTTCGGAGATTGATGCTCTATTTCTGATCTTGTTATCCTCATAACTATGGTTGGAAAATAAATTGTTTGTTTGAACTGTCCATCTGTGTTGTTTCTTCTTAATCCTGAATTGTCTATTTCTTCCACATTTCGGATAGTGTAGTAGATGAAAAACAAATCTGTTTTTCTTTAAAAGCTTTTTAAGTGCGGAAAAGTTTAAAATCTTCACAACTTTCTAGAATGAAAAAAATGTTTATTAAAAACATATTTGAAAGTGTTTATTTTCTCACTTTTGCTCAGTTGAATGTTTTCTCAACTTTTTTTTCCAAACAAAAACAATAAACTATTTTCTTTTTTCGTTTTTGTTTTGTTTTGGGTTTTTCCTTTTCTGTTATTTGTTTTATTGAACAAAGTCTTTTAAGTAAGCTGGTCCTTGTCGGTTTCGCTGTGGTCTGGTGTTCATCTGAGGTATCTTCTGCGATGGTGAAGGAGTGTCTTGCATCTGTTGTAGTGTTGTGATGTCTGAAGATAGATCAATGTCATCTGGATGAGTGTCTGGAGTGGTTTGACGTAAAAGATTATCTGTCCAGTCTTCTTGATCTAGTGGAATGCCGTCTTTGTTTATTGGCGTACCATCTGCGTTGTGTACTACAAAGTTGGCAAGCCTTAAAACGATTGCCATAGCGATACACCTCTCGACCGTCTGTAACTCTTCTGGCTGCTATGGATGAGCTGTCAATGCGGTATATGATGTAGAAAGCTGGTTCATATGCTGTGTTCCATTTGTTCTTCTTGGCCTGTCTGAGTAGTACATATTATAGTCTCCAACTATAAAGTTGTTTTGCTTTGTACTTCTGTATTTATGCATTCAGCTTAAAATTCTCCTTATACCGTTTGTCTCGCTCATTGAAGATGGCGTCTTTGGTGTTTGGGGATTTGTTTCTCATTTGGTGATCAAGTTTGGTTCTCACCGGTCTATTCATCAGTGCCTCATATGGTGTGATATTGGTTGCTGGGTGTGGAGTTGATCGGTATCCAGTCAGCATGTCTTGGATGGCGCTCTTTCCCTGAAGATGGGAAATTTGTTCGCTGCGATTCGTCAATTTTATGAAGCTTTCAGCTTCACCATTGGCTCTGGCATGCTCTGGTCAGTGTTGTAGTCGAGACCTGGGAGTCCGAGACCGAGACCGAGACCGAGACCTGGAGGTCCGAGGGGGAGACCAGCAAAAAGTGGTCTCGAGACCGGTCTCGAGACCGGTCTCGAGACCTACAACACTGGCTCTGTGTGACTCGATGGTGGTGAAATAATTCTTGCTCAGCAAATTCTGCAAACTCTTTGGAATTGATTGGTGGTCGATTGTCACTTTCAAGTTGTCTCGGTGTTCCATGAGTCGCGAACATCTCCTTAAGTTTCTCCTTTGTTGGTTTGAATGCGGTGGAGTAGGTCGTTCGGACTTCTGGGTATCTCGTGCTACAAGGTTGTAGTACCCGTCCGGGTATGGTCCTCCGAAGTATACAGCAATGATGTCCCATGGCTTCTCTGGAATGGTTGTCATCTTTACTGGCTGTTGCTTGTGATCTTTAGTTGTCACCTGGCATTCATAGCATTGACCTATAATTTGCTCAACCATGCTATTCATCAGAAGAAACCAATATTTCTCTCGTAGCATCTGTTTTGTCTTTGTCATTCCTAAGTGTCCTAAGCTGTGTGCTGCTTTGATGACTTTTCTCTGCAAGCTGTTTGGGATTATTATTCGGTTCAGCCTGAATATGAGATCTTCCACTCTGTACAGCTCGTGTCTTATCATGTAGAAAGGTGTGTTCCCAGTCGCCCTTGTAGATTTTTTGGCTAAGTTTCTGGAGCTTGGGGCCTTGTTGGGTCTCATCTCGAATTCGGTTTATAACTACTGCATGATCAGCATCTACAACATGCTTAATCATCTTCTCTGTGCTGTCTGTGCCTGTCTCTGGCATAGGGTGTCTAGATAGGAAATCTAGTGGATCTGCCTCATCCTTGCCTGGCTCATAGATAACTTCGAAATCTGCATCCTGCATGCTCATTACCCATTTCTCAATTCTAGGGGGTAGTTTAGCATTAGTCTTATTGAACATGGGGATCAATGGTTTGTGTGCAGTGATGATCTTGAATCGTGGTGCACCATGAAGATAGATTTGGAATTTGTTCTTTGCCCACTGAATAGATAGTGCATATTTCTTGGTCTGACTAATCTCTTCTCTGCATCAGTCATTGTACGGCTGATAAAGTGTACTGGTTGGAGTCCCTTGGGAGTCTCTTGGATAAGTCCAGCTGATAATCCTTCATGGAAACTCGCCTCAGCTCGTACTACGATAGGTCGTTTGGGGTCAAAGTAGGCCATAGTGTTTTCATTTGTGATGCTGTCTTTGAGTTTCTCGAATGCTGCACGTTCTTTCGGTCCCCACTTGAACTTTGTATCTGTATGTGTCAGCTCCCTCAGTGGTGCCGTTAATGATGAATATCTGGGGATGAACTTGGCAAGGTATCCAATTATACCCAGGAAACTTCTCACCGCCTCTTTGGATTCTGGTGGCTCACTTTCCTTTACGGCTCGGACTTTAGTCCGTCTTTGGTGAATTTGTAGCCGTAGAATTCAAGCTCTTCAACACCAAATTGGCATTTGCTTGGGTTGAAAGTGATGCCAAAGTCTGCAGCTCGTTGCAAGACTTGTTCTAGCGTCTGGTTGTGTTCTTCTATTTTACGTCCTCCCAGTAAGTCATCACGTTGGTTCAGGCAGTTGGAAATGTCACCAAAGATTCTGTAAATCATCTCATCAAATAGATCTTGTGATGATTTCGCACCAAAGGCTAGCCTTCTCGTACGCATGTTGCCCCATTGCTGAAAGTGGCAATTGCTCTCGATTCTGGGTCTAACAAGAGTTGATGATAGCCCTGTTTCATGTCTAGCTTGTAGAACACTTTGCATTCATTGAATTTGTACATGAAATCTTCAGCCACTGGCCCTTGTGTGATTCTGTTCCTTTCCATGTACTTGTTTGGAACTCTCAAGTCGACGCTGGCTCTGATCATGTGTGGTTCAAGCTGTTCCTTTGGTGTCTTACTAAATCTTGGTTTTGGTTGGACAACCAGTGGTGAGCACCATGTGGTTCACCTCGGGGAACTTCTTCGAATATGCCTTCTTTGACGCATTGGTCTAAGCCATTCACGTAGTGGCTTCTGCAAATAGTATGCTACTGGTCTCGGCTTCTGTGCTACAGGAACTGCCTCTGGTTTCATGCTGAACTTGGCAAAGATTTATTTTCCCTGCTTTATGTCTTTGATCATACCAATACCTTTGAAGACATGGCTGAATTTCTCTGTTATTTCTCTGATTTGAACAGGTGCAGTGGTGTTCTCAGCAACTGCTTTGATGTTCAGGGTAATCTCTGGAATTCTCAGGTCATTAGTTTATGTAAGTGAGCCAGTTGGATCAAGTTGTATCATACCAAGCTTGATGAGAGTATTCTTGCTATAAGGAGAGGGGGTGAGTTGATTCTGCCTCGGATAACAATGGACTTTGTTTCTGTCCCTCAAGTCTTGTTTCTGACTACGGTTTTAAATACACCTTTCACCTGTATGGAGTCACTCTGCAAGGAAGGGCAGCTTGATGTGACTTGCTTTCAGCACCTGCGGCTTGCTTGATCTATGCTGCAGTGCTTTGTGCTGGTGTTCGTCCATGATATTCACCTCTGCTCCGCTATCTGGTTCTATTCTGACATCAACATCGTCAATTCGCACAGTCATCATGCTTTGGATGTTATCTGTGTGTGCAATTCGTCGGACTGTTTCAGTTGTTTGAAAGCCTGGTCAAAAAATTCATCATCTGAAGATGTCTGGTTTTCTTCTTCTTCTGTGGTGGTTTTCTTCACTTGACTCTTTTTGTATTTTGATTTACTATACTTCTGACTGGTAGTGGATTGTCGAGGAGCTCTGGTTTGATTTGTTGGAGTATCAGCTCTGCATACACTTGCAAAGTGGTTCCAACGCTGACATTTATTGCATTTCTTGCCATAAGCAGGGCAGTCTTTGCCTTTGCCATGCACGCCTGTCAGTCCACAGTAGTTGCATGGTGGTGATTTATCAAATTTATGCTTTTCACCTGTTGGTTTTCTATTGTATCGTTGCTGTTTCTGAACCCTGGCTACACTGCTGGTTTCATCTGGGGATTTCATTTTGCGTATCTGCAGTGATGTACTCTCTATCTGTGCAGCCTCTGTTAGCATTTGTGTCAAAAACCACTTTTTATTTTACGCTTTTTGGATCAATGTTTTGCTATCAATCGTTTGGATTAGATGCTCAAGAATTCTGTCATCACAGGTTTCTCCAAATTCACACTCATTGGCTTTCCCTCTCAACATAGCTGAATATGCTGAAGTTTTTTCACCAGTATTAGGTTTCATCTTTAGGAACAACTATCTGGCATGGTGTTTGTTCTTTTTGGGTGTGAAGTATTCATTGAGCTTTGTCTTTAGCTTGTCATATTCATTCAGTTCTGCTGCTGTGGGAGTTGGCAGACTTTTCTCTAATCTTGCAACTTCTTTCCCACCATAGATTATCATAGCATCTTTCTTGTCTACAGGTTATTCTGAAGTATCTGAATTCTCGTTCAATCCCTTCTATCCATTCTTCACATGCTTTCCCGGATGTTATTTGATCATCGGGGTGCACGAAGGGTTGGGTCTTCAGATTTCTCGTCTCTGTGACAACGGTTACTGCTATATGGTGGTCACCCATGATTCTACAGTGTATATGCAACGTTACATTAACAAGGCGTATTGACTAACGATCACTGGTATTTCTAGCTCCGTCTTTTCAACTGATTTTTTTATCCGTTTTGCTCTGGAAAATACAGCTATAATTTGACAAGAGATTGCTTACCAGACGTCAGTAATTATTTAGCTTTTCATCCTCGTCGCCAATGTAATGATCTGACACAAACCTCAATAGTATATAATGAAATGACACGGACAATATTCTTTGGTCATGTGTGTGCTTTTATGTTGTCTGCTCACATGCGCGTTGAAGCACATAACATCAATAACAAACATAGTGTTGAAGCATAGTAATATAACAACTTGCATTAGAGGATATTACAGTATCCAGTGCCGATTTGGCGGCACAAATGCTTGAACCAGACTGTACAATTACTGTATTGTCAAAAAAGCAAGCACAGATTTGATGGGGGAAAAAAAGGGTTGGTGTGGAGGGTGTATTATTACAACTAACGATTAAGGATAGACGAAGATGCTTTAGAGGTAAGCATTGCTGGCTGTTTACATTCCATTATGTTGTAAATGGAGTCCAAAGTATGAACGCAAATTTTTCAAAATAAAGTAAGAAACAAAATGATGAGAGACCAAAAGAAAAATATATACAACTATGGGGGGGGGGGAATTGATTCGATCCTTTTTGTTGGCAGTATGAAGAATGACTGATGATAACACAACGAATTGACATCTCTCTTTTTTAGAAATGTTGATATACTTTCCTTGCGAATGTTGTTGTTTCAGAATGTGTTGAAGGAACATACGGAGCTCACTGTGCTAAGATGTGTCACTGCGCTAATGGAGTAACGTGCAATGGAAAAACAGGTCAATGCCAAGGAGGAAGCTGTGCACCACTATACACAGGTACCAATTGCCAAGGTAAGTGAGATATTGACTGCTAAAGTCTGGT
Organism: Pycnopodia helianthoides; assembly: GCA_032158295.1. NCBI lineage: Eukaryota > Metazoa > Echinodermata > Asteroidea > Forcipulatida > Asteriidae > Pycnopodia > Pycnopodia helianthoides. Next base: position 109,832 of record JASTWB010000036.1, read on the forward strand.
TAAACCAGACACAACAGAGCTCCGTTTGCAAGGCCTTAAAATAGGGAATATCAAACGGAGGGGTAAACATTTTATAAGAGTTTAAGGAGATTGGCGAGGTCAACCTTTATGCTTAAAATTAATCAAGCTCACAAGTCGCACTTTGAGTTTGGGAAGAAAAAACAATAACATGTACCCTAGGGTCTGTCCACTGTTTCCATTGGGTGATTGTTTCCTCAGGAACCAGCATCATATCCCTGGGTCTCTTCTGTGTTTACACCAATCGTGAAAAGACTGCAGTCGGCGGCCTTTTGAGAGTATGTTAGTACCTGGTGGTGATTAGGCAACACAAATGCTTGACCCAGACAATACGTCAGTTTAAAAACTGTATTATCACACAGACACGCACAGATATGACGGGGGAAAATAATGTTGCTTACAGGAGTACATGTCTGTATGTTGTGATCTGTTGTCGAGAACAATTTGTTCGATGTAACAAAATTGTTGGTGTTCTATGAAATACTCGATCTTGTATTGGATTGTTATATTTAAAGTATGAATAATGCAATTATTCCGATAAAACACGGGTGGGTATGGAGGTATATTACCCAAACTAACGATTAAGAATAGAGGCAAAGTCTTTAGAATTTGGAGGTTAGCATAGCTGACTTTTTTTGTATTCCATGTTAATGTAAATACACATATATACAACTTTGGGGAAAAAAACAGAGTCGATCCTTAATTTTGACGGTGTAAATATAGTGACTGATGATAAAACAACCAATTTATGTAATTTTTCAGTTTTTTGATACAATTTCATTGCGAATGTTAATTTGGTTGTTTCAGAATGTGATGAAGGAACATACGGAGCTAACTGTGCTCAGATATGTCACTGCGCTGATAGAGTATCATGCGATAGAACAACAGGTCAATGCCAAGGAGGAAGCTGTGCACCAGAATACACGGGTATTTATTGTCAAGGTGTGTGAAATATCAACTGCTAAAGTCTTATTATCACCCCACACAGAAAAGCGCTCCATTTACAAGGCTTGAATCTCCAACGGAGAGGCAGACATTTTATAACAGTTTAAAGAGCTTTGCGAGGTCAAACTCTATGTGCTTAAAATTAATCAAGCTCACAATCCTCACTTTGAGTTTGGCAAGAAAAAACAACGACGGTCGTCACTGGGAGGGGGATTACTTCTCCGGATAAGGGGATACAATTCAGTCGGACTCTCTTCATTAAGTTTGTAAGAACAACTTTCGAGTAGCTTAATCCAGGTAAACCCCTACCAAAAGAAAGGTATAGAGTCCAAACTTTATCAATAGTCAGTTTGTATATCAAATCAAAATGAAATAAACTTCGGTAATACTAACAATAATATACTTGGGTCATCCTTGATTGAAAAATACCAATGAAAACTCACCCAACATCAAAATTAGTGAGATTTAAATGTACACAGAAACCAACACTACATCAGCTGGGCAGCGCACATGGCGCAACACATCCTCACTCCTCAATTAATTTGGGTCTTATTGACATATTCACTTAACTCTTGGCTTACGACAAGTCTTCCTTTCAAGAACAACATGGCAGCGTTCATTCATGAGGCCTGCTCAAACACCAACTACAAGTTGAGTGCAAATACCACTCTCTATAGTATATGGTTACTGACCGATTCAAATACTCATTGGAATCATGTGACAAGTGTAACACTGGTAATTGAATAAACATGTCATCAAAAGGTAAGTAAAAGTGATAAACATGAAAATCCTGTATACTTCTACAATAAGCAATTTCACCGAATGAACAATGTTTTTATGACATTATATGATTAAAACCCAGCAATGAACTACTTTCGATTGGAAGGGTATCATTAAATAGGTAAGTGTAAATAAACTCCCATGATATTCAAGGAACAGTCGATGACTCTTTTTCTGAGTCCCCACATTTATACCAATGTTCTCGGATGCTAAGTTGCAGCAGACTTACCGGTTAATCCACCGTTTTACAAATGTTCACTCAATCAGTCACTTCACGACGGGAAACTTGTATTCAGTATGAATGATCTACTGCCAGACTGCGTCTCAATTTCTCTTCTTCTTACTCTTTTCTTTCTTTTATATCAGACGAATGTCTCTTGGTGAGTATGAAACCTGCTTGTGAAGTAACCTGCACAGCTTCATTACGTGAAGTCCAAGGTATACGTAATTTTAACCGCACTTGATTCTTTTATCGGTTATTTTTTAACACAAGTCCCATAATGGCGTATATAACTAGACAATTTATTTGGGAACAACGGGGTCAAGGACCTATTTTCTTTTTTAGGAGGGGGGGTGATGTATCGAAGCAATCATTTGTGCTGGTTGCAACCGGTTGAGGGTTTTCGATCTCATTTAGGGGCAAGAGGGGCTAAGGGGTTCTAAGACTGGGCTCCAACCCCCATGCATGCTTCACGCCACTGCCTTCGCGCTCAGCTTTTGTAAGGGCGCCTTTGCTGGCACCATGGAGAACTAACAATGTGAATATTTCGGTTAAGATTTACACCAACTATAAATTATTAAACTTAAAATGTTGTTTCAAAGAAGGGGTAAATTATGTTTAAACTGGTAGCTTTTTTTTTTTTTTTTTTTTTTTTCCCTCCCTCTCTCTCTTTGTTTTGTTTGACACGACAATTTTACGCTCATTTTTTTTAAATAGGCTCCAATCTAGATACGAAACCAACGGGTCTAAACGTTTCGTTTGAATCCGATACGACTTCAATCAATTCAACATTCACGTGGAATCCTGTGCGTTGTCCAGATGGTGAAAACATACGGCACTACAACTTCAAGTTGTTACGTGGGAAGTCTGAACAAAGTTACGAGATACATACTACAAACCTAACCAGCACCAATCACACCATTCGCTTATCTCCGTGCACTGATTACGGCTTTAAGGTTGCAGCACTGTCTAGTAAAGGTAATGGATCGTATAGGACCAAACACTTCACCACAACTGCGTCGAAGGGTAAGTAACATTCTTACCCAGAGATATCAAAAACAGTTATCGTTTGTAAAAGAAAAATTACAATTTGATTTCTTCATTTTGTAAAACTGACAATGCATGTAATCTTCTATTAGTCTTCGTCTGAAAAAGGGGGAATTTTGTTTGATACAATCAAATGCAGCATTTTTTTTATATTAACACATAAAAAGTCAAAAGTTAAAGAACAAACAAATTCAAAGAAAATCGGTATACCATAACAAATACGTATGTTTTAACGCTACATACGAAGTGCGGACTTGAGAACATGAGATCGACATAATGTAGGGACTGAAAATAATTTTTCTCTTTTATTGGTCAAAATAATTTTGCTCTTTTATTGGTCAAAATAATTTTGCTCTTTTATTGGTCAAAATAATTGTGCTCTTTTATTGGTCAAAATAATTTTGCTCTTTTGTTGGTCAATATAATAATGCTCATTTGTTGGTCAAAATATTTTTTTTCTCTTTTGTTGGTCAAATAATTTTTGCTCTTTTGTTGGTCAAAATAATTTTGCTCTTTTGTTGGTCAAAATAATTGTGCTCATTTGTTGGTCAAAACATTTTTTTCTCTTTTGTTGGTCAAATAATTTTTGCTCTTTTGTTGGTCAATATATTTTTGCACATTTGTTGATCAAAGTTTTTTTGCTCTTGGGTGTATTTTTTTATTTATTTTTATTTATTATTATTTTTTTTTTTAATAAAAACAAATTATAACAATTAGGTTAAAACACTTTTTTCAACTCCAAGACCATGAAAGGGAATAGGGAGGGAGAATAAGTCGGCAAATAAACACTAACGTTACCCATTCATATCACTCAGTGTATATTTGTTCAACTGAAACACTATTGTGTGAAGAATTTGAACTGTGCCGTACTATTTCTGAATAATCTATGATGGTCACAACCCAATAATAACCTTGCATAAAACAATTTGGGAGTTGTGTTTAGCCATAAACACTTCTGGAAAAGGTAACCGAAAAATGGGGTTTGGTTGGTGAAAACGAACATTAACACAATTCTTGCGAGCAGACAATGTAACAATCTCTTCTTGGAAGCAGTGTTGGCTCTGAAAAGAGCCCGTTGGTTTTGCCAGACCTGTTATTAATGGTTCAAACTGCCAGTGACGAAATCTTCGTGTTGCAAAGTCAATGAAGGTAGCAATCCAAGGCTTCCCTTTGTAGATAATACCTTTCCCCCTTCAACAGACTGTTGTTTCTCGAACAGAATAACTCCCATAAGGCCAACATTCTCTCTTGGCAATTTCGGTTACATGAACATCAGACATCAACGACCTGCAACATCAGAATGACGTCCACCCCATCGTTCTTCGATTGTGATTTGTGCCTGCGACTCGACTTGCTGTGTCCAAATGCATGGCACACGTTGCATTATGGGTAAAATGTTTCCACGAGGAGAAGTTTACCCAATTTTCAGTTACTTCTTACCATTTGTTGTGCAAAAGTTACACTGCTTGAGGTTTAAAAAAAATTGTACTGCCCACTTCATGAGTGATTTGATCCTCTGTGTTATGCTATTTAATTTCCTACCCAGTTTTGGGTACTGTGTTACATTTTCCTTGAGTATTTGTTTTACACAAATGAGGGGTACAACGAAAAATGTCGTTTTACCCCAAATTGACCAAACAATACTAAAACGCTCAATTTACCCAACGGGGATGACAGTTTATTTGGAACAATTCCAAGTTTTCGAAAGCGCGCGAATATTAAATAGGTTTTACGACTGCATCTCTGCTGCATTGTACAACCTGCACAGGCCTAATCACCTAGTTAGAGAGGATCTATCTAGAATTGATATATGTGAACATCAAACTAAGTTGATTTCTAGGAAAGTTTTGGGCATTTGGATTATCCAATAGGCTAACCATGTCGAGTTTTTCCATCAAGTGTTATTAGTAAATAGGGCTGTTCATGTCGGTGATACTTTAATTTTTTCTAAGTGGTATGTTGTTGGTCATATTAAAGAACCAATGATTTTCTCCAAGATAGCTGTTAAGTCCAATGATTCACCAATCGTTGGGGAAGGTTATTCATTGGATTGGGTTTTTGGACTTGCCCTATAAGGGCTAAACCAATAATAGGTTCAGCTTACTCAAAGAAAGGGTTAAAAACAAAATTCAGTGTTGGTTAAATACGTTTAAACCAATATGATGTAGAACAAGAGACCATGTGTTGGTCTAAATGTAAAACCGAGTATCTTTTACCAAGGGATGGTTAAAAGTTTTTTTTTCCAAATGACCATTTACTAGGGAAGTTTTAACCATCGTGGTTGAGCTTATTGCAGTTACCAAATAATTTGGTTGAGCTTACCCAAAACAAAGGTTACAAACAAGCCTCAATGTTGGTTAAACACTTTTAAACCAATATGATGGAGAACAAGAGACCATATATTGGTCTGAAGGTAAAACCAAGTTTGTTTTACCAAGTGTTATGGTTAAAAGGATTTTCCAAATGACCAATTACTATGGAAGTTTTAACCATCAGGGTTTGGCTTATTGCAGTTACCCAATAATTTGGCTGAGCTTACCCAAAACAAAGGTTACAAACAAGCCTCAATGTTGGTTAAACACTTTTAAACCAATATGATGGAGAACAAGAGACCATATGTTGGTACTATGGTAAAACCAAGTATCTTTTACCAAGTAATGGCTAAAAGTTTTTTCTAAACGACCAATTACTAGGGAAGTTTTGACCATCAGGGTTGGGCTTATTGCAGCCACCCAATATTAGGTTCAGATTAACCAATGACAAGTATTTTTAAATTGACCAACTCAGCTCATATAAGTTGGGTAAATATTTCTAACTTTTACCAATAATTGGATCAACACCGACCAAACGTTGGTCAAAATGACTTTACCCAATAATTTTTACCCAACGTTTTTAGAGTGTACTATACTTTAATTTAAAAAAAAATAATTATGGTGCATTTTACAATAACGTGTTTATTTTAATGTGCTTTAAAATAACACTAGTGTTAGTGCCCTGGTTTTGTCATTGATCGGGACAATAAAATAAAAAAGCTTATAGTTTAGCCCAGTTCATACTTTCTGCGAATGAAAATGCGATACGAACGTTGACATAGAGTTGTGTCGTCAAATTCAAGTCAAATTCGCTTTTTCAGGAAGTATGAACCGGGCTTATATCTGTCAAACTTTGAAGGGATTTTCCTATAGCTACTTAGATTTATGTGTTTGTTTTGCTATACTACTCAATACAAACTAGTGCAGTGTGCTTTAAGTGTCGCCACTAAACACGTAGTAGTACAAGTAGTGGAGAAGTGGTGACACTGGCAGAGACGATAAGAAACAACCTCGTACTCGTAGGTGATAGTTTTTATGTATTATGAGAGTATCCCTATATCAGTTTATTAATGAGGCCTAAGTCAAGTGTCTATTCGATTATTACAATACTAGTTTGTTTCCTCTTTTTTATGTTTGGCTGATTATTGGCTCATGTTTGTTCAGGAGAAAAAGACCTGATACTGCTGGGGATCTTTCATACGTCGATGAACATGAGCGAAACAGTATCCTACTTCAAGACTAAAGATGTCAGTAAAGAGCGCAAGAGAACCCATAGTGTCTACTACGTCAGAAGCAAGAGGGTTAGCTCTAGACCTTTCGTTTCCTTCATGCGTGAGTACAATGTGATATTTTCTACAAAAAAATGCCATGTGAATGTGAGGTGACACTTTGTGAAGTATTTTGGAATTGATGAAGAAAAAAAAAGCAATTATAAAAGCCTTAAAGTTGTCTTATTTTTATTTATTTTTTAAGCATCAGCAAGAATAAGGTAAGTGCAGTGCAACAATGGTACCAGGAGCAAGGGCTTTATACTCCACGGCGTAAGAAGTCTGGTGGTCGAGTTGAGAGTAGGAGAGTGTTGAGCTTCGAGGATACGACACGAGTCTTTCAGTTCATCGACAACTTTGTATCAAAGTAGAAGTAGAAACTTATTTAAACACTATTCATCAAGCAAAACTCTTGGCAAATTTGTTTGTTGTTTTTTTCGGCCAATTTTTTAATTAAAAGTTAACACAGACTATTTATTTCACTAAAATTCTTCCACAAAGGAAGGAGCTATTCTAAGAGTTGACAACTTGGTCGCCATGAAACAATGGGTCCGGGAGGGAAATTTCTCCTCAGTTTTTTCGTTTTTCCGAGGTTTTCGCCCTTCCTTGGGATAGCTCTTCTGATGTGGGAGAATACTGGTTTAAAGAAATAATTTGTAAAAACAAAACAAATTTCCCAAAGAGTACTAGATATTGCTTGAATATGCATTACTTTTGAATGATGATAAGAGCTATATATTGTCAATATATATAGCTCTATGGTGTGGGCCGTTTACGTCGCGCGCTCATCTCGCTATCATAATGAAATTCGATTATCTAAATAAACACGTCGTAAAAAAAATGGTCGTGGCCTTGTCTTGATGACTTTCTTCGTTGCTGGATAACTTCGGTTTGGAATAAGCTACGGAAATAAGGATGGTGTGGCTGGAAAGCCAGTGATTTACTAATTAACATGGTATGCATAACTCCATTTTTTTAATTCACTCGATATTCCTCATTACGATAGAGCGGGTCACAAATATCTTTATAAGACCATTATTCTCACTTCCATTTTTTTTTTTTTTTTTTTAATTGCCTGCACTTTTAAAGGAACATTACAGAATTGGTAAGAAAAAACTTGTAAAATATACTTTTTGATCACAGATTTACATAAAACTTATACGGTCTAATGATGATGATAGTAGAAATCATCCCTTGAAATATTTATGTCTGAAATGCCATATTTGATGAGAAATGAATCAACTAATTTTTCGATTGGAGTTTATCGCTCAGTGAGCGTTTTATTCATTTGTTGAATCTATATGATTTCATGCAAATGTGTAATCGGTTTTTCACTATTTTCTCGTGACCCAGATGGCCGATCGATCTCAAACTTCTACAGGTTTGTCAGTTTGTCAAACTAGTTCCCTTGGCTTCGCCTTGGGAACTAGTTTGTCAACTTCCAATACCTTGGGGATCTAATACCGACTAGTCACCCTCAAACCATGTTATATTTGTATATTAACCCCCATAAAAATTGCAGACAGGAGACGCGCATGCAAGTTCGCTGTGCGTTGTGCAATGAGTCTATCATCATTCAAAAGTAATGCATATTCAAGCAATATCTATACTCTTTGGGAAATTTGTTTTGTTTTTACAAACTATTTCTTTAAACCAGTATTCTCCCACATCAGAAGAGCTATCCCAAGGAAGGGCGAAAACCTCGGGGAAAAAAGAAAAACTCTTAGAATAGCTCCTTCCTTTGTGGAAGAATTTTAGTGAAATAAATAGTCTGTGTTAACTTTTAATTACAAAATTGGCCGAAAAAAAACAACAAACAAATTTGCCAAGAGTTTTGCTTGATGAATAGTGCTTGAATAAGTTTTTACTTCTACTTTGATACTAAGCAGAGTTCATGATAGGCCTGGACGACTAATGAAACTAACTACTCGGTTAGTCGCACCTCAAGTAGTTACGACACTAGTCGCAGCTGATTTGTAGTAGTCCCTCCAGATGCTGGCTTTCGAGTTCGTTGATGGCAGAAGACGAAGATCTGCTCTCTTGAATCCAGAAACACGACCAGGAAGAAGAAGTGCATTCTCCTCTGCAAAGTTGTCGATGAACTGAAAGACTCGTGTCGTATCCTCGAAGCTCAACACTCTCCTACTCTCAACTCGACCACCAGACTTCTTACGCCGTGGAGTATAAAGCCCTTGCTTCTGGTACCATTGTTGCACTGCACTTACCTAATTCTTGCTGATGCTAAAAAAATAAATACAAATCAGACAATTTTAAGGCTTTTATAATTGCTTTTTTTTCTTCATCAATTCCAAAATACTTCACAAAGTGTCACCTCACATTCACATGGCATTTTTTTGTAGAAAATATCACATTGTACTCACGCATGAAGGAAACGAAAGGTCTAGAGCTAACCCTCTTGCTTCTGACGTAGTAGACACTATGGGTTCTCTTGCGCTCTTTACTGACATCTTTAGTCTTGAAGTAGGATACTGTTTCGCTCATGTTCATCGACGTATGAAAGATCCCCAGCAGTATCAGGTCTTTTTCTCCTGAACAAACATGAGCCAATAATCAGCCAAACATAAAAAAGGGGAAACAAACTAGTATTGTAATAATCGAACAGACACTTGACTTAGGCCTCATTAAAAAACTGATATAGGGATACCCTCATAATTCATAAAAACTATCACCTACGAGTACGAGGTTGTTTCTTATCGTCTCTGCCAGTGTCACCACTTCTCCACTACTTGTACTACTACGTGTTTAGTGGCGACACTTAAAGCACACTGCACTAGTTTGTGTTGAGTAGTATAACAATAGCAAAACAAACACATAAATCTAAGTAGTTATAGAAAAAAAAACTTCAAAGTTTGACAGATAGAAGCCCGGTTCATACTTCCTGAAAATGCGAATTTGACTTGAATTTGACGACACAACTCTATGTCAACGTTCGTATCGCATTTTCATTCGCAGGAAGTATGAACTGGGCTAAACTATAAGCTTTTTTTTATTTTATTGTCCCGATCAATGACAAAACCAGGGCACTAACACTAATGTTATTTTAAAGCACATTAAAATTAACACGTTATTGTAAAATGCACCATAATTATTTTTTTTTTAATTAAAGTATAGTATAGCCCCCCCCCCCTATTGAATTATTATTTGTATTACTTAAATAAGAATAGATCGACAGTGATATTGGAATGGTACTGTCGAGCCCGAGTCATCATACTCTGTTTCCCCACCCCAGTAAAATGCATTTCCTAACTAAACAACATGTAGTATTGTAAAACTTAAGAAGGTACAAGTTCAACAATTCAACCCCATCCACGATTTTATGATGCTTGATGGTACTGTACCTTCTGTCAATCCCTGCATGTCTAAGCGAATTTTGAATACTTCCTCGTTGGTGAATTGCTGGATACACGGTCTTCCTTCAAATGTAGAACAGTCACAGCTGAAGTCGATGGCTCTCTGTCTCTTTGCTCACTAAGTATCGACTGACAAATTCACGAAGTCGCTCGGCTAATCACACGAGGTAGTCGGCCGGCTACGTAGTGTAGGTATAGGCAACGCGAGATCCGCATAGAAAAAAACATCGCGCGACCGTGGGGGCTGTAAAACCGGCTACAATGCTGCCGAAGCGGCCCAAAGTTTTGTGACGTCGGGTAAACATCGAACCTGCGCACGCTCGACAAATGGTTTTCACCTCTCATCCAATCAGTGATCTCTATTTTTTGATAGCTGGAAAGCCCGCCTAATTTAAACATCAAGTTTTCAGCCGTAAATTCAAACAGTTTTCGGCCACCTGACTATGGTGTCATACAAAAAAAAGAACAGTTCGGATCATGAACTTTCGATTGGTACCAAATCCAGCCGTTCAACGTAAACAGAAGTGCTCTTACGTTGCAGTGGAAATAAGCAACCTTTTTCGTGATTTTGAAGGTTGCTGAGATCGTCTGGAAGGAAAATAATTGCGTACAAACATGCTCAAGAAAACTCATTTTTTTTAAGGATTTATTCATCATTTCAAATAAAGGTAAGACCATGACAAGAAAGATCAAGAATTTATTCACCCAAAACGACCAAAATCACGGAATCAGTTTTTGGTAGTGTTTTCTCATGTTTTGAGATGTCAACGTGTTTTGAATGGCTAATTACACGTAAACGCAATTTACTCGATATTCCTCATTACAATAGAGCGGGTCACAATTGACTGGTTCTGTCCAAGCTGTTCTACTGCATCACTGCCTTTCTCATCATGCAGTGACAAATCACTCCAAGAAGCATTTGCCAACTTGCCAAATTCCTCTCATCCATCAGTTGACATTCCAAACAATCCAGCTTCACTCTCAAGAAGACTTCCAAGTATCTCAGATAACGCCCCATCACTCCCAACCGCACCCCCTAGTCACCTATCTGGGCTGTTATTTAATGCCCGTAGTGTCCGAAACAAGGGTTTGGATCTTGCCACGGCTATCGCCTCTTCGACCCTGCCTGACATCCTGGCACTCACAGAGACTTGGCTCAAGGAGCATGATTCGGACGCCATCTTGGGACTCCCTGACGACTACTTGATCTTCCGCAAGGACCGTCCCTCTCGCGGTGGTGGCATCTTGACTGCAGTCAAAGCAAACATTCATCCTGTCCACCATCCCGAGTTCGACTCCCCTGAGCTTGAACTCTTGTGGGTGTCCTTATCCTGTCATCGTGGAAGATGTCTTCTTGGCACATTATATCGCCCTCCCTGCGCAACTACTTCGTTTTGGGATGATCTCAACGCCGTGGTCTCCAGAATGGATCACTTTCTTCCCAAATTTGACTGTATTATTCTCATGGGAGATTTCAACATTGACTGTAATCCTGTAGTAGCGGACTCGCCGAACCGCTCTCGTTTGTATGAATTTGCCGACTCGTTAAACCTATTTTCAGCTTGTCACAGACATCACTCGTCCCCCATGTAGTGATGATACCATTTCTTCTGGGTCCACCATCGATTTGGTCTTCAGTAGTTCTCCGCATAACTTCGTATCCGTTGAGACTGTTCCCAACCCTGTTACCAGCGATCATCTTGCTGTTCAGTTCGTCACTCGTCTGAATACTTCTCCCCCGCATCCCTCTGTTGTTAGACAGTTTTTGTCTTACAATCCTGATTCCATCACTCATCTCAACGCTCTCCTCCAATATGCTCCCTGGGATCTTGTCTTTGACAAAGATGACATCGACTCTTCATGGGAAGGTGTTTTGGACCTTGTCAATGCTGCTGTCAAAGACGCCATTCCTGGTTCAAGAAAGCGGACTAGGAAAAGGAACAATTCTCCGTGGGTTGATGCTGACCTGAAACATTTGTGCTTAGTAAATCGTAAACTGTTTTCCAAGGCTAAGCGCTCTGGATCTCTTGCTGATTGGAACTCTTATAAATGTGTACGTAATCAGCTAAAATATTGCACTCGCAAGGCTTATAAACACTTTGTTAATAACATGTTTTCATCTAAGGACAACAAAAAAAAGTTTTTGGTCCTTTGTTCGTAGCAGGAAACGATCACCTACCCCATTGTCTTTTAAACATAATGCCCAAACACTAGTCTACCCTCATGAAATAGCTAGTGCTTTTAATACTTATTTTGCTTCAGTTTTTTCTGCTGATGTCCCTGTTTGTCAAGACCCTCCCACATGTGATTTTCACATTCCAGCTCGGTCTAGTGTTAACTTCTCAGTTGATGATATTCAGCGTACCTTATCTTCCTTACCTCTTGGGAAGGCTCCTGGGCTAGATGGAATCAGCGCTAAATTCTTGCGTAACACAGTTTCTATTATCTCTCCAGTTCTTTGTAGGATCTTCAATGATTCCATTGCCTGTGGACGCCTTCCCCGTGGTTGGAAGCTTGCCAATATTACCCCCGTGTTTAAATCTGGTGACCGTTCCCTTCTTAGTAACTATAGGCCTATTGCTCTCACTTCTCTCGTTAGCAAGATCATGGAGAGACTGTTATCTTATGTTGTTAAAGATCATTTAAATTCTAATTGTTTATTGTCTGCTATAAAGCAGCACGGTTTTGTTCCTCACAAATCGTGTGTCACCCAACTTATGAATGTGTATCATTCATGGGCTACCACTTTAGATAAGCGTAGTCCCCCAAGGATCGATGCAGTTTTCTTGGATATGAGTAAAGCTTTTGACCGTAGTTCAACAGCTGCGACTGGAAATAAGACTAACAGAATTTGTCCGCCATTTATGGGAGTCAAAATCTTGACTCTCATAAATGGCGGAGCGTTTTGTTTCGCGAAAGTTATCAAAAGCGAAGCATTTCTAAGGCACGTTTGTGTGGATCATTATATTCTACTTTTTAAACATCTTTCTGACCGTGCTCATTATACATCAAACGCTTTTTATAGCACAAAAGCGCCCAACAGCGCCCAACCCGAAGGCAACGTGTTCCTTTAACATAGTTATAAACGAGTTGAAAGATGCAATGAAATAAGTTGAAATATGGACTTTCCAAATGTTGCTAATCTCCAATGCATTCAGGCGATGCCCAACCAACCATCATGACGATCTTGGGTAACAATAGGGGCCACCATATTTTTGTTTTCGTCCACAAGTTTTGAGGCCGGCTGTCCCAAAGGTCGACTTGTCTTCACAGTCGAGCTGTGGGCCTATCAGCACTTTATATCCTGAATCATGTACCGACTCACATACAAAGTCGTCATAGCCATTATAGGCCTACCGTCTCCATTTAAAATCGTTGACCATGATTTGGCCAACAGCTGCATGCGTTTGAGGCCAGGCCTAGTTAATTTGGCTTAGTCCCTCATTGTTTGACAGAAGAAATTTATCCCATTAGTACACAAAGTTACTTCAAATATGTTTTTTCGCCAAACCAGTTGGTCATTGTTCGCGGCGAAGCAGTTAAAGGGGGCCGCCTATACAAATATATTTTTTCACGATAAGGATGCAACTTGAGACAACACTAACTTTCGTTGATTTTTAGCCTGTGAAAACAGTTTCAGTGTATGCTCAAAAAATGTAATAAAATATCCATCATATTCTTGTTATTTTGTTTTGTGACATTATTAACATTGTCTCCACACTATACCTGAAATCCATGCAACTTGGTAATTTATAAGATAACTATTTTTTTGCCGTAATTTATAGAGAAAAATTCGGACGTGAACCTACCATTTTGACGTGCGATCCAGAAACGCCGTGCGAGTGCGTTAAAATTTACCGCACAGAATGGTGACGTCATCCATAACTTTTTTGCGTATCTGCACCATTTCTAATGGTCCCTAGTGAAAGAACACATGTACACATACGCTGTACCTGTACAGCCACATGTACATTGCACGTTTAGTTAACTGAACAGCTAAATGTTGGAATACATCGTCGCTGTTGTTTCATCGATATTGCATACCCAAAGATAGTCCGTCTAATATTTGAAAAAATCATAACTCCGGAACCACATGTTGGATTTTTACAATCTACACATGATCGGATTGATCGTTAAAATTTCAACAAACGCTACCCAAATCATGACCTCATTTGACTTTAACTTCCGGTTCAGACGGGAAGTTGAACGTTTTCAGAAATTTATATCCCAAAAACTATAAATCATTTCAGCATAATTTTTGCATCAGGTTGTAGATATATGATGACAACGTTTTGATCTTTACATCTGGTCGAAACCGGCATTAAAGCGCACGTATTAGTTGACCCTCTTTCATAACGCACGCTAGCTAAATAGGACGTCGCGATGACGTCATTAGTTTTCAAGATAAGCTTTATTTTAAAAACGTTACTTTATCTTTGAAAATCCATATCAAATGAAGGACATGAGACTGTATTTTCTTTTTACGGGATTATACCAATGTAATTTAGGTGTAACTTTTTTGTTGTGTGCGTGACCTTACGTGACCTCTACTTCCGGGCGAAACCGGAAGTGCCTTGTTATTTAAAAGTGGCACATTTGTTGAAGTTTTTTTAGCGATGCTATAGTCGAGCAAGGGTCTGGTTTGCAAAAATTGGACCGCTGACGTCATTAAATCTAAAAGCGCCCTCTAGCGGCAGGTTGAAAACAGTTCAAATTACACTCTTACTAGATGTCTGTGGCGAAGTTTAGGATAATTGTTTCAAAATTGGTATACATAATGACCTTCATGCAGACAACATGTGTGAAGTTTTAGATTGATGACGACATCATGTGTCACGTGGTATCGCCTTAAATGTTTACTTTTTGAAGCCGTGTATCTACAAAAAACACAAGTTCGACTGATTTGAAACTTGGCATGTTGATAGACAATGATATCGACTACGTAAATCTAAACAAACAAAATGATGACGTCATTCTCTTTTTTTTTATATTAGAAATGTTTACCAATTATTACGGGTATTTTTTGACCCGCTGTCAAACCACGGGATACACACACACACTACGCGATCTAAACCAGTTAAACGGTGGGCAAATCAACCGCAAGGTTCAAAGTCCATCAAACATGCTTGTAGTCTAGTCTCTGTTCAAGGTTCGCGCAGCCTGCTTTTGACAATACGCTTTGTTAGTCTCTATAAGACTTTGGTCACCAAGCTGAAAGTTTGCATGTATCCAAATTGGGATATGTTACATCCACAAAAAAAAATGTTCACACGACGATGACGCCATCAAGTGTGATATGACGTCACCTTAATGGTGCAGGTTCAAGATATATATATTGAGTAGTACATGCTTGGTCCTGGGAGAAAAAAACGCTTCCCGAACACCTTGTTTTTGTGCTTGCAACAAAAACTTATATCTAGTTAATGTTCATTTTTGTTCTTACTGATACATTTTATTTGTTTAGGCATAAATGTTAACCAGCTTTCACAGAACCACAGTACCTTGTGTATGTAATTCTTGCCATTTTTGTTTTACTTTTACTATAAATGAGTTTTGAGCTTCTTTTATGTCATCGATTTTAGATTGTTTCAAATGAGCGGTGTCTGGGAAGGTAGATATTTTCTTTATGACAGTTTTTTTTTTTTTTTTACTTCTGCCCTTCTTTGTACTAAATCTGCTTGTACATTGTATTGTCCGAATAACAAAACATGGAAACAAAAATAACATGAGGACTACATTCCTAGTTTTGTTCAGTATTTTATTGTTATAAAATTAGTTACTAGTATTATAATTTTTTTCGCATTGCAGCTGATACAGTGGCTCCAGTGCTTGCAGGCTGTCCACAAGGGACAAACTTATTTACAATCCCTGCAGAACAGATACAAACATTTGCGAGTTGGAACATTCCAACTGCAACTGACTCTGTTGATCCCAATCCAACTGTGACAGTTTCTCAGGGCCCTGGTATCTTCAGCGCAGGAACGTATACCATCACATACACAGCCAGTGATGCAAACGGCAATACAGCCAATTGCTTATTCACTGTTCAAGTTAATTCAGCTGGTAAGAGGAACATCTCAATGCTTGGTGAAACCTGGGTTGCGTTCCACTTGCGCAAACGTTGGTGGCAACGTGTGCGCACGTTTACTAACAATTTTGAGTGGAACGAGTTGTGCGCTGCCAACGATGGCGAACGTTAGCAACCATAAGCGAACGTATTTCTGAGCGTGTTGATGGGTTGTTAAGAAAATGGCGGACAGCATGAAGATAATCGAAAGTGTTTTAGCAGACGATATTTTTTTCTTGTTACGAAAACAATTAAAATGTTTTTTCAGTGAGTTAAAAGAGCAACTTAATTAGTTGATGTTGTGATGTATAAAAGAGGACTACAATATGCCAACACTAAAGCCATCGCTACAAAAAAATACACTCCGGTGTCTCCATTCTCAATTACAGTGCGCCGCCATTATTGAAGTGCGCAACCATTTGTTCCACTCGGTCGCAAACAATCACAAACGTTGGCGCGAACGGTTGCAATCTGTTTGCGCAAGTGGAACGCAGCCCAGTTATTGGTTACAGCCGCGAACGCACCCAATAACCGACCAATGCGGGTATCCGGCTGCCGTTGCACACAATCGCGGGTAGACGTCGGAACACCAACGCAGACTCCAACCCACGGGTACCCCGAAATTGACTACAATATTTGTCGATGCAGGAAGTTTATTCTACCAGTCCACTGATGCAATCAATCCAAGCTGGTAAGGACACGCAACACGTGGCAACTTTAAACACGATTCATTTTCGTTGGCAGCGGTTCTGATGTGTCACTTGGAGTTTAAGCCATGTCACGCAGGGCAATTCTTACAAGTAACTTGGAGGCAACCAACTGCACTGCATGCAGAAGGAACACGTCGGCAGCAAAAAAGACATTATTCTAGCTGTAACTCACTATCCGCAAGAAAATGATTAGAAAACTAATATTTGAATTATTTTTCTTATTATTTGGGATTGCCTTGGGGTGAAACTAGTTGCCTGTAAATTGTCTCGTGAGACATTGTCTTTTTAA
The DNA here is from genome assembly GCA_032158295.1 of Pycnopodia helianthoides. Taxonomy (NCBI): domain Eukaryota; kingdom Metazoa; phylum Echinodermata; class Asteroidea; order Forcipulatida; family Asteriidae; genus Pycnopodia; species Pycnopodia helianthoides. The sequence goes on from JASTWB010000036.1 coordinate 126,859, forward strand.
GTTTATTACCACTTATTTCAGAACTTACCAACCCTGTAATTTGCTCTAAGAAAACTTTCTTCCACTGACACCTTCCAAGTTGCAACTTGACCGCCGCTGTGTATTTATAGCGATCTACAAAGATACAATAATCACCTATTGGTGTAAGGGTAATTCAAAATGATTTACAATTTCTGTTTGAATATTAAAATTTTAATGTAACTGTTTGGCTTAATTTCAGGGGAAGCGCCACCGAACAATGTTGCTACTATCGCAGGATTCGGCATTTTAAGCACGTTACTGGTAGTTCTTGCTGCTGCTATTATATGTTTTGTCTTGAGGTCAAAGGTGAATCATGGATCACGTAATACGCAAGCAGTTGCTTCAACGGTGGAAATGGTAATAAAGAGAAAAAACAACTATTTATTTTACGAAGCGAGTTATAATGGTCAACCATTACGATTGAATAAGCGCCAGAGGTCTTTTCATAGCAATTTAGGGATGATACAAATATAACTCTTGCAATAACGCATGAAACATCGCCATTGGGAGACAAAGTTACGGAGCTCTGAAAGTGTCGTCCGACCGTCTTGAGATCCTGAGATAATCATCGTAGGATGATGACACAAAAACGTAAGATGACGACTTCCAGAGATAATCTCAGGATTACTACGTCTTGAAAGTAGGATGTCTATATCCTGAAAGTGTGATAGCGTCTGCCCAAGATAATTTATCTCGGCCCGACAACATCCAGAGATAAAAGTAGCATGTTGTTATCCAGATATAGTTTATCTCGGCATGATGGCATCCTGAAAGTAGGATGGCGTCTTCCCGAGATAATTTAGCATCCCTGGTGACACTCCGTAGGCCCACGAGATAAATTATCTGAGGAAGGATGTAGACATAACAAGATGAATTACCGCGTGATGTCGACATTCTATCTTTTAGGATGTCATCATCCCGAAATAAACTCGAGAAGGACTCGATATCTGACTTCCATGATGTCGACATCCAGATAAAATATATTGGGAAGATCACATCTTACTTTCGGATGTCGTCAACCTGGAACAAAATCTCTCAGGATTACCTCATCTTACGTTTATGATGTCATCCTCCTGCAGTAAACTATTCCAGAATCCCAATAAGTCAGATGGCACTACCAGAGCTCCGTACATTTTGGAGGTGGCCATTTATTCTCAAAGTGTCATCATGTTTGGTTCAGTCAGAGACGGAACGAGGCAGAAATAGGCTCCTTCGTTTTACTGACATTCAATAAAGTAGTCGTGGCAATAAATAGCATAAGGAACATAACAAAATGTCTGTTAAAATACTTATCGTGTTGTATTTTTGGCTTTTCGATAAGGTGCGTTTTTTGGTTGTTTTTTTGTTGTTGTTAAAATTACAGAATCTTAGAGACAAAAACAGAACGATAGATACAAGTGATCCAGCAGAAGCTGTCGTCTATGAGGATGTCGGGCTGCCCTCTTGGGCTGTCCGATGGCAGATCCTCTGGAGTGATCTTGGCGTTGATAATAAGACACTGGGGAGAGGAAACTTCGGTGAGGTGAGATCTGGAACTGTGGACCAAGGCAGCCAAAGGACCAAGTGTGCAATCAAGATATTGAAAGGTATAAATAACACAGTATTTGAAGTAGGCCTAATAATGATGTTCAAAAAACTCTCAAAAATGTCCTGGGGTCAGAATTGACCCGGAATGGGCCTAACCCATTTCCGGGTTAAGCTGACCTGGAAAGTGGTTTTCAAAAATGGGATTTATCTCAGATTCTGCGTCACGACCCGGACGTTTTTAGAAAAAAAACACCAATATAATAATAATAAAACTGTAATTAATATTAACATGATCTATTTAATCAAGGAGCCTTCACTAAACCGCACTTTTTAATTTATTACCCTGAACTTTTAGGTCAAGCTTCACCGAGTGACAGACAGGATTTTCTGGAGGAATTTCGAACCATGACCACGATTGGGTATCATCCAAACGTCGTTTCGCTCATTGGGGCTTGCCAACACGAAGGTAGAAAACAAAGCGTTTTAAACTATAAACCCTCAGCTTTTCATAGTCGTTTTGCTGTCATATCTTCAGTGATTAAGTATAACCGGGTTGGGCCTGGCTGTTGTTTCGGTGGAATCCCGAGCCGGTTTTTGTTTTGCAATCATTTTCAACACAACCAAATTGAGGCTGACCCGGAAACAGGTTAAAAGTGGGACTGTGACCCGGATTCTGCGTCAGTTTGACCCGGATTCTCGGTCTTCTTTGACATACATTTCGGGTAATACTAACCCACGTAATACAGGCCCAACAGGACCCAGATCCGGGTCAATTCTGACCCGGGAGTTCCAGGGTGCAATGTATTCTACATGTGAAATGTTTTAAGTTTTGGCAAACACGGTAGTCCAATCCTTAATAACCTAATAAAGAGTCGAGTTTTCGATTGCTCCCTCATTGTAAATTTGCGTCACTGATTTCGAGAGGCAAGAGCAAGCTCATTTGTGTTTAATTTTTGCTGGCTAGAATTGTTCTATTTTGTTTTTTAACATGCATTTTTCCAACGTGTTCTTGTTGCAGATGTGATGTACGTGGCATTAGAATACCTTCCCAATGGTGACTTGCGTAACCACTTAAGGTCATCTCGTTCGGACTCGGACTCTGAACCGTCTCTGACGTCAGAGCAACTTATCAAGTTCGCTCTTGACGTTGCCATGGGAATGGAACATCTTGCATCATCAGAGGTATATCAAAATGTTGTTATTGATGATAAAGATTGCAAAGTTGTATAAATAAATAACAATTCTAACACTTTCAGTAATTTGTCAATAGTACTGCCATTGTTAAAACTTGCAATCTAAAAGAACTTCCGGGTCTGAACTGTCCCGGATTTCGGATCCAATGGGGTCAATGGGGTCCTGACTCATTTCTGGTTCAGGCTGATCCAAAAACTTATTGTTCCGAAAAGTGCGTCAGTTTGACATAGGTCAGTGACCTGAAATCCAGGTCAAACTTACCCCAAAATGGGTCGGGCCCCGCCGTGACCCAGAATCCGGATCATTTTTGACCCAGGAATTCTAGAGTTTGCCAATATGTGTTTGTTTAATTTCAGGTGATCCATCGAGATTTGGCCGCCAGAAATATCTTACTCGGCCAAGGATTTGTAGCAAAAGTGTCTGATTTTGGACTTTCCCGGGAGAGGACATCTATGTTCAAACATCAATGGTATAATATCTTAAGAATTTTATCTAAATTGTGTTTTCATTGACTCAATAGCATAAAAAGCTTCAGTTTGCATCTGAAGTTAACGCCATTATTATTTCAGGCCTTTTATCCATTGTTTTAATATATCATTTAGATTCTAACGTGCATAGTGATCGTTCCATCCTAAAGACAAGATGCCCTTAATGTGGCCATTTTGGTGCAAACGACCATTCAAATGAAAATGCTGTACATGTATCCCATATTTCATCATAAGACATCACTTTTGTTATTTCTTTAAAAACAGAGGCGGGTACCAACTCGCTGGTTATCCACCGAGTCTATTTTGCACAAGACGTACACAACTAAGAGTGATGTGTAAGTTATCATTTGCATTGAGTCGAATGTCTATGGAAATTATAAATAGTATTGTGTCCGTACCGCCGGCCTACTTAAACAACAAATTACAAATAAATACATTACATTTTTTTTATTTGTAACCAATTATAATAACTCTTTCGTCATTCGGGGAAAAATAGTCGGCGAAGGGCAAAACATTTGCACTGAATGCAATGGATATTCTTGTAATCAAAATAACGATGATTAGATTAAATTTCATGACAAATTTACTTCGATATCGAATTAGTAAGTCTTAAAACAGTCAATGTCAGTGACACCCCCCCCCCCCCACACACACACACACACACGCAAACACACATTCTATATTTTGCATCCCTGTGGAGACATCTTTTGTTCTTTTGTTTGTCCCTGTAGTGAAGAACCTACCATAGACTTTGTACACACAATTCCTTGTGGAGCAACACAGTCTTTAGAATTTCCCTATGGAGACGCTTTGTTATCCCTTTTCTGTTTTGTTCTCGGTCTCCATAAGGTAGTGAATATGAAATCACACTTTGTTAACTACCCCCCCCCCCCCCATTGCAAATAAAGCGAAGGCCCGTGCATCGGTCATCATTACAATCCTCTAGTTCAAAGAATTACGGGTATCAAACACTGACTACAATACTAATCTGCTTGTTTTCAGGTGGTCATTTGGCATTCTCTTATGGGAAATCGCAACTTTGGGTAAGACTTCGAGTTACTTTCCAAAAATTGTTGACCTTCCACTTAGGTCACGCGCACGTTTTTACGCACCAAAAGCAGCTGTTGGCCAAAGATCTGTCTCATTTTGCCTCAGTGAGAGCGCTGTTTGAAAGTGTGACGTCATGTGCAAGGAAATTATATTACTTTGCTAGCTCAAACTTCTGTTTGTCGTACCTTTTACGCACACATGGACCATTGACAAAA